>CM066920.1:2882665-3228577 GCA_033964015.1 Scolanthus callimorphus | reverse complement strand
CCCCCCCCCCCCCCCCCCCCCCCCCTCATAAGTGCTGGCTACGCCCCTGCCCTCGTTCTGTCACGCATAGAAGAGATATCATATATTATGGAAGCATTTGTAGAAACGCAGCGATTATCAACTGATTCAGCACTAAGTACAGTTGCCTGGATCAGACGAAGAAATGCACGTGTCATTCTGGAACTAGGAATGTGAGGCAACAAAGTGGTGAACCTCGGCAATACAGATCAACCCGAATTACCCGCCTCTCTTATTTGTACTCGATCTCAGAAGATTGCAATTACTAATCCCAAAATAATGACCAACATGTCATTAAAGGAACAACGGCTAGCTCATACAGAATCTGAAGAGATTAGTAAAACAAATCCTCTACCATTTTACAGGGAGGATTTACATTAGACGGCTTCCGAAACAACATCACAGTTGTGCTACTCTTCATCGAAGGATGGTTAAGAGGTAGAATGACTTCACCGAATACAGTTCGCCAGAGAATGAAAATACCGATGCCAACACTGTTTTACACACGAATTCTTTGTTTCAGGAGCGGGGTCATTCGTGCTGAACGGAGCTGTTGAGGACTCGGCCACAGCAGAAATTCACGATCACAGGTACCATACCTTTTCAAAACGCGACACAATTCTGATTGATCTGTGTAAACAACAGGGCCGAGTTGCGCATGGAATCGACGCGTTCCTTTAGGTCCTGGGGTACAGTATATACCCGGCATAACTAATCGAACGTTCGGTAATCGAACTTAATCGAACACCAATCGTTCGATTGATTTGATTGAGTTCGGCAATCGAACATAATCGAACTCACCAAAAAATTTTTCAATCGAACATAATCGAACGTTCGATTACCCAACAATGTGCTCAATCAACCCAATTGAACTTCAAATGAAACACAGGCATTTTTCTAAATCAGAATGGACAATTCCAGAAAATAAAGGTAACCCCCCCCCCCCCCCCCCACGGGCGGCATTTGGAAATTCCGAAGGCATGGGGGGTTTAAGAGCTCGGAATTCTGATTGCAAGGGGGTTTTTCGGAGCTGGATTTCTTGTCACAAGGGGGGGTCTGAAGATGCCCAACTTCTGAAGGCGTTCGCGTGTTTTTTAGCTAAAATAGCGTTTTTCAGAAAGAAAATAACGTCATTTCACGCGCGGAAAAACAGTCTTCGCCGCCATTCGATAGATAGAGAATGCTTGCCATTCATACTTGTCCCCTCTAAGACAAAATCTCCATAATTTTGTACTGATTTCGACTGTTAGTTCAATCACGTAGCAGGTTCAACTTTGTACAGTCACACATTGAAATTAATATAAAGGATGTTGGCGATACGGGATAAGTTGAGCTTGCATGGACGCGCAACTTTCACCAAAACCCGCCGCAACTTTCCCTAACATATCTAATGAAATCCCGGAACAACACGGTATAGTTTAATAAACGTTTCTCAAAATGGTACATGTAATATGCATGTTGAATAACATGTTTTCTTTTACTCTTTTTAGAGTTTCTATATGGGTTTTTCCTAAGCCTCAAATATTCGAAGATCCGCAAAAAGTAACAACTAGGCTTTCCAAGCTAGGTCTAGCTCATTCTAATGTGTTTTCCTATTGGTTATATTGTTTTAGAAAGCGATTTTAAAATGTGTGTTGCAAGTAAATAGCTTCCACACTTCATTTGAAATGTCTATTCCCCCATTTCACGATCGAATGGCGAAAGTCTCAACTTTTTCCGTGATAATATCATCCGATTCTTTGCCCCTACAATTCAAATCTTACAAAATAGCCAGTTAGCTACTAGTTAAACACGCTAAAAATTTAGAGCTCATATTCAGTGGATGTTGTGAATGCCGGTGGTATTTTTTTCTTCAAAATCAAACTATCATGCTCTGTATTAATATTCTGAAACAAGATTATGCGTTTTTGTGGTTTCTTTACTTTGCAAATTTAATAAATTCCCGCAACAACCCCGCAACTTTTGCCTTTTTCTCCGCAACGTTTCCCTCTCGCAAATTTTTACTTTTTCTCGCAATAATAAACAAGGTGGTGATTATTTGGATTCCGGAGGGGAGGGGGGTAAAAGTTGAAATTTCTGAAGGGGAGGGGGGTTTAACCTACCCGGAATTCTATATGCACGGGGGGGTAAACCATTTGGAAATTCTGGATGCATGGGGGGTCAAAAACTAGTGCCGCCCGTGGGGGGGGGGGGGGGGGTACCTTTATTTTCTGGAATTGCCCAATCAATCACTAATTAACAATTAGACCTCAAGCCGAATGTGCTATGATGAATAGACCATGAGGCCGAAGGCCGAATGGTCTATAGATATCATAGCACATGAGGACGAGAGGTCTAATTGTTTTAGTATAAATCAACTAGTGGTCGTTTTGGCAATGAATTCCATTATTTTATGATGAAAAAATCAAGTTTTCTTTTAAAGAAAGGTGGTGTTTTGCCAGGCACGGTCTATCACTAATAGACCATTAGTAGCTCAGCCAATCAGAATGCAGGATTTGTAATAGACCATTAGTTGGTTTATACTAACCAAGATTAGCACCTGAGGTTCGGCTCGCCTGGCGCATACTGGGAACTGCACCGCACATGAACTGCAGATGATGAACTGAGACGTTAGTAATCCAATAGTCCTGAATAGTTTTGTTGAAGGTTTTTTCTTATCATATCCCTCATAGGTCTGTAAAAGTAATAAAGACGCACCAGTCATGATTGAACTATGGGTTTTGAGTGATTTTACTGGGATTTTCTTATAAAACTGAGTTTTTTCAGGTTTTGTTGTTATTTAGAAGGCTTAGTGTCCCAGCTGAAAATGAAATTTGAATAAAGCTAATAGTTATGTTAACTGTGAATGGCCGTCTATTTGTTGTGTACTACCCCATTGCGTGTCACTGATGAGTCTTACCCAATTTCTAAAGTCAGGCAAAATTTCCGAACAAAATCAAACTTAATCAAACCAATCATTTTGATATGTTCGATTGAGTTCGGTAATCATACTCACCAAAACGTTTTGTTCGATTATGTTCGATTACCGAACCCAATCAAAACCAATCGAACGATTGGTGTTCGATTAGGTTCGATTGGAATTTTGTTCGATTTTGTTCGATTAGTTATGCCGGGTATATATATATATATTGCTGGCCCCAAGTAGGGAAAAAAATTCAGTACTAGCCACTGTATACCATAGATCCTATACAAATGATGATACTTACGTTGTTTCCTTAACAATTTGAGCTGCAAAAAAGTAAAGCGATCTCTGCAAACTGCAAACTCTTTTCTGAAGCGCCCACCACAGGAAACCCAACACCTAGTACCTTCATCTAACATGCTTTACTGCTTTTCAGATCTGGCAAGCCATAAGACACCAGTGTCGTTTAGAGGATGACGATCGTAAGGTGACACGATCTCTACTGAAGCAACACGCGAAGATGATCCTCACAAACCTTGCAAAGACACGGCAGTCTTCTCCACAAGAGCGTGAACGCCTACAGAAGTCTGCAGCGTTGTTAGAGGAACTAGTGCTGAAGTGTGATTTCCCACAGTTTATTACAACTTATTATATGAGCATAATGAGTTTATTAATAGCAAGTGGCACGCCTGAAATGTTAGCGAATTATTATTACAATAAATTGTATATTAAACCGTATATTGTATTACTGCTTCCGCCACCTGGCTTCACTCTGAAAACAGACAAATATCGCGACAGAAGCCAGTCGACTGTATTATAGGAAACAGATCAAGAATCTGATTGGCTCAAAACGTTTTGAGTAGCGTATAACAATTCGCCAAACGATTTCATTTCGTTCCCTTGCTCACCTGCAACATCACAGCTAGCTGTTAAAAACACCCCGAATACACGTTCATTTATTTTTCTTTTAAGAAAAAGAAAACAGAAACAGCAGCGAAACATGGTGAGTTTAGATTATTAGAACTAAAGGCCAAGATTTGGCCGGGACATATTTTAATTATAAGATCCTGCTTAGAGATGAAGTCAAGTTCAGAAGTAATATCAAACACGAGACCTGCACGAGACAGCGTGTTCATCAGGATTTCCAAACACTGAGTTCGGGATTAAAGCCAGTTTTTCCTCAATCTATATTCCCCCAATATTATATTTCAACCTTTACAATTCAACAGAAAATCCCATGCTTCCGTTCTTAGTTTAAACATTTATCCATAATGTTCCCATTTTGTGACATATTAACGGTTTGTGAACGTCTACGGCAAACTTAAACGAGCAAACGTTTGAAGCAAACATCTAATAATGAAATCTTTGTTAATAATGAAATCTAATAATTATCTTTGTTAACAATACCATAGCTTCTGTTTTCTCCGTCAATAAAATCCAGGGATACAATGTAACAGGCTGACTACTTTATAGATACTATGATACATATGTAGGAAATAATTTTTAAACAGATTTCAAAACAATTTCTAACAGACTATGTTTATTCTAGTCCAAGAATATAAATTATTATTTGTACAGTTACAATTATAACTGGTTGCCAAACTACAAGGTACCGCAGCCAATCCAGTAGCTGGCCAAATAGCATGTGAGGGCGTTCCCATCTTTGGGTCAGTTAAGAAGAATGTTGCAAAAAAGTATGTTTCAGACAGTTCTACCAGCTCTCATGGTTTCACATACCACGTTTTGGGCATAAATCTCACAGTTTCATTGTTTACAAAAATGTTCTTTGAGATCAAAACTATTAAAAACTAGTGGAAAACAGAGAAACTTATCATTTCAAGTTCTTTCATTATCATATTATCCCCTAGACTCGACCTAGTTCCAGAATTTCATACTGTGAGGTAGTCTGTCACCCCACTGTTCACCCATCCCTAACCATTAACTGATACTATTATTTTCAGCCTCCTTTTTCCGTGTGGGTTTAAAATAAATATCAGCTATTTGCTACTCATCAGCAACTAGTTGCTGTCGGCATAAGACTAGCCTTGCTCCATAATATGGAATACATATTACAAACCCTGCTTGAAAACTGACCATCCTCCATCTCAAAAGCTCAGAAGCCGGAACACTCTTCCACACCCTATATTTGTTGTTGCCATGGTTTGGTTGATTTTAGAGATTTCAATAAGGGACTGGTCATAAATTAGAGGGGGGAGGGCTGGTGCAAAAGTGGGGAGAGCCTCTAATTTTCATGCAGGTGAAAAAGGGAGGGTCAACAAATTTGGTGCAAATGATAAAGGGAGGGTCATTATTTTTTACGCAAACGTCATTAGGGTTATGCAGGGCTGTAGCCTTATAGGGTCAGGGGGACCAGTGCCCCCACAGTTTTTCACTAATCAATCCTTAAAACTCCTGATTTTGCATCGCATATTAAAGTAACCCCAAAAATGCAGTTATTTCACATTCTAGATTCTAAATTTTCGGCGCGCTTTGCGCGCAAGAGAATAATTAAAAATATCTATTTTTTTTCAATATCTATATCCAGTGAATGATATTGAAGGGTCACCATTAAATATGTCACCGCATTTGGGAGGGCCAACATTTTTCGTGCATCTTGTCAGGGGAGGGTTTCCCAAAAACATGTAGGCCAAATAAAATAAAAATGCACCAGCCCCCCCCCCCTCCCCCCCTCCCCTCTAATTTATGACCAGTCCCTAATGGGCCAATTTATAGTATATTGAAATAATTGAAATGATTGATAAGGATACGGATTACAGAACATCCTTTTGAGATCTACTTTCTCTTTACAGTATGGACACGTCTGCTTCTTGCCAACAATACACCATCCACGAATACAAAATTCATGAAATCTGAAACATACTGGTCAAGGAACAACTACAACAATAACAATTACAACAAATCTTAGATTAAGTAGAACAAAACCAACTCTTCCTTGGAGCCTTTTTTTACTACTAGAAACCTTGAAGATTTTTTTATGTTGACTATACATGCATAACAATAAAATACTGAAAGACTGCCGTAAATTAATTGTTTTCAAATATTATTTGTTAACAAGTATCTGCTTGGCTTTACAGGGTGTTTAGTAATTGCAAACATGTCCTAGAATTTCAGGGTGGGTGGTCATAGAGCAGTCTGGAATTCTGGGGCAGCTACCCTTTTAGTACAGCATTAGAATTCCAGGTTGGGTTATACTATATGGAATTTCACTGTGAGTAACATGAATTTCAGGGTGATCATTAAGAAATTCACTGGAATTCCTGGGTGAGTACCATTAACTAAAACGTTCCAGGAACGGTAGCTGAAACTGGGGCTCACAACAGGGTGTGCACATTTTTTTCAAATGAACTTCCAGGGACAAAATGAGGTCAAATGTCTTGGTCAGAAAATGTGTTCAAAATTCTTTGGGAGTACTGGAAGTAGACCCCTGGTTCCAGTGTGATTACATCCCCCTTGCAAAAATATGTAACATAGTTTTGATATGAGAAAGGATACACATGTCCACATGACAATTTGTAAGTTTTTTCTGGCAAATCTTCTTCATCTACAGTATTTATAATAAGTTGCTGGCCACAAACTGCACATATATTGGTCTCAAGACTTCTGCTTGGGAGCCCTGTGGTACTGTAATACTGGAATAACAAAACAACATTAGGTCCTGGGAACATTAACTATAATTCCAGTCACAAAAACAATATCAAACTTTTAAGTGTCTAAACAGAAAAATTACTTAAAGTACAAGAGGTAAATGCTTGTAAATATTTATAAATAATAATAAGGGAAACCCAAATGCTCCACTAGTGGGGGCTCCTCTTCCATTGCAGGACCTGCAGAAGATGCTCAAGGTCCATTTGCAGATGTAAGAGCAAAGACATCACCTTCTTCTCAAATTCTTAAAAAAAAGACCTTGGATGTTGGTCGGGCCAAGATTAGAACCCAACCTCTTGCGCAACAGCTTGGCACTCTCAATGCTTCATGACCATTGTTGTAATACTCACTCCTATTTTGGAAGCCATTTTTTCAGAGCAAATTTCAGCAAAGTCTCTTCCAAGTACTCCATAATATAGACCATAGAACATGACAACTATACCAAACTCCATGGATGTCTCAGGCTTGATGAGGAACATGAGATTGAGTCCTAATAGTGTGAACATAATGATCAGATATCCAGCTATTCCAAGGCCATATGTCACCTTGTGGACTGAGTAGAACCATTTATACACAAGCCTAAAAAACACATGGAAGAACAAATTAGAAAATGAATTACAGTACAAGCCCATAGCAGGTGGGAGGGGATAGATGCTGGGGCTTCCCCTAAATAGTCAGGCATTTCTGATACAATTACTCGAGATACAAATATAAAAAAATTGGGAAGCAGCTGAATGGTAGACCACCAAGACTTCGCTCATCCCTTTTTCTTGCCAAAAACTCGCTTGTTGAATTTCTTGCCGCTTTCCCATTTCTGTGGATTTCTCCTGCTATGCAGGTTAACCCAGACTGGGATACCAGGCGTGCGACTCTGCTGAGACCACCACGAGTGAGTGATTTGGGGAAGAAACCTTTTTCTAGTGCATGTAAACAAACTATAATTTGGGCCAAATTAAAGCTGATTCTAACAAGATGTTTTAGTTGTCTGATTACCTACCTTGGAGTAGTTGAAGATATTGGCTGTCTAGTTGCTTTATAAATAATAAAAGCTGTTGCTAATGAAAACAGAGTCCATACAGCCATCATACGCCAGTAATGAAGCTTGATGTTGAAATAGACAGGTATCAGCCACATCCCTACTAATGTTACAGTCTGGAAAGAGTAGACAACCATGTAATTAACAAAATGTGAACTAATGTTTACCATAAATGTTATATGATTGGACATAAACCATCAAGACAGGACAGAGCTGGTTTGTTCACAGAGAGTTACACCCTAGAAACTGGGCAGTGTAAAAAAATCCATAACTTCCTCCCGGAAAGGTGTTGAAATTTCTAGGGAAACATACAGTGATTATATGGGAAATAAAAGGCATTTGGCCCATATATTTTAATAATCCCCTTTACATCCAATATCAAAAATCCTGAATGGCTATACTGTGGATGTCAGCTTTTGGGACAAATTTTAAAGATAATGAGAAAATTATTTATGTATTATTGTCAATAATACCTGGTATGAGCTAGAATGCATTTTTTCCACTTGACCAAGACGACTTGTGCCACAATCAGTGTAGCAAACAGAATGAGCACCATCTCCATGTGCATGGCTTCATGTCCCTTGTGTTTTGCATGTAATTTTTCATGCTCTAACCTACATAGAAAGGTTATATCAGAAAATTCCAGGAAATAAATCAGTAAGAAATACAGTACATATATATTGAAAATTCAAAAAAAAAATTCTCAGAAAGGTGATGAAAAATCTTGAGGCATCCCTGATCACATTTTATAGAGAAATTCAGTGACAAAGGGCCCCTTCACATTTTAGTGAGCTTATCCAGTGAACTCGGCTGAGTTTCTTCTTTTTGCGCTTAATAAAATTTGTCAAGTTCAATTTTTTCATTATTTGTACTGTAGCAAGCCCCCTGTCTGTGGTGGCATAACCAAAGCTTCTTCTTTACCTCCAAAGTTCCTCTTTACTGAGTTTCCGCTGAATAGGTAGAGATCTGTTGGACTCCACGGTCTGCAGGAATCAAGTAGAAAATACATAGTTCGTGTGGTATGCTGTGGTATTTAATAGTCTAAGGTCAAGGTAAATAAGCTTATGGTCAAAGGAGACAGTAAAACAAAGAAACAAACGATATAATTCTTATTGTCAAAAGCCAGTATATAAAATAAGTTAGTACTGGCTTTGAAAGGAATGTGTTGCTTCAAAACAAAGAAACAACGAAGTCCGAAATGATAGATTATTTAATATGAATATCTTTCCGTAGTTGAAGCCTTGCAGTTTGCACCAGCAACACTCAAAGTCAAAGCTCAACTTCCATTGCTCAGAGCGAGCGCCATGCAATAAAACAACGATCAGCACTGCGATCATATAACATTAGAAAGATCATGTCGTAAAAAGGACCACAGAGATTAAATGAGGATGTATTAAACGATAGAAAGAACAACATCTCAACCTTACCTCAACCGGTTGTCGGTGATGGAAGTCCGCCATGTTGGCGCTTGACCGAGGACGAGAAAGGGACTGGCACTAGCTAGTCAGACTTGTAGACGTCATCAAGCTCCGCGCACGAAACGCACTCAAAAAGTTTTCATTCGGTTCTATGTTTTCAATTTCATGTCATATTTTCATGTCCATTTTTTAAAGCTACCACGAGTATTTGATTGTAAGGCGGCGATTACATGAGACCGGTATGAACTCAGAGCGATCTGAGCTCGTCTCGGCTCTCATTATGAACAAGGGAACAAGCACATTTATTTCCAGGGAACAAGGGATACTGACAAATCATTTTCAGGGAACAAGGGAACTTTTGTTACATTTGGGGAATTTTAGGGAACAATTTTACGGAACAAGTCGTTTTGAATTATGGGGAACAAGGGAACAAATGAAAAAAATACAGGGAACAATTGATTTCTTTACATGCGTTTACATGACTCAGTCTGAAAAAATTCCTTTCGAGTCCGCGCGTACCGGTCTCACGTAAACACGATCAAAAAGTTGGTGATTACATGAGACCGGTATGAACTCAGATATCGCTCTGACTTCGTACCGGTCTCATGTAATCACCGCCTAAGAGAACGGACTTTCCATACCTCTTTCGATTACTGAAAAACGAGAAACAATTCAGACATATTTCAGGCTCTCCCAGTTTTCGTCGTTTTTTGACGCAAATGCACCGAAAAAAATCAGAAAATCGTGGAAACGGAGAAACGAAAAGCGGAAGTCTGAGCCCGACCAGCCGCGCAAAGCATTGTGGTAGAGGTGGACGGGCGATCGGCCGCCATCTTGAAGCATTCCACGAGGCCGGGAAGTGTGTTTGAAAATTGGGCAGAATAACCTGCTAGCGGGCTCCATAGCAAGGAAATAATCATGCCAAGCTCACAGCCCTTGCCTCCAAAGGAGAATGCTCTCTTTAAGCGAATATTGGTAGGCGGAATGATTTATGTGTGGTGTATATGCTGTGCCGTGAAGTTTTCCTGCACAAGATCTCAAAATGATCGTCTGACTTCGAGCTCACGGCGACAGACCTTCTCACAGGATTTATCCTCTTTTTAAATAGAAATGTTATGAGCAGAAGCAGTACAAGAATGGGCTCAAGTTTGCAAAGCAGATCCTCTCAAACCCGAAGTTTTCAGAACATGGAGGTAAGTTAAGTTAGGGCTTAAAAGTCCTGTTGTTAGCCTAATTTTATAGAAGTGACACTTTTCGTTTTGAACCTTAAACTAACAATATTCTCATTTAGAACCATTTTATATATTGTTCTTGGTTCTTCTCAGTAGCTAATTTTTGTTTCCATGCGCGCAGAAACTCTTGCGATGAAAGGTCTGACGCTGAACTGTCTTGGGAGAAAAGATGAGGCATACGACCATGTCAGAAGAGGCCTGAGAAGTGACTTGAAGAGTCATGTTTGTATCCTTGCTTGATCGAGAGTTGTTTACCCGCAGAGCTGTTTATAAACATTGCCAGGCAGAAATATTTATTCGACTGCACAGGAAATACATAATCCTTGGAAGAACAATTGTATTCTATACCTTTCTGTGATTATGTACAATACTATGTGTATAAAAAATGTTGTTTATCTGTTGTTTATTGTTGGTCTCCTTGTGCGTGCATAATAAACAATTGTTTACCCTGTAATTTACCTAGTGTTGATAAAGCTGTTATTTAAAAAAGGTGCAAAGGTTAATGGTTTTGGAAACCAAATTTGCCTATCTAAAATGCATGACCTTGGCACAGTGCTAATTTTATATGTTTTAGCTCTAGCACTTGAAAAGTGTTTGCATTTCCAATTATGCCTGGCATTGTTTGAGGGCTGGTTTACATATGAAGGTGTGTGCAAGACACAAGCTCAATGCAACTGTGAATCATAGCAATTCAAGTGAATGCCTAAAATCAACATAACTTAGTTTGCTTGTGTTCAGCTTGCTTGATTCACACTCGACGCAAGCACAAGGGAGCTCAACATCTCTGTTTTCTTGTGCTTACATTCTAGTGTACAGAATTGCTATCCAGACCTCTTTGATTGTTTTCTAAAATGCATGACCTCAACAGAGTTTATGTATTTATTTTATATGTTAGCAAATTTTATAGTGTTTGCATTTCTGATTTTGCCTGGCATTAATTATGGGAACTACAAGTGCCAAGAAATGATCATTCAAGGAAATAGGAGGGAAAACCAACTGTTTTAACATCGAATTTCATTAAAACATCACTGTGTTATTTTTCCACTGTTGCATTTCATTTAATCTAATGTCTTATCCCCTTTCCACAATATTATAAAAGGTTTTCCTTCACTATAGTAACAACTTCAGGCTGGCATGTTTATGGTTTGCTACAGAGATCAGATAAAAAGTATGATGAAGCTATCAAGTGCTATAGAAATGCCCTGAAATGGGACAAGGTTTGTAGAGCATGACAGAACATGGCTTTATATCCATGACTAAACATCCTGAATAACTATGAACTATTTGAATTTTTTTATCACAGGAGAACATCCAGATCTTAAGGGACTTATCCCTTCTGCAGATTCAGATGAGAGACTTAGAAGGTTATCGGGTAAGTTGAATAGATCTCATTCTGTTTATATGCCATCACATCTCTCAATGATGATACTTTTCTCGCTGCTCTAATTGTTCCCATAGGGAACGTACCCTAATTGTGTAGCATTGGGTATTTCTTCCTTGCTTGCATGCCTTTGCTAGATGAGTAGTGATACAGGTTTTGCCAACCGGTTTGCCAGTTAGCGTATGAAAGGAATGCAGTTTTGCTCCTTAATAGAGCACCAGTGAGAATAGATTACTGTTTTGCAAAAGAAGAGAAGGGAAAACCAAAACAGAAACACAAAATATGCCAATGTAAAAGCAAAAGTAAAATGCAATACTTGCTTTTTCTATACTCACCAGGAAACCAGATATCAGCTGCTAACCTTGCGTCCAGGCCAAAGAGCATCCTGGATAGGCTATGCTATCTCTTATCACCTACTCAAGGACTACGACATGGCCTTCCAAATCTTGGAGGAGTTCCACAAAACCCAAAATGTATATGATGCTGTTGATTACTACCAATTATTACTTCCATGCCAAATGTTGAAACTTGACCATAGCCCCAATTACTGCAGTTTTCATAATAATATAATAATAATGATGAATTTATTTATAGCGCAAGTTTCAACATAAAGTTCAAAAAATGCACATTCAAAAAATGCACATTACAGGTTAAAAAATGACAAACTTAAATATAATATTTACAATAAATGTCAATAGCGTAAAATAGCAATAACTAATTATATGATCTCTGAAGCAAGGGTTCTCTGAATCAAACATCTAAGGTAACCCAATAGCTTTTGCTAAACCTCTGGATGATAAATATTTGTGGTTCCTAAGTGTTAGTTGTGTGATCAGAGGAAAGCTGCTCAAAGAGTTCACAGAATTATAATGACATTAAAAATTGCTATAGGACACCACCTCTATTCTGGCATCCCTGAGACTGAGAATTTTCATACAATAACTGCCCTTCAGTATTTTCCACTTTAGGACACTCCTTTCATGGTAACCTGAATTGGGACACTCTTTGAATTTCTGGGTCTGCTTTCCTTTCATTACCATTACTATAGAGCAGATTTTGTATCTGTGAAAAGTGCTACATCAAAAGTTGTGCTGTGCAGCAACCATGACTGTGCCACAACCACATGATTTCATTCTGTATCTACAGCAGGCCAGCTTCCGTGCCACAACTGCAACCACGTTTCACAGTCATGTGATGTGCTGTAGTGCATTGCATATTACTGTACTGCATCACAAGTAAAACTGATCACTGTTTTTTTAATCTAGTTGAACCAGAAAGCAGATGTTGAGCAAAGTGAGCTGCTGCTTTACCAGAACATGGTTCTACGGGAATCAGGGCAACTGAGAGAAGCTGTCAAATATCTGAATAGCAATGAACATGTAATATGTGACAAGCTGGCTATCCAAGAAACTCAAGGTATTGCTAAAAGATAACTTCAGTTATTTGAACACCTGCTAGTCACAAAGTTCTATAATCTTGAGAATTTTTCATACGGTTTTGTTCTCTCATGTTTTTTCTGAAACCTTTCCAAATTTCTTAAAAACATGCTCCACACTTTCTAACACTTGCTAAGAAAACAGGTATCAATCAAGTTTGTCAAGTCAAATTCAGGGGTATGAAAAATCCAGCCCATGCATGCTTGATCAAAAAAGAAATCAGAACCCCTAGGGACATTTTTTTCTAATCTTTTATATCTGAGCTCATTTATCTGAAAATTCATGCACATTTCCTTTTTCAGGGCAATTGTATATAGAACTAGATGAACTTGGTGAGGCAGAAAAGGTTTATAGAGATCTTGTCAAGAGGAACCCAGAGAATCACTTGTATTATAAGCAACTAGAGAAGGCCCTTAAACTTGGTAAGTTTTGTGTTCTTTTAGGTCCCTGTATCAGATTTCTGAAACTGCTGGAAATAATATTGATACTTGATATGATATAAGTCCAATCAAACAGCTATTTTGGTCAGACATATATTGAAAATTGGTCTGAAATTATTTTCTCATTTGTCAATCAAATTTAAAAATAGAAAAAAAGTTGAGCCACTCAATTGACCTGACATTATATCACATTTGTCAATTTTGAGTAAGAACTCTCCACAAGTTGCAAAATATTCACTGGTTTTGTATTAGCTTCTTGAGCTAAGATTGATTAAAATTTTACTATTTGCAGCAATATTTTAAAACAAACTCATAGAATTACACCTCCTTATTTATGCGTATTATGAGCCCTGCCTGCCCTGCCCAATCAGTTGTAAGGAAAAACATTTTTTTGTCCAGGGGATACTTTATTCCTGGTTGATGACAAGCATTCAATCGAATTAACAGATGACACAGAGGACCGCCTCAACCTCTACCTCCATTACTCAACAAAATATCCCAGGGCAGCCACACCCAAGAGGCTACCACTCAACTTCACACAAGGTAGGTCAAATAAGAGTTCTAATTTTGTTTTCACAATATTCTTCATAGAGAACATTTTACATATTGACTTTAGTGCCAGTATCAAATTTGTATTAAGTATAGTATATTTACATTTTAAATGTAAATTTAGATTTATAGATATTTTTACATAGCTTGTTAGAAATGAATTTTATTTACCTTTTTTGTTGTGTCCCTACTTTTTTTCCCCCCATTCTAGCTGGTCTTTTTGACCTGTGATTGATTGATTGATTGATTGAAACCAATTGCAATGCGATTACATCAATTCTGAATAAAACCTATAGGAGTAATTACAAAGTGATAACCAATTACTTGTGAGAGTCCTCTGGAAGCTGCTCTGTTGTGATGTTAGGGTAATTCTGTGGGTGATCAAAATAGCATTTCTCCAAACTGATACCATTGGAAATTTTGAAAATTATAATTTTTGTATTTATTATTTCTATCTAGCCTTGTTTTGCCTTTAAAAAAAGTGTAAATGATAGCAAGAGATTCTATAAGGTTGTAAACTGTTTCATTTTGCAGGTGACACTTTTGCTGACTTGCTTGACAAGTATATGAGGCCTGCCCTCAGGAAAGGTGTCCCACCACTCTTCAATAATCTTAGGTCATTGTATACAGATAAGGAGAAGGTAAGTGACATGTAATCCATTTACAATATTTGAAGGGTGGTGTGTTACTAATAGGCCTTGTCTGAAAATGACCAAATGATTATTTGCTTTCCTTGCCATCTTTGATCATTTTGTCTTCCTGGATGTTTTTGTCTCAAAATCCTCTCATCTTGAAACATGAATAATTTAAATATGTCATTGGTGATATCATAGGAGGAGGCAGTTGAGTTGCAAACCCTTGGTCCCTGCAGCCAATTCCATGCAATTCATCTAAGTCTATCTTGAGTTTTGAAAGAATTGTTGTTGGTCATGCAGTGTGCTAAATGAAAACCTCATCTCTTTTCTCCTAGGCACAAATCATAGGAGATACAGTAAATAAATATCTGGAGAATTTGAAGTTGTTTAAAACCCTAAGTGGAAAAGGTATTGTGCAATCCTATTTTAAACATTGAGTCTTTGTGCAGTGGGGTAGAGTGTACTGAGCTGCTAAAATTCAGTTTTATGTAGAACACTGTTGAAGTCTTTTTTTATCAGGCAGCCAGAAAGATAGTAGGGTGTTTTTTGTTCTTCGAATAATACATTATTGAAACACATTTGTAAAAAGTTTAGCCTTCTAGAAAGTCACCTTTCTTGTAAAAGGACTCTTTACAAATACAGAGCCCAAAATGTTGACAAAAAGTATCTGTATCTAATTTTTCCTTTAACTGTTTCTTTACAGAGATAAACCTCCATTCATACAATTTTTCTTCCTAGAAATGTGCATCTATGGTGTATAATGTATAGTGGACTTATAGTCTCATGTTACCAAACAAATTGTATACTGACAGCACAGTTACAGTGTCGCATGGGCAGGCATGGAACTTCACCTTTTCATAGAAACACTCATCTTAGGGTTTTTGCCCATTCAGAACCAGGATACTCACAAATCTTTTCTCAAGAAAGTGTACAATAATGGTAGCCATGTAGTAGGGTGGCTTAGCGACAAAAACGGGTCATTTTGTGCAATTTCGCGTAAAGGCACCAATTTGGCATGAATATTCTTTGCATTATTTTGAACTGAACTGTAAGGGGTGCCACGCGATTCGCACTGTGTAGGGGTGGGGAGGGGCAGTTTTGTCACCAATACTTAATGCTCTTTTTCTGGCCAAAACATAACTGAATTCATGCATTCAATAAATCTACGTGTTCCCTAATAAGTTTTGAATAATTCCAGAAAGATGTTACATTTTTAAATTAAGAGGGGAGGGGAGGGGAATTTTGTCAATTTGACGTGTCAATTTAAGTATGCAACTGACCAAAATTGGCATACATGTTCCATGCATCACCCATAATAAATTCACAAGGGGTGCCAAAACATCGGACACCAAGGGGGGAGGTGAGGGGAATTTTGTAAAATTATCATAATATATTCAGTGCGATGTGTCAATTTAAGTGTGCAAATGACAAAATTTGGCACATATCCTCCATGGAACACCCCTGAAAGATCCAGAAGGAGTGCCAAGAAATCGGTCAAAATGATGCAAGGAATATTTATGCCAAATTTGGTGCCTTTATGCGAAATTGCACAAAAAAGTCACTAAGCCACCCTACTAATGCCAAAATCCCTCTTATCATGCTGTTTTCACATTTCCAGATGGCGAGGTGGAATCTCCTTCAGTCTTATTATGGACATACTTCTTCATTGCTCAACATTATGACCATTTACGAGAGACAGAAAAAGCACTGGAGTACATTGACAAGGCAATTGAGCATACTCCTACGTTAATAGAGGCCTACATGGTCAAGGCAAGGATATACAAGGTATGATTGAATCACAATACAGCTCTTGTAAGAACCAAGCCTACTGTATTGATACCCTCAGCAAAAGAAGAGGGGATATGATGTTATGCTCATCCATAATTGCACAGTCTTTCTAGAAGTTTTTTCACTGCTTGTATAATTGGTTGTGGGAGAAAGACATAGAGGGTCTGAAGGGTGGATTGTTTTAGGCCATGTCCACAATAACGCGTTTTCAAAGTATTCGTTTTCAAACTTATACTGATTTGCAGTGTGTTAGTGTGGATGGGAGTTAGTGTGGATTTAGCTCCAAACAAGCGAACAGTTTTTATTTGATGTTGTTGTGTACAAGGACAGTTAAATTAATACCAAATTAAGTGGTATAGTTGACGTCCACACTAAAACAATCTGTATATGGATTCGTTTTTATTCACTTTCGAGAGCGTTTTCATACATACGGATTCGATGAAATGGTCAGCGTGTTAGTGTGGACAGAAGGCCTAAAGGTATCAAAAAGTATACTGATTCAAACGAAAACGCGTTAGTGTGGACGGGGTCTTACAATATTTAGAGTTACAGTAGGGACAATGTCAATTGTTGTCAAATGAAGCAGTGCTTCATTTTAAAGTGAAGTAGTTTCTTTTTGTATTGAGCAAGCCTAGCAATAGCTAGGTCTAGAGCGCAAATAGAAATGTAAACTAAATCTGTGACGTGTATTATGGTCATTCTTGCCAGGGAAGCCTTTTCTAGTTAGCTATTAGTAACTGGCATGCATTCATTTACTAGCCATAATGACATTACCACGATGTTTTGTTCAACAGCATGCTGGTGACATGATGAAGGCAGCAGAGATAATGGATGATGCGAGAGCATTTGACACAGCTGATAGATATGTCAACTGCAAATGTGCCAAGTATCAACTAAGAGCCAACATGGTACAAAGGGCTGAGGATACATGTGCTATGTTCACTAGGGTGAGAGACCATTCTAATTCTTGTTTTTCAAGTTGATTCTAGCAAAGTGCATTACTTTGCACATTTGCTCACATGGTGGTTATTGAAGCATTGTAATGGACCTTTCCATCTGTAGGTTTGGGAGCACTCTTCAGCTTGTAAATGTCCCACAGCTATTAGGATGCCTCCTTTACTAGCAACAAATTCAATATCCTGTCCTGCTCTAAAAACTAGGCCCCCATTTTTTCACTGAAGGATTTCTGTAGAGGAAGTGAGTGGTGTTGTGGTTTGAAGATGCCATCCACTTAAAATAAGAGTAGAGTCACTGCCTATACATAGCTAAGGGTATTGCTAAAGTAATCTCGACAAATCAATGAAGCCCACGAAAGTGTACTTTGTTGACAGTTTAGACTCATCCACTAACTTGTGTAGCAAGCAATATTGCCTTAACGTTTTGCTTGGCCTTACAGGATGGCTTTCAAGCAGCAGAGAACCTGAATGAAATGCAGTGCATGTGGTATCAGACCGAGTGTGGGCGTGCCTACCAGAGACTTGGTAATTATGGAGAGGCCTGAAGAAGGCTCATGAAGTTGAGAAGCACTTTGAAGAGATAACAGAAGATCAGTTTGATTTCCACACCTACTGCATGAGGAAGATGACATTATGTGCTTACATCAAGTATGTTATAATCTTCATAGAATTTTCATACCTTCATACCTTAAAAACGTGGATAATTGTGCAAGTGTTTATCAAGTGTTTGTTCTGTGAACCAATTAATCTCTGTTGGCACATTGATAGTCGGTTTCGTTCTTGTTTAACTAAGACCCCGTTCACACAAGACCGGTACAAAACCGGACCGGTACAATTCTGGTACGGTACTGCCTGTTCATACGGTACCGGTACGGTACTTTGGTACGGTACTGCCTGTTCATACGGTACGGTACAATTCTGGTACGGTACTGCCTGTTCATATGGTACCGGTACAATTCTGGCCTGTTTTGCAGCAGTGTTCACATGGCCTAGCCGTGCCAAAATCGGTCCGGTATCGCAGATCCCGCGAGAACGCGCGACGGTACCGTACCAGAATTGTACCGGTCCGGTTTTGTACCGGTCTCGTGTGAACGGGGTCTAACAGATCTTCTTTGGTGGCCTCTGTTTTCATAGATTGCTACGATTAGAGGATGTGTTAAGGAGTCACACGTTTTTCTTCAAAGCAGCAAAGATTGCAATAGAGGTACAAAGTATTTATTATTGTTTCTCAGTTCACCCTCCTCCCTCTTGCTGAAAACGTGGATATGCTCTTGCAATAAAATATCAAAATGACCTTTATGTGGGCCTATTTATTTTGAGTGGTAGACCCAGCTACCAGGAGTGAAATTTATCTTGGCAAAGTGGGTGCCATAGAAATGCAAGTTTTACAGAGTTTATGCAGAAAATCGTAGATTCTCGGAGCCAGCCCAGCTAGCCAGATCAGCATGCCTCATTCCCCGATGAAAGTGTATAATTGTTTTGACACTAATATATGAGCCCTGGTCTATTTGAAGTGTTACTTGCGACTACACGACAAGCCTTTGACTGACAGCAATAAGGATGACATTGAAAACGCCAGTAACCTGTCTGCAAAGGAGCTCAAGAAACTTAGGAGCAAACAGAGAAGAGCGGAGAAGAAAGCGCAAATACAAGAGTCCAAGAAAGGTTTGTAACACCAAGTATACACTAATTTGAACACAGGCCAAGTGCCCTTGAATGGATGAGCCAAACATAGCATACTTTTCCATCCTGAAATAGTCAGGTGTTCTAACATTCACATTTCGAACTGTTGTTTGTAGCAGCTAGCGATGCTAGTAATAGCAAAGACGCTGACAAGAAAGCAGAAGGCGGGAAGGAATCACCGTTTGATCCTAATGCATTAGCAAGGGTGAGAAAACCAAGCTAAAACACTGAAATGATTGTACAGTATGCTACACAGTACCGAAGTTTGCAATGGTTCTCATCACACGTTGCTTGATAAATCATACGATTGTATGAGTGATTTGATATTTTTAAAATTCAATGCGAACTTTGGTTCACGATTCTCTGAAATGTAGCAGGAGCATTAGTCGAACCAAATGGCATTATCAAGAACTCATATACCCCGCAGTGCTATAAAGAGCTCAAGTCAGTTTATTGTTTTAATTCGATATAGGAAGACTAATTGTGGTACAAATCTTGAAATAATCATCTAAAAATAAAGTTTTATACTTGATTTGACGAATTCATTTGAAAATATCGGACTTCATACGCTTAATCAGCCGATGGAAATGGATGCTTTTTCTGACTCGGAATGATGCTCGACTGACAAAATGGCGGCTGACTAAGTGCTCACTAGTCAGCCTCAGTCATTATTATTTGATGCATTGTTAATCATACCTTACGTGCATTACTGATCAATTGTTCTATTGTACTTCAGGTATCAGATCCACTAGAGCAGGCATTATCGTTTGTCAAACCGCTACAGAATTTAGCAGCTCACAGAATAGAAACGCATCTGATGGCTTATGAAATTTACTCCAGGAAAGGTTAGCGGCCTAAACTAGTTATGGTTCTAGCTTCGTGACTCTGATGTCAGGTCTCTTGTTTCTAGTCTCGAATTTGTTGTCAAACGAGTTATGTATTCTCTAGAGTGTTGACTGTTGCACTAAAATAAGCTCGATTTTTTAGGGAAACTTCTACTGATGTTGCAGTCTATAAAGCGAGCAAATGCAATCGAGCCTAGGAATCCTAAGCTTCATGAATGTATAGTTAAATTTGTCAAGAGAGGTAAGAGTAAATAGCAAGGAAAATGATAGACGAACTGAGAGTTTTATATCAACTGACTTTCATTATGGTAGGCTTGAGCCAAATCCAGGGTTAAAAATATTTGAGAAAAAAGCAGTTTCATAATCTGCTCAAATTTGTTGGCTTCGTGGGCACTAGTACCAAAAATAGCCACATCACAGAGCAATTCTGGACCTTCCGCAAAATTGCTGCACAATTTGCAATTCATTCTGGCCGTTTTCGCAAAAGATTGTTTGCGAAAACAATCCCACACATTGGCCTTCGGCCTCATGGGCTACTGACTAAGAGCATATTCGGGCTCGAGGAATAATTGTTAAACGAACGCAATTTGTTTCTTCCTTCACAGTTTCCGAGTCTAAAGAAATAAAAGAAGCAGTGTCGGTAGTTGTGCAACGAGAACTGAAGGCAGTCGTGGGTGGACAAGATATTAATCAATATAACAAGAAGTTTATCGAACGATCGAAGGACTCCATGCTCCATAGACTAGCAGGTAGTGACGTCCTGGCCCCATTGTCGGGAGCATGTAGGCCCCTGGAAGTATAGACTTCGTTTGCATTTGGTAGTTGCAAAAAAAAAAATTCCGAACACCCTGTTCAGGACCGGAATTCCAGGGTGGGCAGCCCGGAAATCAAGGGTACTACTGAAGCCTGACATTTTAGGGTAGGTGTCCCCAAAATATGGAATTCCAGTGTGGCTAGACGAAAGTTTCGGGGTGGTCAAAAAGTTCACTGAAATTCCAGGGGTAAGGAAAGCAGAAAATATAAAGGTTGGGTGGCGGAAACTGGGGTCTTCGACTGGGGGAGGTTTTTGTGACTTCTCATTCTGACTGGCAAAAACGGTCTAAAGCCCAGCTAGATAATAGGAATACAAAAATACCACTAATCCACTTTTTCTATTTTCAGGAGCAAAGATGTTGTATCTCCTCGACCCAAAGAAGTGCGAGGAAGCTCTGAATTTGGTTACTGATTTGTCTGATACGTTGGTTGATAGAACGCTTGAGGTATAAAAATTAGAATGGCCTGACTCCAATTGGTGCACGACATATATCACGCTAATCCCCCTAACGTGACCTCAATCTGTCTCCCACGCTCCCTTTCCCGTTGCCATCTATATGCCGGTCGCATTACGATATAATATATCCTTCTAGGACTGCAAACAGGATGTACAAAGACAATATCCAATCCGGATCTCAGTAAGCTTGTACTGCAGATCTTAATCGTCAGAAACGTTTTTCTTGTTTGATCTGAAACGGGTTTTTTTTGGGGGGGGGGCAGCTGCAACTTCCTTTCGTATAACTTTCTTAGTTCCTAATAGCTTCATCTGTTCAATTATGCACAGAACTGTACTGCTCCTTTCTTAGAACGTTCCTAGTTTCTTATAGCTTCATCTGTTTAAATATTTGCAGAACTGTACTGAAGTTTTCGAGACAATCGTTGAAGGGAAGTTTGGTGAATGTGAAAGTGTCGCACGGTCGTACCTCAGTCAGTGTCATAAGCTCTTTCCATATGCGCCCATCTTCACTAGAGAAGAAAACAGTCCGAAAGTGAATGGATTAGAAGGTGAAACAGGACCGGCAAATGATCCCATTTGTGACGGAGAAGTGTGAATTAGTCAGGTGAAATGTTCACCACATGAATCACAAGCGTTGATTTGATCAACACCTTGGCACAGGATTGACAGCAGGGAAAATAACGATTGTGGACAGTGAATACTGAATACGGGCACACAGCTGTGTGCAGAAGACGTTGCGTAGAACATGAATCACTGGACATTGTTAACAAGACAGAATACTGTATTCAGTGCCATAAGATTTCACGCTCCAAGGAACGAGAAAGCTAACAGTACCGAGCTTACATTTGGACAAGTGAAGCGAATAAATGAGACCTAATTATTGGATGAACACTTCAGCAAGAATTTCATCTTCATCTAGTGTGAAAAATATTTTAGTAACATTCCGAAATACAGCCGTAGGACCTGATTATTAGATAACCTTTCGCGATCAATCTTTTACGTCATTTGGAAGTCTCAAAGAGATGTCAACAGGCCTTTTGCAACATATTTGTCATAGTTATTTCGTTTGTCAACAAACGAAATAGCTTTCGGGGTAATTTGCAAATAGGAAATTTTATCGTTGGTAGTGTTGTCTAGAGTTATTGTGAATGTTCCAAAACACTTTGTCTGTGACCAAAAGGTATTTGTGGGTCAGTAAATCTCATCATTGCAGTTGTCGTCGGTGTTTGCATCCACAAAGTTTGTTGCAAAGGGCCTGTGAAACTTATAGTAGCTGCCTTGGTAGGGTAAGCACAGCCTAGAGGCCTGTTGGCACCCGCGTGCAAATGTTTAGTGTCGAATAAGAGACAAAAAACCTCAACTACCTCATTTTTGATCAGTTTAGCACACTTAAGCATAAAAAGGCTTTTGAATAAGAATCTATGTAAACAAACAAAGCCGTGCTGGTCAGGGTGACTTGACACCTAAAATGGCTGATGTACCCGCTGCGATTTGTCAGGCCGATTTTACGATTTCTTGTAGACTTTTCGATGTCGGCCCGACAGTAGGTTATTTCAGATTTTTTATGGCACGCGGTATTCCTGTGTCGTTGGGGAGATTCCGCGACACAGGAATCCCGCGTGCCAAAAAGCCAAATATCCGAAAAGACCCATGGAGAGTCGGCTGGCAGACTGAATAGGTCCTTTAGTAATGGTAATTGTGTCGGTAACGTGCTTTGTTCAGAATAAAGCAGGGATGTGCCAGGGTGTGTAGATAGGGCTCTTATAGGTAATTTTTTAAAGAATGCTGATAAGATTGATTGCATTTAGAAAATACATTCAACATTACAGTACGGAAATAAAGCTGACTTTCGTACCATGACATTCTGTTATTCCATTTTGCGCGCAGGTCTTTGAAACGCATTTTCGGTCAGTGTCCCAAGAAAGGCAGTCGGGGCTCTTTGAATCCGACGACTCCGAGATTTTGAAAATGACTCAACTTTAGAGTGTCTGGGCGCCCTAGTTACCCACATTTATACATTAAGTTTTATCAGAAACATATCTGGTTTTATGCGGATTACTCGCAGCTAGGAATTCTATTCATGTCTAAAACGAGAAATCTTCAGTCGTCTGTGGGCCATTCCATTTTTTAGCCGCACCCCCCCTACAGAATTTCATAGGGGGTATAGCAAAATGGCCATTTCCGAGAGGTCAAACCGAAAGAAAGGCTCTTCCGTGGGTTTTTCCGAAGGGGTGCAATAAAAAATAGCCTCTTCCGTGGTTTTTTTCCGAGGGGGTGCAATCCAAAATAGGCCCTTTTTCCAAGGGGGTTACTAAAGAAAATGAGCTTCCGTAGGGGGGTTCGGCTTAAAATGGAATGGCCCTGTATGGGCAAAGCTTTGCATTTTGCATTAGGTACGATGTCTAATCATTTATCCCATTACCGTTTGGAGTGCTTACTACGCCTTGTACGTTTTTTATAGTCAACAGCAAAAACAAAACTCTGGATTTCGTGCAACTTTGTAATTCTATTTTTACTCACTATTTACAAATGTAACGTACTACAATGGCTTTAATAGCAGTTTTTTTTCGGGTGCGTTCGTATTACATATTCCTATATACTTTTTATAACAATCAAAGTTCATTTTGTACAGAAATACACACAACCTCGCACCCAGAACGTCTGTCCACCTAACACACTGAGACAAAGCCCCTCAACGACGCGCAAATTACTTTTTACTGCCAAATATTTTGGTCCAATCTTTTTTCTCATCTAATGTTGTTTCTGGTTATATGCACCCATTTCAATTAACGCGTTAATATCCTGCTCGTGAGACCATGCATCATTAACCATGCGTCATAGTTTGTAATGAAAATGCCTGAAATCGTAACATGTCATGTCTCCAAATGCTCGATCCATTGTAAGGATCTTATTGTGATGCCAGGTTCATGATACATCACAGAGCAACGGTAATAGACCTTTTTCCAAAATGGCCGCCAAAAATTCAACTCGATTTCTGTTAAAGAAACCAGCATTAGAACACACATCATCATTTTAGTAAAACTACGAAATTTCGCTGCATCATATCCAATATCTTCCGAGAAAACGAAAGTTAAAAATGTGAAAATTTACAGACGTTTGTATGACTGGGGGTATGCATCATACAAATCTCTGTAAAAGTTTCAGACTGTGTTTTCTCAGCCGACATGGCATTTGGCATCACGAAAATGTAAAGGATTACTAATGTGATGATGCTCTTTCTAGTGCCAGTATTTGATTTTCAGTCAGTTTGATTGTAAGACGTGAATTTGCGGCGGCCATTTTGAAAAAGGTCTATTGGAACAGGTGTATATAGGGCGAAGGTCCTGCCCTGGAATTCTAGACGCGCGCAGGTGCAGATGGGGTCAATGAATGAAAATAGAAAATATAAGTTCAAGAGGTGTTGAACTGATGCACTGGAAAGGGAACTCCATAAAAAGATTTTGTTTGTTTAAAATTAAATGCAATTATATACCAGAGGTATCACTTGTAAAGATACGACCATTTTTCGTGAAATTATGCCATTTTAACCAAAACGTACCCCGAAGGTAGTCCGTAACCTTAAGTCTAGCAGCTCAGTTGTCCGACCGGCAGACACAAACTAACGCTACAACAGTGCATGGCTTCGTGCAAATTCTCTTCTCGTGTAACATAGTTCTGCCTAACGGACTTTTTTTTCTCTGGAACCATTCTCTTACCCAGAACCCCTCAGCTCGTCATCTCGCGGAGTAGGCTCTGGTGACTGCCATTTGAGGGCCTTTGCTGATTGGCTAAAACGGCTCTACCAAATCTCACGCATCATTACAAGAGCCTCCCTTCGCGAGGTGACGAGCGGGAGAGCTCTGGGCAGGAGAATCCTCTCAAACAAGAAACCTGATTTATAAGTAGTCCATCGTACCACGAACTATTCTGTTAAAAAAGTTGAACATTTGGTGCTTTCCCATGGTATGGGCATATTTTAGGTTGTCTGTGTGCGACAATTAATGTCTGATGACGTCACGATGCGCTCATCTATAATCGCGTCTTTCACTGACGATTGATGCTGTAATGATGAGCAAACTCTGTATTCCCAGACATAAGTGCGATGATATCGACTATTTGTCTGTAAGTTCTGTCCCACGTGCCTAATACAACACAGGAGGCTGTGGTTTATTTATTAATTTTTTTGTTGGACGATCGCAATGGAATCCGATTCCGGCTCTCCTGCTTTTTCTGTTGCTTGTAAATTTCCTTGTCTTTATCTCTTATTAACTGCGTGGAAGCCGTCGAGCGATTGATGGTTCTTGTTCTTTGGACCCCTCTTGGTTTCTTGGGCGGTGAATTTTCAATTGTAAACGCAAAACTATCCCTCTTCTCTGATGCTTCGGCCATATCATTTTTCGATGACGCTTTAGATCCCTTCTTAGGCGGTGTAATCACGAAGGCGACGCTGTTCCCTGTCTTCTTAGCCTCTTTGTTGAGATTCTCGTTCGACTTGGACCGGAGGGAGGTGATCTTCGATGACACCATATCTTGAATTCGCTTTGACTTGCTTCGCTTGATTTCGCCCTCAGACTTGGAAGATATCATGCCGTCTTTGCGCTGTTTTGTACGCGTAGATTGCTCTTCTTCGCTTTTCCTCTTCCTAGGAAGCGCAGTCTCTGAGCGAGTAGCGTGGAGGGTTAGACGTTTCTCGTCAAACGGTTGTGTCTGTGTTTCGACAGGGTAAGACGTCTTCAGGTGCGGTGGACAGATAGTATTTCTTCTCTCGAGTTCAGCAAGTCGATCAAGCTCAGAAATTTGACTCCATTCGGGATCGGGCTCCTCTTCATCGAAATTCTTGAGGAACTCCGAATCTCTCATGATGATGAAGGCGGACGTTGTCCTTCGCGCAGGCGAAGTTTCCCCTTTGACATACAAAGCGCTTTGGCGACGCGCAGCTTTCGCACGGGCATAGTTAGCCGAGTTATTACTACGCAGACTCGCCCGTGAGATGCCACTCACGGATTTGGTTAGTTCCGCGCCCTCCGTGGTTGAGGCGAAGGAAACGGTGCTACTTTGTCGTGACAGTCCACCCAGGTCATCCATCTTCATCTCGGAGTCGTCGGATTCAGTAGTTGTGGTGCTGTCATCGAGGAAATCGCGCGCGCCGTCCACTGGAACAAGCTTTTCCACTTCCAGCATGATCTGCTTGGTTTTCTTGGAATTATTCTCCTGGTACTCGTGTAATTTGGATTTTTGTTCTCTGATTGTTGTATCAGCGTGCTTGACTTGCGCCTCGAGGGAGTTGACCTGCATGCCAAGCCGCTTGCTGATAACGTGCTCTTCTTTGATTTGTTCTTCCAAGTTTTCATTTTCTTCTCTCAGCACATTGATGTGTTCCTCCATTTGCGCTATCTCTTCCTGCATTCTCTTGATCAAATCCTGGTCCTCCTTCATCTCTTCGCATTCTCTTTCGGCCTCGCTTAGTTTGGAAGCCAACTCACCTTCTTTCTCTTCAAACTGAGACTTGCAGGATTCAAACTCTTTCTTGACCTCGTCCCGTTGATTTTGAATTGACAGCAGGTTTTCTTCCAGTTCTTTCAGCGTCTTTTCTGTTTCTTCTACTTTCGTTCTAAGTTGTTCTGTTTCATTTGTCAACTTCTCCATCTGCTCTCTTGCATTTTTATCTGCCACCTCTTTTAGTTCCACTTCTTTAGCTTTCTGTTCCTCTTCAAACTGTCTCCTTTGTTCCTCCATTGCTGTACTCATTTCTTTTTCAAACTTTGCCTTTACTTTCTCTACTTCTTCCGACTGCCTTTTGGATGCTTCGTCCTCGACCTTAGCAACCTCAAGTTTCTTTTCCTCCTCAACTTGTACAATATTCGCCTTAATTTCAACAATTTCACGATTTAACGTTTCAATGCTCTGTGTTTTGTCTTCAAGTTCTTGTTTGTGCTCTTCTTTGAGCTTTTGTATTTGTCCTTCCATGTCGCTCTCCGTCTGTTTAATTTTCTCAAGAGATTCCTTCAACTTGGAACCCAAATCTTTACACACACTCGTTAATTTTGCCTTTGCATCTTCACTCGTTACCAATTTGATTTCTCCCTCCTTTACCTTGTTCTGCAAATCAAGTATAGACTCCTCAGCAACTGTAAGCTTTCCTTGAAGCTGCTTTACGTCTTGCTGCGACATATTTTTCAATGATTCAAGCTCTCTTTCTTTGTCCTGAACTTGGCGTTGCACGTCCATCAGCTCGGAAGAATGCTTTTGCGAATTCTCGTACAGCTCCTTGGTGAGTTTCATTACTTCTTCGTTCGATCCATCTAGCTTGTTTCTCCAAAATGTCTTGTCGGATTCGTATGCTTCTTCTAAGATAACTTGTTTCTTCTCCTTCTTGGTGTTACTGTCCTTGAGTATCTCCAGCTCATGTTGCATTTCACGCAAACCAGCCTGTTGTTCGACGAGCTTCGTTTCCGAGTCTTCCTTTGAGGACTTGAGTTGCTCGATCTCATCAGCCGCGGCCTGTAAAATAATTAAATACAGACTTAGGCTCCAAGTACTTACAACCCCAAATAATTGCGTATATCGACATTTAGTTTTGGTTTTGCGGATGCATTTCTTGCTAAAGGACAAACGAAATCGATTTTTTTGTATTGTTCGACTCAACATCTTCGCATTTAGTACCGCCACTCTCATCGACCTGGATGAAGCCATGTTTGATCTGAAGAAACATCCGACTCATCATTTATTGTATTAACGTATTTTAAGTCCGCTCTCGAACGTTTTCAAAGGCACCGCGTCTCTAAATGAAGTTGTTTCAATGCTGAGTGGAAGTTGGATATCGTTTAGCATAAACAAATTACCTGACATGGTTTACAACACTGAGTCATGCAACATTTTTCCTTTAAACCTACAATTGAACCGTTTAGTTGCGCAGCCTTAAATTAAATATAACCGAGCTTTTTTTTCGTTCGGATAATATGTCATAGGGGCTTTGCATTTAATTCTTTTCCGGCCCTAGAATTCTATACTATTTGTGCTCCCTGGAATTCCATGTATTTATTGTGGATATCCCCTGGAATTTCCTGTTTTTCATGTCATCCAGGTCCTTCAAATAACTACAGACAACAGATTTCCTTACCTTTAGACCAACACATGCGCGGTCCAACTCGCCCTCCATTTCTTTAGTCTTTTTCTCGTGTAATTGTCTCTCCTTCTCGAGTACCGCCATCACATCTCGCATTTCCTTGGCATTTTCCGAAATGCGCTTGTCTAACTCAGATTTAAGGTGTGATTCGCTCTCTTTTCTTGCCCGTTTCTCGGATAACAGCTCTTTCTCCGTCTTGTTTCGCTCTCTGGTTACTTCTAGCAGCTTACTTTCGGTGTTATCCATCTCTTTCTTCATTCGACTGAAAGCTTCGGTCAACTCCTCCACATTTTGTTCTCGTTCACGTAGCTTTTGTTTAGCGTCCTCGTTAACCTTTCTTAACACGCCCAGATTGTCGTTATGCTTCGTTTCTAAATCTTCCTTCGTGGTTTGCATCTCAGAAGCGAATGCGTCTTTGAGGGATAAGACTTCGAGGCTTATTTGCTCTCTCTCCTTTAACCACGTATCTTGCTTCTGACTAAGTGAGGCAACAGCTTCCTCCAGCGCGGTCTTTTCTTGGTTCAGCTTGTCAGCATGTTGTTTCATCTCTAGGATTTCTTTACTCATAGCACTCCTTTCCTCATTTCCTTTTTGCTGGAGGTCTTCCAGGGAGGAAACTTCTTTTTCTAAATTATCTTTTAATTCCTCCACTTCTTTGTTCTTTTGTACCAGTGCAAGGATTTCTTCGTTCAAGCGACTAGTGTCTTCCTGGAGTTGTCTTTCTTCTCCTTTCAACGCTGCGAGCTCTGACTCCTTAGATTTTATCTCCTCGTGGAATTCTGCTTCTTTGTTTTTCCAGCAAGTTCTCTCTTGCTGCATTGTTGCATCCAGGATCTCCCGATATTTCACTTCACTTTCTGAAGACAGAAGAAGGTGCACATATTTTTAACCCTCGTGCTAGATTCTCCACAAATCTACACAAAGGAGAGGGACAAGAAAGGAGGTTTTGTGTTTGTATTCTTATAGTAGCTAATCAAAAGGTGATATGGTAATGGGTACTTTTCTGGTAAGAAAAGGAGACCACAAAGGCTAAAGTATACCCTGTGAGCATTATTGGGCAGTCGCAAAAACGAAATCCCCCCCCTCCTTGGACGTTTTACCTTGTCCCTATCCACCTTGGAATTCCAGTGAATTTTCTCATGACCACCTTTGAAATTATGTTCACCCACCCTGGAATTCTATATTTTGGGAATATCCACTATGGATCTTTCCTCTAGTACTAGGGTAACCCACATCGGAACTCCAGGTGGCTCTAGGGCCACCCACCCTGGAATTTCAGAGGTCTTCGACATGGGGAGTGAACTTTTTTTTGCTGGTTGATCGTCAAGGCGAATGGAACTTGGACATTCTGTCATGCATTTCGGCCGCCGCTTCTGTGCCTTACCTAACTCGGTCTTGAGGTTGGACAACATCTCCTCGTAAGCTTTCTTGGCGGCTTCTCTCTCAGACTCAACGTTGACGATATTCTTCTGTAGCTCTTCTTCACGCATTGCGAACTCCTCTCTTTTCTGCCGCATCTCATCTCGGTTTGCCTCGAGGACGCCCTGTAACTCATCTGTGACGCGCCTGAAAAGGATCGCATTTTGACAAAATTAGCGAAAATTCATCTTCCCCGAACGATCAAAACGCTCTGACACACATTACAAGTCCAGAACGAATGAGATTTAAGTATATATAATCCTTTATAATTTGCAACGTACTGGATCCAGTTTGCCACCAGCTAGCATCGATTTACATGCACCTGCATCCTTTTTTAAAGAATTGCTTGGAACTAATTGTGACATAGAAAGGTTACGTTTGAGCTGACAAGAATAAATACAGGCGTGTACCTTTCCAAGACAAGAATATTTACCTTACACTACGGGCTTTGTCAAACATAGTAAATCGTCAAAGGGGCATACATTCCATATACCTTATCCTTGTATCGCACTCTTTCCGCACGGTCTCCAGCTGTTCTTCGGCCTGTCTTTCCTTAGCATCCATTTCTTGTTGCAGTTCGCTATATCTGGTAGCTGCAAGCTGTTCTGCAGCTTTTCGTGCGTCGAGAACTTCATCCAAAGTTTTGCTGGCTGTAGCTCGTTCTTTCTCCAGAGCAATGACATGGGCGTTAACCTCGCTTTGCGCCTCGGACAGCTCCGTTTGGACCCTAGAGAGCTCTTTTCGAGAGTGTGCAAGCTTTTCTTGGCTAGCCTGAAGAGCTTTGTTCACGTCTTCGATTTCCCTCGTTAGACCATCCTCTCTAGTCGTGTAAATATGAAACCAAATGAAATTAAGGCACTTGAACGATGCAAATAGGTCTCTTGCGAGATGACGTCATATTCAAAATGGCGGCCTCCTGACAAAGAAATTTTACCCCCTATCAATCCCACAATGCATCACAACTGGTGCATTGTGGGATTGATAGGAAGTAAAAGTCCTTTGTCAGGAGGCCGCCATTTTGAATATGACGTCATCTCGCAAGAGGCCTATTTGTTGACTAGCAAGCATGTAAAGTAAGGGGAGTGCAGTCGAGAATTATTTGCGAAAAGATGGGAGGGTCTAATGATGTCCAAATGTTAGAAAAAAAAAACAGTCACCTTATTTTCAGTTATTTGCCCTGTAAAACCCAGCTAAGGTCTCTACTGCGGCAAAAAGTTTGGTCCCGGAGACTTAGATGTGGACATTAGTCACCAACTGATGATCTAAGGCTCTAAACTCTTCATCTTATACAAAAAATGGCGACAAAAAAATATGATGGCTTACCGACCCGTTTGTTTCGTATCGTATAGAGTAAGTACTGGCACAGGGGATGGCCCCGTAGATTAAAGATATTTGGACGGCACTTAACTTACCTCATTTTCGCTTGAGTCTCTTGAGGTGCATAGTATCTTCGAGCTCTAATATCTTACTTTTTACCTCGACATACTTCTCCTGTAAAAAAAAAAAGAAAACAAAACGTTATCATTTCAAGGATTTTAGAATTGAGTCGCTCTGCAAAGAAAGCGAAATATACTTTTAATCGGTCCTCATCCACCCGGCCACCAGTTCACACTAGATGACTGCAACTGGTCCCTGGGACGTTACCCCTAGTGTAGGAAGACGCGCGCCACTGTCTTATAAATACTCCTCCACAGTACATACCTCATACGAGCGTCTCGATCTCTCGGTATCCTCCAAATTGTCTCGTAATCTTTGCACCTCTGATGGATCCACCACAGACGCCAGTTGATTCCGTAGCTTTTCGTTAGCAAACTCGAGCTCGATGACACGGGAATCCAAGTGAGGAGGCTTTAACTGATCCACAGGGATACCATCACCTAAAGAAAGCGGGAGATAACCATGAGTCTAGCTAATTAAGGTAATTATTGCTTTACTTCCCGATTTTATCATATTTGACTTTGCAAATACGTCAATGTGTCTGTCGTTCAACTTTCTCCTGGGTGAGACCCGCGTTCTAGCCTGCTCTCCAGTGTTCTTTTTTTTTCGGATATTTGCTTCTTCTTTTTTTTAGCGCGGGGGATTGCCTGTGTCCTTTCCGTGGCACAGGAATCCCGCGTGCTAAAAAATCAAATATCCGAACTAGCAGGCTACCCGCGTTCCTTACCTAACCTGACCCAAACGTTTGTCACCCCCGACACCTTGCCAAATATGAACCCCAAACCCTTCCGAACTCTCTCAAACACTTTTCAAGGCAGATAAATCAAGATTTTCGGCAAGCCTGACTTGCTTCTGCCCGGTAGACCAAGAGATAGAATCCACAAATCGGAGTCTCCCGCAAAATCTGGAAAACGTAACAGGTATGGCATGCAATAATTTAAACTTGTGAAAAGCCCACCTTGATATCGCTCATCTGGGGAATGCTCGGGTGATTCCGTTGGTCCTCTGGCTTTCCAAAGCTCGTTCCACTCTGATGCTGCGTGTAAGGCCTATACGAGGAGAGAGCAATATCGCCTGTCGTCACATTTTGGCAATTACCATTAATATTTGATCTGCTATAAACCGCCTAAATTTTGGCGCAAAAATCCCTTCCCATTCCTTTATTCACCTCATCTCTCTCCTTCTCCATCTTAGCGATCTCCACTTCCTTTCGACTGAGTGCCGCCTTCAGCTCGCTCGCATGGAACTCGGAATGGTGAAGCTGAGTCTTGTATCGCTCACACTTGGATTCTAACTGATCCATGTCTTCAACCTGCAAATGGAGGGTGTCGTGTTATAGTAAGCCAATGTTCGGAGAGGACGGGGTCGCAAAAAATCTGTCCTATTCCTGAACAACCACGTTTTTGACAAGGATAACCTTTCAAAAAATATGTTTTAATAATTTGATAATGGGAAATAAGGTAGGGGTGCCCTAGATAATCCTATAAAAAGCTACTGCAGCGGCGTAGCCAGGAATTTTTGAAGGGGGGGGGGCGGATAGTGAAAACATGGGACGAAAATTTTCTCCAGCAAATACAGTAAATGTATGGGAAAATTTCCGAGAAAGGGGGGAGGCAGGCCCCCCCTGGATCCCCCCTGGCTACGCCCCTGTACTGTCATATAGCTAGGATCGTTTTCTGGGTTGCTACAACAAGTGTTTCCTTTGCCTAAAAAGCATTTTGTCTAAAAATCATTTAGTAAAAAACAAATGGTCGCCTAAACAGTGCCCTTGAGTTTCAAACGTTCCTCGTGTTCTCCTTACAATCACTACCTTTTTATCATATAGTTCTTTCTCTTCTAAAAACTCGGCAAACCTCTTCTCCAAATCACCGCTTTGTGCTTTGAAGTCCTCAAGCTCGGCGACTCTCTGCTTTAACCTTGAAAAAACAAAGTTAGAGTCACATATATGCAATATTGTAGCGTTATTTCTGTTTTTCTTTTCTTTTAGATATCCAAATTGAGTTAGCGTGAAAAAAAAACAATGCAGACAAAGAATCTCCGGTCGGTGTACACTTGCATTTGTCGCGGCATTTTTTCTCGCGCGAGTTGCAATTCCAACTCTCTAGTGTAAACGAGATGCAAATCCGGTGCGATTTCTGTGCTCTCTTTTCTTCAAATCGGATCAAGTTGCAAAGAGTTTCGACATCACGCGACAAAAATTGCGGTCGGTCGCGCCGAGTTGCATTTACATATATAGTGATTTTCGTTATCCAAGGATACCTTTCATTATCCCGCTCGAGCTTCTCGTAGTCCGTTTTATAATCCTGAGCAGACTCCAAGTCGTCGATCGCCATCTTCAACTGCGCAATCTCCTTGGATAATTCTTTCATTTTTCCATCTGAAAACAAATAGGATAAGAAAGGAAATAAAAAAGTTAAACGAGCCACTCGAACAAGCCGACTTGTCATTTTGGCGACATAATCTAGATGGATGGGGTGTTTGTAAACCCACAAAATGTCGCTGCTCTGTGAAATTACTTAACAAAGTTTGGAACCAAGGTGGGAGATAGGAAGACGAGGCTGGCGAAAGGGAGGCGAGGCTGAAAAGCGGGAGAATTGGCATCTCTGCATTGGTTACCTTTGGCATCAATCTCCTTGTTTTTCTCCGCCAGCTCATCTTCCAAGGTCGTCTGGACATGGGTTTGGGCATCTAGGGCCATCTGAAGCTTGGAGATCTTTTGATGCATTTTATTGACAGCAAACTAATACAAGGAGAATCCAAGAAGGGTTACACATTACAAAGGTCATTCAGGGTGTTTTTATGTACTTTGTTACCCAACTCTTTTTTTTATTAAATTTGACAGATCCAGGAATGTTGATCGAGGACTTGATTTCAAAGAGGGAGGCACACCACCAAAACAATGAGTAAGGAACAAATCAGGCGTTTGAAGTGTTTCCCTGTAGGATTAGTTTCTGAATTCCTCCATGGACTGTCAGTCACGCCCAAGAGGCTATGGTTTACCTGATTTTGCTTATTTTTCAACTGTGGTGAAGACATTAATGACATCAGTGGGGAGTTGCTGAACATGGTTTGTGTTGGAGAGGACAATGGACCAGGAGCTGGAGAGAAGACTGGAGCATCACCATTACTCTCCTGGGTATCCTTGGCTTTAAACGAGAAAGAAACAACAACTTTGAGCCAAAAAAGGAGTATTTGTTTTCTAGGAGGGCTGGAATAAGAAATTACAGGCTCACGAAGTAGTGATTGTGTCTTCAGAAATTTCTTTATTTTAGACAACATTTGCAAAAAGATTCCAAAAATAGAGGTATATGCACAAAAGTCATGACCCTGAGTTTGACATGCCAAATCTGCTCCCGAATACCTGCCTACTTCGGTGTATTTTAAATTGTAGAGATATTACTAAATGGAGAAGGCATATTATTGGCCTGCTGGTCACAAATGCATTTTGTTCTCAGTTCTTACAAAGAGCAACATCTATTATAACCTGTGAAGACATAATTTATGCAGAATACTATCTCAATTATTTTCAAAACTTTTGGGGACACAGTAGACCCATATTCCAGGACCCTAGGTCTTTGTTTTCAACACATTATTTAGTCAGGTCCCCTGCTTACATGCAACACAGAGAATCCATAAAAGTTTTCAAACTTTTGTTTTCCTCACATCTTTCCTCACATCTATCCAAGCTCTACTTACTTGTACTCTTGAGAAGATTTGAAATGGCTTCTCCGTCGAGCCCACCATGTTCCATCTGCTTCAAAACTGTCTCTATGATCTCTTTTACATGGAACTGAACACCTTGCTCAAGGTTTTGGATTTGACCAATGAAGAAGTTTACATTGTCGCATTGGGCTGCTCCACAGAGTAAAAGTGTTATAAGCTGGAAAATATTATAATAATTAACTTTTAGTATTCACCTTAATTTTCAGAGAGGAGCATGGTATTCACCCATGGTTGTTTTCTAGTTAATCATGTTAAATTAATGAAGTGAAGTAAAAGCCATGTAGAATTGTCCCAGTAAGCAATTCTCTTTTTACCTTGCCAATTTCTATTTCATCGGCATCTACAGCAATCAATTCTGTGTTCACTATGCCATCCAACTTTTGATGATAAAATCCTGTTACAATTAAAATAATATAGTAAATAAAAACAAATATGCATACATGTAATACAGTAATCATAGAGGACTATATATATAAAGTGTTTTCTGTGTTATTAAAAGCATGTCTTACCTCCTAAATATGATAAAAGGAATGACAAGACAACTTCAATAGTAAATGTGTTGTCTTCTGGGAGGACTTCAATGCTGTCTTTATCTCTACAAGAGGATGGGGCATTAGTTGCTACTATTAGAAAGTCTACATGGAAAAATATAGAATTCCTTACTATGACAGGGTACAATATTTAAGTTTAGGCTGCTATCTGATTATTACTATGTTGGATTTTTTTTTTATCATTTGAGATTGGAAAGTCCAAATCGTGAAATACTGTGACATAGGTATTTAAATGTACTATGGAGGCTGAGGGCAGAGGTAATCATTTTCAAGGCTGATATTGTTATCCATAGAATGACCCTAAAGGGCCGTTCACACGGCGCGATTTCAGCTGCGATTTGAGGTGTGATTTTTGCGGCGATCGTCGACGTCATATCACGGTGGTGTGAACGGGCGGTGATTTGGCCCTGCGATATTTGCCAGTTCGTTGGCGATCTGAAGAAATCGCACACGCATCGCAGCGAAATTTGAACATGTTCAAAACGCCTGCGACGTGGCGGCGACATCGCTGGTGAAATCGCAGTGAAATCGCTGGCCGTTCACACCACTCGATATGACATCGCCGTGAGATCGCCGCAGAAATCGCACCTCAGATTGCCGCTGAAATCGCGCCGTGTGAACGGCCCTTAAGCCAGTAATAAAATATTAAAATAGACATACAGATAAGCACACATGCATCCAGACCCCAAGGTCCAGATAGGATTTGGACCACATGAAACTAGCCCAATGTGATATGATTAATTCCAGACTGCTAAAAAAAAGCTGCTGGCATATACTCACATGAGATGAAGGGCCTTCACCAAAATTTTCACATTCTCTATGGATCCAAAATCTCTTATGAAAAGGACAGACGTCCCAGAGACTGAATTGATCTGAAATGTGAAAAAAAAAGATGCAGGACAGTTTTATTTGAAAAACTAATCATTTGCAAAACTTTGACACAACAAAACAATCACACTCAAGCATAAATTCATGCACCATTCGAGCTGTTATACGTCTGGTTCACACTTGGGACATAATGACATAATTCTCACTCAAAAGCAAAAATGTACATAAATAAGCACACAATACTGTCGAAATAAATCAATATTGAAATGCTGACCACTGTTACTTTTTTCACACTTTGGCCATTATGACATTCACTGTCACAGTAGTGTGGACCAGGCTTTAATAGAACTTGTAGGTCAGAATTTTTAGAATTCTAGTTCTGGTTTTCAACTAGAAGTACTTTTAAGGAGGTTGGTCTCCTGGGTTTAAACCACAGTGCCTCATAAATGCTCCACAAGGTGTAATTACCCCTACCAGAGCACCAACCCAGTGTCTACTTCTGTCTGGTATGCTAAGTATAAGCTAGTACTACTATTATAAAATATAATTTCCCTCATGTGAACAATCCAGTTTTAATCAGCTGGTGGCTTTTATCCCTTTGTCTACCACACGCATCAATAGGCCTGAGTTGTTTAGTCACGCGCTTTTAATCACGTCTCGTACGAGTTGCCCCGGCTAAATCACATTATTATTCAGCACATCGATGCACTGCCCAAATATGGTCATTGGAACGCCAATAGCTGTCTTCTGTACATGACAGCTATCCTGCGATATCCGTCTCTGAGGAAAATATGATGTTTTGAGCTCGTAAATAATACACAAAAGTCATTTTTTTCGGGGCTCGATTTTGCAGAATATCGTCTGATTTTAGCCAACTCGGGACTTCGTCCCTCGTCGCCTAAGTATCAGACGATATTCTGCGCAATCTCGCAGGATAATGGTTAAATGTTCGCATGCTGTGTTTAACGAATTATATTCGACAAAAACAGATCGTGAAATGTTCTTAGCTTTTGGGCTACCAAAAATATAGTAATGCAATCATATGTAAAAAGTTCTAACATATAACTTAACTTGTACATCTTCAATCAAATCACTAAAGTTAAATAGCAGACAACAACGATGGGACAAACAGGCCCCATTTTTGAGAAGTCAAAACGATCAATTAATTTCATTCCGCGGTGGAGTTAATTTGTGGCCAAAAACAATCATAGAATCAATAAAGCAACTTACCCATTTTAGCAGTGCTATGGCTCGCTCTTCATTCATTTTTTCTTGCCTGACAACCGAGAAAACTCTATTTTTCTTCCAAAGAAATTGACCAATTCGAAACAAAACAAACTCTCACATCATCGTCGAAGTCACTTTCGATGTCCAGTTTTATGCTTCCATCTGCCGCTGTTAGGACGAAATTCACACCAAAATCCAGACTTCAAAGCAACAGGATGGAGAACACTGTGATCCAAGTAACAGAAAAGATCGAACACACAATCAAAAGAAGCCACTCAAAAACTTCTCGAAGTTTCAACGGGACAACGATTTCGAATTTTGGCGGTTAGCGAGGCTTCCCAGAATTCCAAGCTGGAGAGTAGTTTTACGATCACGGAATTTTAATGAGGCCACCCAAAGAGACTGGTGCGAGTTTTTATGTCCTTGTTCATGTGATTTCTGTTCTTTTTAAAAATTAAATATCTTGATTTGTTTTTATGTTTTACAAGCGAAACAGCATTTTTTACCTTATTGATTTCACGTATATTTACTATTGAAATGAGCGAGCGAAATGTTATTGATAAATTCTGACCACGTTGTGTTTCACCCCGTTAAGATATTTCCTTTGTACAAAACGACTTAGAAAAATGCTTCTTTCCCTCTTACACAGCTGTAACTTTAATACTATATTGAATTTATTTTTTTCTTTCACTTTGTCCGATTATTTTTGTCCTATTTTAGTTCCAGTCTCCACGCGGCTATCAGCCCCAAGCATCCAGGCCTCCATGTTGTGTAACCTCGCCTTCAGCGCAAAGTCGCTTCCTGTGAGGATTTTGCAAGCGGGAAATACGTGACATTTTGGTCGCAAGTGAATTACTTCTTCGTAAGAGCTCGAATTTGTGGCCATTCCAAAAGATTTCTTTAATATAAAGTGTGCTTTAGCTATTTAGCAGGAGATTTGGTGGCAATGGGCTGCTGTTTTAGCGGGAGCGATGAAAACGCGAGTCAGGTTTGTAGAGCAGTGTCATGTGACTGTCAGACTACCGGTTAAAAGTTCTTCTGGTGAAATTCATTTACTGTAATTTACGAATTAGAATGGTCTGTTGAACGGTATCCACAAGTTTTCAGAGATGTAAGAATTCTCCTTAGCTATGGTCATTCCAAAGACTGATAGTGGTCGCGGGTTTACTATAGAAACTACGTCGAAAATCAGTGTAAACTGTGAATGTGATGTGTTAAGTTTACATCTGAAACCCCGCGGGTGAAGCTAAATTGGTCAAAAACTTATTGAACTCATTAGAAACACAATATAGCAATCTCAATGGGGATTATAGGGCTTCATATTTTACAGGTCTACTCATTATGAAGTGAACATTGATAATAACTTCTAATTTATAATTCCTCTTGACTTATTAACTAGGGTCCTGTAAATGAGAGATCCCCTTTGCTAGGGGGAGACCCCTCAGCACCAGTACAAAACACACAAAGAGTGGGGTAAGCATTAACAGTGTGATAAAAAAAAATCCATGCCCAACATGGGGATTTGCCAGGTCTTTCCTATCCTCATCCCTGAAACTAGTATTTGTATTGAATTGGTTTTTACACCTTTCTAAAATCACACAATGGACTATTCCAGCTACATGCGTGTGCACACTCTTCAGTGGTACCTTTGAAATGTAACACAACTACCAGAATGTAGCTCATGTTGTATTCTTTGCACTTTGTTTGCAAGATGTTACATGTTTACAAACATGCAACACACCTAGATACTTTATAGCATGAATCCCCCATTCCAGAGGATATATCTAATTGAAGATGTTTAAGCCTGATATTTACGCATGATGATGGCAGGTCATGCACACTATTATATTCACCCTCCATAACTTGACAGACAAACAAAAATTATTTTAATGAACCAGGGAAAGTTCAGTCCTTGTGTTGTCATGTTAGGGTTTTAATGCACTTTCTGATTGTACTTAATGTAATGGTAGCTAATAGAGTGCTTTTCTTTTTTGTACTTCACAGAGAGGATGGCATAACAAGTTCATCAACACCAATTTCTAAAACAGATGAACAATCAATGTTAAACAGAATATTACATCAAACAGCAAAGTAAGTCAGACATTTACAAAGCTAGTAAGTAATGTTTACAACATGAGCAGCCGTGTTGTATCAGATTTACAACACGAGCCGCAGGCGAGTGATGTAGATCTCATACAACACAGATGCGAATGTTGTAAACTACTTTAAAATTTTTGAGAAGATATTCATCACTTCTAGTGTCCTCTGTTTTAAAAAAAACTTGTAGATTTGGCAGAGAAACTTCAAGATATTGCAAGTCTATATGTGAAATCAGTTTAACACATGTCATATTTTAATTTTTGTGATTTTAGCAATGTGATAGATGTGTCATCTACTGAACCCCATAGTCTAGAGAGAACTGAATACATGGAACGATCAAGATTATATTTGTAAGATTTTTGTTACTAATCCACACATTTGTCTGCACTCTCTCCCTTTCTCTATTTGGTTGTTGATTAATAGATGACATGGTCGATATGGCCTACCTTGTGAAGGATATTCACTTAATCAATATAGCATCAGCTTTATAAGGCACAACTAATTACTTTTATATAAGAATGGAGGCTCATTCCTTTGATGTGATTTGTGGATCAAAGAGCTGACACTTTTTGATTTCTCTTTTTCTAAATCTTTATCCACTGTAGATCTAAGTTATCTACCATCAACACAGCACAGTTGCCGAGAGGCAAGCCACTCCCTGCTGGTGTACCAGCCCCTAGTACAGTGCTCTCAGCAGAACCCATATCACAGTCAGATATTAATTTGGTAAGATCATAGTACATGAGGCTGTCAGATGACTCCTTGTGCTTATTTTTTTTTTCTGTATTCCATGTTTTTGTTCAAATAGTTATTTGCATATTATCACAAATATGTTGTGTAAAATTTTAAACTGTCAGTTGCTTGGCTTCTATCATAACAACAAAAAAAACATTCCCGAGACATAGCAAGACGATGCAAGTGCATCCCTAAAGGGTAAGAGGGTAAGACATGACCTGAAAAAAATAGGGCAAGCAAAGTACAGAAGCCTCCCTTACTATTTGTTCTGTTAGATTTGTCAATTAGAAAAGACATCCTATGAAAATTGCTAGTAATTTCTGGTAACGTTTCATCTCCATTCACCATCTGACAACTAAATTTGATTGAACAACCTCTGGAAACCAAGGTTGCCATTTTTAACATGATTAGGATCAAACCATATAGTTAGTTTGGTTCCTGCTTATGTTCTTTCTATGTGCCCATAAATACAATATTGTATTTTACAGGTAATTTCAGCTTCCAAAGGAGCCCATGAAGCATTGTCAGGATTTCACATACAGCATAAAGAACCACTTGTTGTAGCATTTGGATCAACGTAGTAAAATTAACGGAATTAGGGATTATAGAAATTATTACAAATGTAAAGTAACATCCACGCAAATTCCAACATTCTAGCATTATCTCAAAAACAAATGCATGTGAGATGTATGATTCCTCTTCAAAATCCCTCATAGGAATAATACAATCACATTAAATACAGATAGCCGAATCAACCGAAAACTCAAAGCAAGCTGATTGGAAATCAAACTTTGAGAAATGTCTGTGGTTCTTCTAGAAAAATCTTCTCTGGTCAGGTTTTGTCAGAGAAACAACCCAGAAATTCTCTGGAAAGGGAAGAGAGCAAAGGAGCTTGTAGATGGCCCATTACAAGGCATTTTCATTATTTCTTGGCAGTTGACTTATAACTGACCATTCCAGGATCATACTCAAGAATCCAGTGCTTTTTTTCAGCTGGGGATGACCCACAATAACAAAACCTTGGGATAAGGAGAATTAAGGTCTCATGTTGTTTGCATCGCGCATTGTATTTTGTAATAAACTGTAATCTTTTCAGCTTGCCATTGCTGAAAAAGTAATGGCCATTAAATATACAACATACTCTATCTGTATATTGAAAGGAGAAAAAAGCCTGGTTATGCTTCATGTACAGGCATGAAATTCACATTCTGTGTACTTTACTATCATAAGCAAAGATATGCAGTATGCGAAGCTGCCAATAAGTTAGTTACTGGGTAATTCGAACAGAATTTGTATCAATAAAGGTATTTTTAAGAAAACTGCTCAAATTTAACAAAAAAGATGAAATACAGTAGTGATATTAAAAAGAAATGTGAAATTGAAATAAGACGAGTAAGACTTTGAGTAGGTTACAGGAAGGGAACTTCTGTCTATTGTATGTTAATCTAGATACTACATGCAATGGCAAAATAATTTTAAATAAAATTTCTACCTTGAGCTGTTATGATCCATCATTAGACCTTGTTGTGTATTCTAAAACAAGGGCGGGTCCAGGAATTTCTGAAAGAGGGCAAGATGAAAATATAGGGACCAAAAATTGCAACTGTCCTACAGCAAATACAATAAACGTATGGGAAAGTCTAAATCCGCCCCTGCATAACCTCGAGAATCAAAGGGCCAATTTTAAGTCAGAATAGCCAATGACTGGGGGCTTATTTTAGGTAATGAGTGATCAGCTGAAATGGTGACTCCACCCGTAGTCAAAATCACGCGCACTAGATTTTCATTACATGCGTCATGTACTTGCTTTACATTGGTGCTAGTCTGTGTTAGTAGCGGGTGTACACAGGCTTCATGGTGCGTACAATATATAATAGAACTGCGTGACAATTTTAGCAATCTTCAAGAGAGGGCGCGGAGCGGGAGGCAGGGGGACTGAAGCCCAAACCCTCCTCCGTCCCTACACACGTTTTGCCTTTTTTACATTTTCTAATGTTCAGGCTCTCAGTCTTGAATTGGGTGTTTCAGAATGCAAGAAACTTACCCCCTCCCCGCCTGACGATACTACCCCTCTACTAACTATGGATTAACAAAATAGTTCGTTGGTATAAGAGACCGTTACACTTGCGATCAGAGGTTCTTGGGCGCCGGAGTTTGAGGTTTCTAGCCAAGTCTACCGAGAGGTCCTCGGAAGTTTTGGCTGGGGCAGGTTGGCCATCATACAAAGAAATGGCACCTTCCACGAAGAGTAATTCGTGCATGAAAAAACGAACAGGCATAACTGCTATTGTATCTGTCGGCAGTTGACAGATACTACAACTTGGACGAATTTAATTTTCGAGCGTTTTTAATAGTTCTTTTTTTTTGCGTGCGCGCGTTTTAATAATAATGAAAACATTTTGCACGGTTTTCGACCAATTGTATTCGATTAAAATACTACGAAAAGCCACGAAAAATACCAGACGCACGAACAATTTCACTACATGATAAAAGGCTTATGCACACCTCTGCAAGCGGTAAATCTCGTTCCCAGGTGGTTTATACAGTACAATACAATCTTTTTTGAACAAGGTAACACTGTAACCACACAAATAGTTTTTTAACCATGGCCTTCCTATACTAATCTAAATTTCACAAGAACTAAAAGTAAATAAACTATGTAGGTTTCTCGGCTTTACTAATGCCTGGTGCACACTTGCGACATAAGTTGAAGTCCACAAAAATAACATAATATAATTGCTTTGGTGAAGTAATCTAATGATGATCTATGGAAAATATTGATTGTTTTTATTATTTTCCCAACATAACATCGTTATGTCGCTAGTGTGCACCAGGCTTAAGGCGCACGAAGGAACGGGTTCGCGCTCGCCGGTTAACATTGTTCAACGTGCGCGGGTCAATGAGAGTTTGTAACCGAACATTAGCGAGTTTTCTAGCACTTGGTCCTCTACTAATATACAAAGAATGGGCTCTTTTTTGGGAGGGGAGATATGTTTCGTTTAGCGCAAACAAAGTTGAGATTTCTGGCGTCGTTTTTGCATGCAAATCTAAGCTTGTTCAGAATCGCGAACATTTTGCACGGTTAAATGTGAGGCACGTAATCAGTGCGTTTGTTCGCGATTTTACATGTGCGTTTCACGAACTCAACAAAGCAAATTTTTCAAGCTTTGCTGAGCGCAAGTGCCACAGTTAATCAAAAGGCCAAAATATAACATTGACCCCAGAGTTCTTCGCCCAAGGAATCGAACATGGATAGTCCGACGACTCCGCAAAGTCCTACAAGTCCACAAAGTCTTCCAAGTCCAGGTACTTCGCCGACAAGTCCTACTAGTCCGCGGATGACTCCAACTCGAATCAAGAACTTCTTTACCGATCTGCACAGAGAGTCTAGAAACAAGTTTGGCAACTCCAAAACGCGAGTTCAAAACTTCTTCGGTAGTGGGCGAAAGGAAAGGCGCAAAAGTTCGGAGGAATCTTTGCCGTTTCTAGAGTTAGCAGAGAAAGAACATAAAGACCAGTTCTACGGCGACTATGGAGCAACTGGATATTTGTCGTTTGATGGGATAAACGTGGCGAATACGGCAAAGAGTGCAACCAAGGAAAATGTGATGCCCGAGAAAAAGGCTTGTACTGACCCTTTGCTAGTGACAAATGCCGGGGAGACTGCTCTATGATACAGAAGAGAGAGACGGCTTTCTGATGTTGTAGAGACTATTAAAATACAAGCTGTGTTGCTCAGAACAATTTAGCTGAAATTGATTTGTATCTGCAAAACAGGCGTGTTTAACTATTGTGGTCTGTCTTGTATTAAAGCCCAGGCCTATACTTTGATCTTATATATTCTTGCCTGTACATAGAAATCCAAGAGCGCTAATTTATAGTAAAGGGTTCTTTTTGGATGCATTTCACAGATCCATGTCCACACGCGCATGAACCGACACTTATCACTTCACAAGCACCGCGCGCGCGCCGCAACCGAATGGCCAATTGCGCAGAGTGACCTCGTCACAGAAACCTTCGATTGCGGATTGACCAGTCCTGACACAAACGACCTGCAGACCCTGAAATCTGTTCCATGCGAGGCTCGTTGATGATACTGATTCGTTCTGGGGTAATTCTTTTTGTCAGTAAATTTCGCGAAACAATTCAGCAGCATATCGCGAGAATTAATTTTGCAGACATGGTAAAAATCATTTTCCAAGGGAAATTCGAATGTTTGTCATTTAGTGCAAAATGAGAACTAAATGAGCTACATTTTCATAATTCCTTGGCATTCCACTTTTCATTGACGCTAGCAACTTTCACCGAGTTGCGTTTTACAAGCTGCAAAAATGCAACCGGCGGGGATGTACTCAAGTGATGCCTCAGATTGCCAAAGAAACATAACTACAAATGAAGACTTTTCGTACCTTTTGGCCTGCTTTTTAGATTTTCCTGCAAAAATCCCTGACCTTTTTGGCAATAAAGAAGCATATATGTGAATATATACATTTTTTTATTTTAATATACCTGTTCGGGTTTATGGTTATATTACAAATGCGTTTTAAGGGTGCGGAAAGGTTTATGTATACACAAATGGGACAGTAATGGACTCAGATAGATAATCGTAAAGCTTACAAAACCTGAGAAATGGGCTTAGAGAAGCGCGGTGTTTTTCGAGCCCTTTGCTGTGGGTAGTTCCCAGTGACTTCGGTCATGTTTTGTTCAAGGCGACCAAGGGCTCTGATTAAGAGTTTGTCAAGGTTGATAAAGTGTACAGGTCACAAGTAATGCGTAGTTCACGTGCTAATGCAGAATGCGCCAGACTCTCCAGAATGTCTTGGACTTGGCAGAGTTAGTCCATTCTAGCACGTGTAATCTGACATATATAGCACCAAGCACTTGTGATGCGAAAACTTTGCGTAGTGTCAACAAGCTGGCATGGGCCTGTGAGAAAAAATGAATTATGTCCAATAATAAGTTAGTAGTCTGTTACGCCCTACGATCCTATCCGTCCTATCATTCTCCAAATGCACACTCTCGCACACTCTCTCTCCTTCACAAAAGGCGTCCAACAGGCTAACATTCGTACCGCACTTCCACCATGAGCTCTCCTATACTTTCATTTTGATGTTTGCTGAATAATTTAGAATTCTCGCGGCATGCGGTAGAATGGTATCTCGAGGTGCACTTTTCGCGCGAAACACTTCTCTCTGTAGCACATTTCTAGCTCGTCTCTGCAAATTACTTGTTCCAAGTGTAATATCATCAATGCATATTAGATAATTATACTCGCCTCAAGAATTCTTCTTTGGCTTCAGTCAGTTTGTACCGCAGCAAGAATGTTACGATAACTTCTGCGACCTTGTCTGGCGCGTCTTCATGGACGCAGTGGCCGCATTGGGGAAGTAGTTGCATCTGGAATTTTCCTGGCCAAAGGGGGACACCAAAATGAAGTCAACATATATTGGAGTTTACACAGAATTCTAACTTCAAAGCTAAAATAAGAGCCGGCCCAAAATTGAAAGTTGACCGGTCAACTCTTTGTCTGACCGGACATTGTGACCGGACACATTAACACAAGTCTTCATCTCTTGTACGTATCTGGCCGGTCAGAATCAAGGTGTGACCGAGCTCAGCTATAATCGATTTGGACAGTCTCGATGTCGGCCATTCCTCCAACTGTTATTTTTTTAGCCCTGTCACTTGCTTTTGCTACAAATGATTAACTCCTTACCTTGCATTTGGCCTATAGTTAACTCTCTATCGAGTCTATCAACTCCTATTGAAGAGAAAAGAAGAAATTAGGGGAAAAAGAAGAAAGAAAGCAGATGATGAAAAAAGTTTATATTGAATAATACCTGCTAGAAGTAGTAATTTTGGAACTGGTACTGATAAGAACAGTCTAGACAAGTTCATGAACCATCCTGTCATAAGAAATAGAGTTTTTAGAACTTTGTATTTTAGATGCACAGTACCTTTGAAGAGCACCTTAAATGTGAAAGGAATCCATGGATAAATAAAGTTATTACTATTACTAGTTATTTCGCAAATATTGTGCTGTAAAAAAAATCATAGTGAATTTCCGGTACCACACCTTTCCAAAACTGTTCTGTTTGTGATAAATCTATCCTCCATTTCCAACACTCTTGTTTCTGTGAAGCAAAAATTGGAGTTAAACATTTACTGACAGACAGCATTATTGGCACCGTTTATTTACTTTTCTAGGTTAGCAGAACCTGTCAGAACTGTCCGGCAAAATAAGAAAGATTACAGCTTGCAAAGCAAAGTCAATTTCATAAGGAAAGAAGAAAACTTGTGGCAAAACAAAATCCAAGTTTACATCGAGCAAAAAACAAAATGTGAAAAAAAAAATATATAGGAGCTGGTTTAAGACGACTGTTGTCTGCCGATTACTTTGCAATCACAGAAATGGTGTAATCACTATGCGATTGGATTCACTACAGTCATATGCAACCTGCTCTATGTTATAGAATTACAATAACTCTAATGCATTAAATTTCACCTGTGTCGAGGTTTCTGGGGATGTCTCAGGTGAGGATGTTTCAGCTGATGCTTTGGGTGTTGCTGTCTCTGCCGATGGTTCTGCCTCCTCGTCCTGCTCCTGGATTGGCTCTGTGACCTGAGGAATTACTGGCTGGGGTGACTCTCTATCATGTGCCGCACCTATGGTGCCTGTATCACACCTGGGAAAAAGATGTGGATTATTAGGCACCTTAGGGAACAGAACCCCTCAATAGGACATTTAGAAACATGATTAACATAAAATATATGGCCATTAAGTGGCATATGGCTATGGCCTGGCAAGGTTTACTGAGCTCAAAACCAAAAGGACAGCTCTTGAGTTTGAAAAATAAAATATAAATAGTGCAAAAAATGGTGCCCGCTCCAAAATGATGGCTGCCCCCTAAATTTTGGAGCTTGTATGCTGCTTTACAGCATAATGAACAACACAATTTTTTGTAACTTGCCTGGTCAGTTGTCCAACCATGGAGACTCTTGCAGACTCTACATTGTGAATCTGACCACTTCTTACACTGGAATAATGAGTAATAAAAAGTCAAACTTCAAGCAATGTTTTTCCTCTTCAGTAATATTGTGTTTACTTTTAAGAAAAAAAAACAGTACATGCAGTTATGTGGCTTACCTCCATTCAATACCATATTCCAGTGATTTGAACATCTGTGGTCGTCCTCTTAGAAAGCTTTGCATTGATGACAAGGCATCCAAGGCAGTACCTAATAAAACCAGTTTATTGTAAAATGATCATTGTCATTGCTATCACCATCAGATCACTGTGTTCATGTCACATCACCAGAATTAGGAGTAAAATTAGCTAAGTGATTGAGCATGTGTGTTTAATCAAGGAAGTTTTATACACCTAATATAATCAATAAACATTGCTTTGGAATTTGGTCCTTGACGCATGGAATACAATTGTGTGTTTCCAGAAATTAGGGGTGGGGGGTCAATTTACCTGATCTTTTCCATACAAATACTGTATTTTTATTCTGAAATTCCAAAGGGTGGGGGGGGGGTCATTTTTCAACACCCACCCTTGGGGGGTATGGATATTTTTTGGAACCACACATTGAATTTTTTGCATGAGTGACCACCAAACAATGGTGCTCGACGACCAAAGACCATGATTCCCAAAGCATCACTTTTTGTTTGTTTGATGAATACTGAATATAATACCTTCAACGACATCTATCAATGCGAGTCCTTTCAGTGATGGAAGCAGTTGCTTGACACCCACATGTACAGCTACAGCACCACCCATACTGAAACAGTACCGGTACATTCATGGCTTCATAATTCAACAAAATCAAACTCCTTTGAAAAATTCAATGTTTACATAATATAAAAGAATGCTTACCTATGACCAATAAGTAATATTGGTGGTGGGGAATCACCATACATTTTGTCAACAAGATTTCCAACATCACTAAAACAAACAAAAAAGGAATTAGATATTTGTATGCTGCGAGCTGATGATGTAAACTAGGAATAAAACTTACTCTGAAAGCCTTTCAGCAGACAAGTCAGAATTGTCAGAGGTTTTACTATCACCTGCAACAAAAAGCACAATAATGCGGCAAAGGAAAAAAGGTACCGAAATGATGCACCAAGACTATTCTCTCTCTGCTAGCAGATGTTTCTCAGAGGCAAGATGCCACCATTGTGTAATTCCAATACCCCCACCACAGATAATTTACCTCAGAACCTGCCACCCCATGGAATTTCCTGTGTGAAAAATACATTATTACTGTATAGGAAACAGGAAATGAATTGACATGGAATTTTTTGAAAATAAACATTGCAGAAATGTGACATGCTTTTTCTATTTGGCAGGTGAGGTATTGCCCTGATTTCAAGGAAACATGGGCAAACCATGAAAAAACAAAAATCTGAATCCTGATATTTGTTCACCCTGATAAGGTGAGTTTTCTTTGAACTTCCAAAAAATACCTGTGCTAGCAGGGAAATCACCTCATTTTTTAAATTTATTTTTTGTGCTTTTTATTATCAATGACTACTTACCATGTCCTCTAATGTCAACTGCTAAAATCTGACAGTGACATAGTTTGGTTACAGATTTCTGAAAAAATACAAAGGACTAAATCATGTAGCTACCAAGCATGGTTGTAACATTTTTTTAAATGCCTCAAAGCCACACAGACAATAGTCTGATTGGTCCTTTATCCATTTATACCTCCATCCATCCTTTTATCTGTTGGTTGTTTTGTTCATCCACTTGCCTGTCTGTCAGTATGTCTGTCTGCTTGCTTGTGCATTTTATTTTATTCTCCACCCATCCATCCATCGGGCCATGTCTGTGTGGTGTATGTGTCCGTCAGTGTCAATGTCTGTGTGATGTGTATGTACAACTGATTTATACTCGAAGGCGACGTAAATATCGGCGAATAATTCGCCGATATTTATGGAGCCTGAGGTGACTAATTGTTTTAGTATAATTACTCAAGCGACTTTTAAGATTTTTGACAAAAAAAAATCCGGTTTAGGCAAGAGTGGATTAAGTTTCTCGCAATAAAGTGCACGCACAATCCCCAATGCTTTCAATGTTATATTCACCTAAAATATTCCGAACGTCTCGACCAATCAGCGCGCGGAATCGCTTGAGTAATTATACTAAGAATGTATAGCCCACAATGACAATATAAAATAACAATCATAGTGTCTACCTATATTTTCCAGAATTTTTTTACATCCATCAGGAAATTTAAGTGCTTCATCATGAGCCACGAGATCCCCCCCTCCCAAAAATTTATAATGGCAATAATTCCCGTATATTAGATATTAGACAGCCTGTCCAATTATACATACAGTAAATACAGCCCAAGAAAGAGCTGAGTGACCACCACCATGTAGAAGTAGTAACACTGGACCACTGTCTCCTGAACGATAAATCCTAAATACCTGATAACATTGTGTCAAAGAAAACCATGGACCATTTTCAGGAAACTGACAGGTCTAATAATAAGGTCAAATTTTTGTCTTACACAGGCGGGAGAGCAAAGAAAAAAATGGAACATCCATTAGTAAAGCATCAGCTATGTAGATGAGTATGTGTATATTCACTATATGTATATGTAAAGTTCTTATAATTTTATTTATCTTTCTTCATTTATAACCTGGTCTATAGAAATTTAGACCCTGTTCACACGAGACCGGTACAAAACCGGACTGGTACAATTCTGGTACGGTACAGCTTGTTCATACGAGACCAGTACAATTCTGGCACGTTTTGTAACGGTGTTCACACAGGACCGTGCACGCCTAGCCGTGCCAAAATTCGGTCGGGTACCGCAGGTCCCGTGTGAACGCGCGGCGGTACCGTACCGGAATTGTACCGGTCCAGTTTTGTACCGGTCTCGTGTGAACGGGGTCTTAGCTTCACCGAGAAAATAAACTGGAACTGAAACTGACACAAGGACATCAGAAACAAACAAAACAATAACAACATACAACAGCTGGGTACTATGATACAGGGACGTCAACCTCAAGACTTCAAAAATCTGGAGACTGGCATGCTTTGAAATGGTGAAATTTCCTGAAATTCTCCGTGGAGAAATACAGTATGCATGGCAATCGTCTTCAATTTTTCCCGGGAGACTCCCTGCAAAACCGGGAGAGTTAACGTCCCTGAATTGATGCCAAATTTTGTGATCTAGGAAAGGATACATCTGTTTCATTGACCGCAATATCTTCTCTGTTGTCAAAATATTTATCCCATGGAATCGGAGTGTAGTCTCGCTTGCGTTTCCCATGCCATCCCCCGCGACCACTGAACGCAGGAATAGAACTCAAATCAGCGCAAAATGAGAAATGAAAACACAGACAGACAGGTTTTATTCTTACCCACGTCCAAGAGAACCTGGTTTCGAGGGTAAAGGAGGAAGACCGAGCGATTTCTTCAGCGCATCTCGCTTGAAGTCCGACATTTTGGATTTTGATTAATGTGGATGACTGCTGACCAATTGGAACGGGGGCAATCAGATTTTTTCATTTGGGTCTCATAATCTCTCAGTTTTGCTCTTTTCTCGTAAAACTAGATGACAGGTTACAATTTTGTTAGTAGCTTTGTAACTATTGTCACGTTGCACGCAGCCCGTTCTTTTTCTCGTGGGGAGGGAAGCGTTGCGGAAGCCCTACGCATCCAGACCGCACACCTTGTCATGGTAGGTATGAGGTCATGAATCGGCTCACTGTTTGAGTACGCCATGTGCTAGTCAACTACTCGGGACATCATTAGCTTTAAACAAAGCTCTGTTTCGTAGAATTTAGCAGCCAGACCAGTGGATATCATCAAAATAGGATATTTAGTTTCTACCCATACTGCCCTTCGGTCTGGGCGCGTAGCGGTTTGAGCGCTCACAAGACCGACAACCTTTATTGAAATAGCTGTATAAGTGAGTTCCCGTCATGAAATGGTTGCATTGACGACCAGCAAAACACGTTTTTCAAGTCGCTCTTTTGAAGGTTGAGGGTCGCAGTGTAATAAAGAATGGCTTGAAGAGCGGCCGCCATATATAAGCCTAGTTGGAGTTTAAATTTCGTGTTTAGTGCGCATTCGATTTTAGTCGGGAAAAAAAAGAAGTTAAATATTCGGACTAAAATCGCATCTATGCGCACTGAACATGAAATTTAAACTCCAACTAATCTGTCAGAAATTTATTTGGGGCCTTTTTGTGCGCATAGATAGAAAACTTCCAGCAAAACAAAAGCTATCGACTAAATTTCTACGGGTCATAGGGATGAAACACCAAAACCACACGATTATGCCAAGAATTGAATTTAATCAAATGGAAGATTCGGGAAATCTTCTTCGTGACAAAACCTTCAGAACTCCCTGAAGATCATATGCGATCCCTATCAGTAGATGATAAACACGATTTAAAACGAGCCGTGCGATATGCTCACGTAGACTATACCTCTCGATATCCAGACGTCTGGGTCTCCGGTGTGAAGTAGAAACAGGCGCACAATTAATATAAGGTACAGTACAGTTTTAAAAACACCTATGGGAAGTCAAGATTTTTATGAATGTGATTACAAGGGTCAACATGAATCATTAGAAGCTAGCGTGCAGTTCATGACTGTCTGCAATTCGCGTCCTCGTTCTTTCAAGCGTATGATCTCCTCATACTTGAGCTCAAGGCTTCCTAGTACACTCTTTTGTCATTTCCCCCCTGCCTCGTCCCTAGGCGTCTCTATTTGGTAGAAACAGAGAGAAAAGCCTCTTGCGAGTGTTCTGGTAGCGAGCGCGCAATGCATCTTGGGAACGGTTCGATTTCGCAATGCATCATGGGAAGGCTCAAACCAGAGAAAGAGATGCACGATTTCTGGGTCAAAAATCCCGATTTCTGGACCTGGACCAATATAGCCGCTTTCTTTACGAATCTTCAGGGAAAATGGCTTGTTTTGTTTGCAGATGTAATCAATAAGTATCACTGCATCGTTTTTTGGCAAGAAAGCGTATCAGAATGTAGTTAAAAACTGGAATTAGTCGTTGAATATGACCGATGAGTGGAAACATGGCGGAGAGCGATATCGAGGAACTTGATGTGTACTTACAAGAACTTCATTTAGAAGGTAAAAGCGTTTTATCATTGAAGTTTTCAGGGTGTATGCAGGTTCTGGAAGTCCTTGAAAAATACTTGAATAAGAAATACCATTTTAACTCCTTTGAAACGGGAAAATATCCTTGCTTGAACCCCGGTTCTTGTTCGGTTCTTGTTTTCCTTGAATAAGCTTATACTTACTTCTCGAAAGAAAACCTATGAAAAGCCGGCCTGCACAAAACCCTGATCTCCCGATCTGCCGCGAACACGCTGCTGTCAGAATACGATTTACCTTTTCAGCTTATTTGAAGTAGAATGATGGAATATTGCAATGTTTTTGTTTTTATTTGTTAGACAAGTTTCCTTTTGCAATAAAATAATGCAATAGAAATGTCAAGCCAATATCCCAGACCCAAGGGCTAGTAGGTGCAGGGAAGCATATTTTCCTCACATCTGAGTCAAGAACAGCCCAGTCGAAAGCAAAGCGAGTATTTTGCACCTAATTTTGCTTGACTCTCAATATATCAACTGTCTATGACCACATATCAATCATTTGCTTGGAGTGATGTAGTAAGAGTTTGAAATGGCATTAGTTCATCAATCAAACATTATTTTGACTTTTACAGCATTCACTTAAGGGAGATATGACTGTTGTTAGATGGGAGCAGCTGTGTGCCCAACTGAAGGAAAACCCTTGAACCTCTGGATGCCCCATGCAATAGAAGCATTCCACAAGCACTTCTCCTAGAGGTTACATGCATTAAACCTGGACAAAAAAAGTTGTCTCTCCCATGCCACTCAGCAATAAATTTCCCCAGTCAACAAATAAGAAGGTGCTAGGTTCTTATTTTGGAAATGAATGTTGAGGAGAATTTAAGCCTCCTGTCACATGCCTTTTCACACTCCAAAAAGAAGAAGGTGTCTGTTAATGATGACAAGCAGTATCCTTAATAATAATTATTTTTTCTGTTGCCTCTTTAGGTACATTATCACTGTTTCCTTGTATGTTTGACCAACATATTTGCAGTGATAGGAAATAAATCAACAACAGTTTTACTGAGCTCATTATTGACAGAGCAATGCAATCAAAACAGAGAGATATTCGGATGAAATACATAGAGGAAAATAACAGGGTGGCACGAAGATATGAATTTTATTTTTGCATGTCAAGAACAATATTTTACACGAGTGTAGCAAATATAGATAATCTTCAAGCCACCCTGTAATTCTCTTTGTATTATATGGACAAACCAGAAATAATTATTCGAAATTGATTTCTGAGCACTTTTGCTTTGACCGATATCCTCACTACTCTGAAGTTCTGAATGATAGTACATGTTGCATTTGTTTCTTTTTGTTCAGAAATTTTTCCACTCTATACAGTGTGCAGTTTTTATGTTATCACTTGTGGAATTTAACTTGAGAGCATGTTGTTTGACAGCTGCATCAACACCTATTGCTTGTTATTTTTCCTGCACCAAGTGTAGTGAAATAGCAAATCTCTATACAATTTTTGGCTTGAAAGAACATTTTATTTTTAGATTTTATTGCTTTAGTTTCTTGGCCCTAATTGGCTGGTTTAATTGAAGCCTTTCCTGGGTTATGGGGTCATACTGCTGACTAAATGGAATTGCTGTATTTCCTTCACTATTAACCAGAAAATTCTTTACCCCAGGCTGAAGCAAATGGCAGTGCTTTGCTTTAATTGCAGACATATTGCCAGAAATACAGCATGATGTAGAAGGTATAAGAGTACAGCCTGGAAGAAAATGAGTGGGATACACTTTTAATTGAAGGCTATAAGAGGGAGCCAGCAGCTCTGATCTTGCACTACAGGATGTTTTTCAGCAGGCACCAAGAACTGCAACTTTGATACAGCAGTATCAGGCTGTGTTGAACATGCTGGAAAAATTTCAGGAGATCATGGCAACAACAATACTGTATATCATCCCAAAAAGAGAAAATTAATGAGTAAATAAAGAGCTTGAGAAATCTATAATATTATTTTTTCCTGTACACTAATGGGAGGAGGTGCATATTATCTGGAATCACACAATCTAATAAGAACTTGCCTACAGTGAATATTAGCACAAACCCTTAAGAAAAAAAGGCAATGGGTTGACTTTGGGCCTGTAGCCCCCCATTCACGGGAGATTTTCCCAAACATCTACTGTATTCGATGAAGGAAATTTGCTCATTTTTGTACCATGTTTTCACTATCTGCCCCCCCCCCCCCCCCCCCCCCCCCAAACTTCTGAAATTCCTGGATCATTCAACCCCTGTGCTTACATGATTATACTATAAATATGTTCTTGCAGAGTAGGTGTTTTTCCCACTTGCATGACATTTTTTTAGCTATAATAATGGTTGGAATCGGTAGTGAGCAATGAGTGTGCTCCATCTGCTGTAATCATGGCCGCAGCTAGAAATGGGTTGACTTCCATTCCTAAGGCATTGGTGAATTTACCAAGACTAATCATTTTGAATGTTTTTTTGTTTTTTTTGCTTGATTTCGTAACAAAAACACACCAAATTATAGCAGACAGATCCCATTTTCCCTGTTGAATAATTACTGACAATGAATGGAGCTCTCTCTATTATAATATTCAGTAGTCTGTTCAGTTGCAACTGTGACAGCAATAGGAAAGTGGACTCACCATCCACAAGTCATATTGTATTAAAATTAAAATTCACCCATCCACAAGCATCCAATGGTCATCTTCACACAATATTGTTTATATTATTGTTTTATTCTGCCATGATTTTGTTACATCCTGATTTGCTGAACAAATTGTCTCATTCATTATTTTGATACATCATCAGATACTATGGAAATCAGTGGCATGGTAAATCGACCCCTTCAAGATCCAGTCCCAGGCCAATGGTTTTATGTACCATGTGATCATTGTTTTGATGTACCACATGATTGTCTTTTCAAGTAGCATTGAACCCAATGAGTTTCTCCTAGGCGATCCAAGGAATTCAGCTGGAAATTCCACTTTCCTGTCTCTTCATCTCACAGTTATTTATATTCTGTGCTTGGGAGGCCTTGCTAGGAGAAAAGAGAAAGTATTCTTGTTTTGTTTTTTGGTGAGTTACTGCTTGATAAGCATCAAAAAGTAGGTGAGCAATCTCAAGTTTGTTACCAAACAATATAGAAAATCATTAGCCTGGGGACTGGATCTCAAAGCATTGTTTTACCACTCTAGTGGTTTTCATAGTGTCTGGATTACACGTTATTAGATTTGTCACCAATTTATTTTTTCCACTCTGGGGAGAGGATTAATAATGGATTTCTTGCCGAAATTGCCTGGATGAGTGTGGACAAAAGCCATATCCAGAAAGAAAAACTGGTGGATTCAAAATAATGTGGCAAAGGGGGAGGTAACATCTTTAAATACCAAAAGCATGGAACACCAACCTTTAAGTGATCCTGATAGCACCTCCTACAAGGCTAGAAATCTATCTCCTGATTTCCTGATTCCCCATTTTACTGATAAAAATTTTCCTGATCCTGCCTCCCCTCTACTATTCATTATGAATGTAGCCTTAGTGAAGAAATACTTGAATAGTAAAGAACAACTGGCTAGTCAAAATTAAACTGGCTATTAACAAAATTACTATTATTTTTAGAACTAATATTGTTTCAACGTTCCTATAAAGGGTGCTAAGCTTTATCGAAGTCATTCATGATATGTGGTAAACAATATCCATTGTGTGTCAGTTTTCTAGTGTACTATCTCCGAGCAGCTGTGCTTTGTTCCCAAGAGTGAAGTAAGGGGTAAAGCAGATGTATAGGCACTGTAGATTTTCCACAGGGACTCCTTGAATACTGTCAGTTTATGTATGAATTTCATTACATCAGCATCATTCCTGGATCGACCGTGGCCTATTCCGGGCTTAACCTGGTGCAAAAACAAAATCATTCCTAGAGGACATCTTTGTGTTCAGTTTTTATTTCATCATGAATTCTTCTAAACAATAGACGTATTGCAATTGTGACAACTCGTGAACAACATACACCGGGGAAGAGAATGGTAAATTCACGGAATCCCTTGTCCTTGTTTTAACTCCTCGCTTGGACCTCGACGCTTTGAAGGTCAGGGCTATTTGTTTGACAGAGATTTTATTGAGCCTCTGTCATTCTTACAGAGCTGTCACTAAAATATTGAAGAGTAGGTTCCCTGTGGCACTTTAAAAGCATGCAGAAGGATACTACAACGTGTAGAGCCGCCTTTTGATGACTCGTCGCCTTTCATCTCATGTAGAGGATGCAAAAACCAAGCTCTCGTGAGTTTACTGTGATCTTCAACTGTTAAAAGTTGTCTTGATCTTGTAAATCACACAAGACTCTTGAGCGACCGTTGACGTTCCTAATAAAAGTCGGTTATTTCTTCGCCCTAGTTGTGAGGAAAATATATCTTGTCCATTTTGAAGAATTCGTGAGCTTTCTGAGTGTCAGAAAGCCTTGTAATAGCTCGTTTTCTTTGCTCCATGTCCTTGCATAAATTAATTTCCGCCATTTTGAAAACGTAATCTGCCAGGCGCGTTATTTTCTTCGCCCTTCCCATGATGCCTTTCGCGCTAGCTCGCTCCCAGTCGCTCTCGCCTCGAAAATCACTAGAACGCGCCTGGGTACGAGGCAGATTTCCCCCTTCGTAGCAAAGCCTCGCCCGGCTAGACGACCTCTTTGTCTAAAAATTTCTTACCCTGAAATGTTTCCGATACCGACCCTAGCAGCTCCTATCCACTCTTCCGCGGTAAGCCAAACTAGCGTAGGAACATGGTCAAGTTTCACTGCGTATCTATCAATTTCTGCTGCCTGTTTTTGATGACGAAGAATAATATAACTTTGCTGTTTTTATGTCAAAATTTAATTTGTGATCGCACCACTTGAATGCCGGAAAGGATGATTAAAATAGTGATGTGCGATAACAGAAAATTGTTATCAGATTATATGTGGTATAACATTGTAATGTATGCAATCAAGTGCAGCGCGCGAACACACCAATAGCAGTGAAATTTGTGAGGTTATGTTGCGCTGCGTGGCTTCTTTCTGTTCCCCTGCGTGGTGCGCAATCGTCATTGCATAGTCGAACCAGTGAGTTGGTCCAAAAAAAGAAAAGAAAAACACTAATAATATATAACTAAGTGCTAACAATATTCATTCCTACTCTTTCCAAGGGGTAATGACGACATTCTTGTACTTCCGAGGGGGGTAAAAAAATAAAACACTATGTGGTTTCTCCTTACGAGCGCCTCTTCAACCTCTCAAAGACTCTCGTTAATGGCTCCCCTGCTCCAGTGATAAGTGTCTATTTTGGTGTAAACAAGTGTTATATCTTGAGTAGAACGGCTACCAAATTGCCTCACCTTAGTAGGAGGTAATCATGCTCGACTGGCCTCTCCTTTTGGGAAGAAAAATATATTAATGGAAAAATAATACAGCTTCAGTATTTTTAGTTGTGATGGCCCCGCCTTTCCCAAACGCTGGCTACGCCGCCCCAGGAATAACAGAGAGGGGCAGGGGCATTCAAAGGCACGCCCCCCCCCCCCCCCTCCCCTCCAAAAAAAAAGCTTACTGGGCCAACATTTTTGGGTTTCTGGCATGCAGCACAGGGAATTTCTGCAGAAATGCACCCTTGAGAAAAGCTGAATTTCCCATGGTAGAAAGAATGTGAAGTGTTCAGATTTCCCATGGCTATCCATGTGAATTCCGAACACTTCCCATGCGTGTGCCTTGGGAAATCCAGCTTTTCCCGTGGGTGGTTTTCTGCAGAACACGAGGAACGGCTAATAACACGTAAACAATCCAGGACTGTGGCATGATAGAGTCCAAACTGAAAGTCAATAAGCAACCGTGGACAGCTGTTACGACTTTATTGGGTCTCGTCAGCACGGTCTAGCTAAAGCAGTTAGCTGGCCGCCTACTAGAGCAAATGGTTATGACACAACCTAACTTCAGGATGTCTAAATTTGGGTAAACTGATATACATCCAGAAAAAAACTCTCCTTTCCTTCTCCGGAAAGATGCTTCGTACGAATCCTAACAGGTGTTTTACATCACATCAGGCTTCACGTGTACACGGAAACTGTGTCTTTGTTACTGATTTTCAATCACTCATCAGCTAAGATAACATACCCTATCTTTTCCGTTTGTGGCCGCAGAGGTGCCGAAGAATGGTCTCATTTGCTCAGACAGGGAATTTAAACATTTTCCTTACTAAATAAACTGCACTTGCCGAAGATAGTGTATCCAGTCCCATACTTACTTGCAGTGTCAAACTTTGCTCCAAAATTGATAATAAATGTTTGAAAATTGGCTTTGCTATGTAGACTGTTGCCACAATGGCGCGACATCGCGTCGCCATTTTCGCGCGCATTTTATCAAGCACAATTTACAGCGGATATTTCAAACAAAAACATAAAAATAGTGGTCACTTAATCTTTAGAATAGACTAACAGATAGCAACTGCAGACGGAGCTCATTATTATGGAATTCTCAAAATGAGCATCAGATATTTACTAACTGTTTTCAAACTTGAATCGGCTCGAGTTATGAAATCGCTGTGCCAAAAAAATATCCTTTGATGTTCAAAGCAAAGCGGCGTTAGAACGCAAATGGGGCAAGTAAAACATAAAAATATTGCGAGCGCCACGTGGATTCAAAGAGCTCATGAGTTTGTATAGCTAGGGCCTACTATAATCAACCAAATGATAGCATTACGAACACTCTAAGTATAATGCTAAGTGACCGGCAGTTTTCTATTGTTTTCATTGACTATTTGACCGGCAGTCGAAACAAATTTAGTATTTTGTCTTTGAGCGCTAAACCTTAACCCTAAACCTAACCAGGTCTAACCAAGACATAAATATGGATTACTGTATTTCCTTTTTTCAAACGACGATTTTGTGTCCCGGGGGGGGGGGGGGGACTCCCATATTTTTGGGGCGGGGGTGCTCGTCGTACCTTAGGGTTTAAAATCAGGCCTCTGGTACCTTTTAGGGGGTAAAATTTGAAAACTGGCAATTTTTTCTAGATAGGTACCTGTTAGAGGTCCGTTCTAGCAAATCAAGCAAATCACACTTGTTGGTAGCGTATTTTCTTTCGTAAAAAATACGAGAGAAAATTACGAGGGAAAATACGTCTTGTTGGTACCTTTTAGGGGTCAAAATCAACTAAGCAACGCCATTTTAGGTACCCTTTAGGGGTAAAATCGAAAGCTCCCGACGAGTACCCCCGCCCCAAAAATATGGGAGTCCCCCCCCCCCCCCCGGGTTTTGTGTGCTGTTATTGACCGGCAGCCGAGTCGCTTCGAAGAAGAAAACGGAAAGTCGTAACAATTTGAATTAAATGTTAAAACATTCGTTTTCATTAGATGGCTTAGTGAAAACAAAAATGTATCATAAAAACTATTATACTCTGAAGGTAAGAGTCAATTACAACCATACAAACAATTATTCAGTAAACATGCGGCTCTAAACAACTTCATCAACGTCAAGCAACTGCCGTCATAGCTCCTCGCACACTATAAGTGCTGCTAGTATTAAGTGCTGCCAGAGCTCATTTGTAAATATAAGGAAAATGATAGGTAATGCGGTTTGCACTAGACCATATAGCGGATGATTCGCATCACGTCGTTTATGAACGTGTATGAAGATATTGGACCGGCTTCCTCTTTTTTAATCGTCGTATTCAAAAGAGCCCAATAACACTCGTCTGACTCGGCGGTGTGTGACTCCCGTTCCTTGTTCCTGTTTGAAGTCTCAGAAGTTTCAGTCATATAAGTTGCAGAAGTTCATAGTTTTGTTAAGACGTTTACTGTCATATCTGCTTGTAGATTGTTGTGTCGCTAAAAGTATTATATAACCTGTTTTGACGTCGACGATGAATGGCAATCGCAATCGATAAGGGGCGGCACACTTCACGTATTTCGCGCCAAAAACGGTGAGCACGTATTTCAGCTTTCGTTCCTTATACACATTTATTTTGGTCATGGTTGATTCAGTTCTGCGTTTAATTTATATCTCTTCAGTCGTTAATTTGTTGTTCTTTTTTCTGTGCATTCCTTATTAATTTTTTAAACAGTTGCACAGTGTATTAAAACCCGAAACACAAGACATAAATGAATGAATATGAGGTTATCCGTATTGATCATAATCAAGGTTCAAGCCGTTAGCAATTTCCAATATTTCCTCTTTCTAGTTGATGCCATTAAAACAGAAATCGTCTGAATACAGTGTAGCCAAACTAAACAGCGCATTGTCAACTTTAGTCCATTATTAATTGATCAGAATCCCAATCGCATGCAAACAACGGAAGCCATTTTGCTGTTGTGACCAAAAAAAAAACAACTAGGCAAAATTGTCTATCCTTTTCATATAATTTTGTCAGAGGGCACCTCTTTTGGGGCTTAAATTCATGATAAATGTTTTTCACTTCGACAGTTGATTGAAACTATTGATTTTTCCTATTTACTACGTTTCTCAGAGCACAGGTCAAAGTACTCATAGTGATTGCAGTAGGTCAAGTTGTTCGCGGCGTATTTTTCACGCAACAGGTTTTCCATGTGGGTAAAGTTTTTTTCGGAGTTTATCAGCAAGCCTGTGGCGTCAAGCCCCCTTCAAAGAATGCCTCTCATTTATCACATCGCAATACTACAAAAAGGATAATGTGGTTTTATCAGTGTAATCTTCTTTATTGTTTTGTTATTAATAGCAGAACGCCTGGAGCGCGATTTGTTTTGTTGGTTGGCTAATCGTGCGTGCCAAGCCTTTGGCTCCAGATCAAGACCGGAGTTGCAAATTTAGAAAGCTTTATCCGCGGACTTGCAAGCGATTATGGCACATTCAAAGATATGGATTCTTAAGAAATTCAAGTTATTTCCTGACAATGTTCTATTATTGGCAATGCTTTTGTTCCCAGCAATCAATAACAAATGTTTCAGAAATGTTTCTAGTTGTACTTTGTCGCGTGACTCGGCCATCACATGCACCCGCTAATCCCAGGGTGCACAAGCTTATCTATCTATCTATACAGCTTCATGTTTTGTTTTATGACTTCGCCAAGAAAATGGGCTTTAAAACAAAAATGCAAAAAACTGTCAAGATAACAGAAAACATCGAGTGACTCTTAAAGTATTTTTCTTCCATAATCAGCTACTCACGCTGCAACCAAGCACGGAAATATTTCGCAATCTCGGTAGGTATCACTGAATACCCAGCGCGGATAGGCATACTCTCTATATTTAGCTACGATTGTAGCTCTTATATAGTCTGAAGTGCTCGTACAGATGGATTATCTTTTATCGCAACTGCGTCACACCAGATATTTGTTTGCGCTGCGCGGACTAGAAAATCACAGCAGTTAGGTACCTTAAATTTGATGAGCGAATATTTCGACGGAGGATGTAATTATTACTTATAGTATAGCATACATTATTACGTTCTAGATACCCCGTCTGTATATAAAGCCATTCAAAATCTTCGTCCATAACACCGATAACAGGATTACACAGCGGCATCACGAAAGATACGCGCCGCGCTGTTTTGAAGAAGCCCTAGTGCAATTTACGATTGTGAAAATGGAATGCTCTTCATTGTTCATTAAAAATTTACTAGTGCTTCTAATGCAAAACAGAACTTATTTTGTGTATGCTATCACATGATGTTTGAACGATACTGGCTATTGAATAGGTGGATGGATTATTTAATCCCTGGTTAAGTTCGCCGCCGTCTTTATGTTACCTGCTTATTCAGGTTGTTATAGTTCTGGGCTTCTGTGTCGAAAAAAAAAGTTGTAATTTCATTATCATTTTATCCATTCCAAGTGTACTGATTCTAATATATGTTATTTCTGCGTCAATCTTTTAGAACTTTAGCCCTTTCCCACTGGATTAACAAACTGTTTTAACAACTAAGGCAATCACGGGTTCAGCTGCAGACAAGGGCCATTTTAAAAATCGGATACTTGAAACCTCTTCTGATCTTCGCATAAAAAAACCCTACGCCAATGCCCCAAAAATTGTGTCCCTGGAGTGAGGATTTCTCTCTTTCCTTATTAGGAAAAAATATGTCTCCCTGCTGTAAAAGTGTCGAATCATCAAACTTTTCGATGACATCATTTTTCATTTTCAGTGTTTGTTTACAACTTGGATAAAAACTCCTGACACGTCATGAAATCATTGACATTTGGATCTATTTTAGTATTTCCTTTACGTACAGAAAGCCAAAGTTCTTGGACCAAAGCTACGCAATGTATTTCCTGTGTACTGAAATATAAATGACAAAAGGGCAGATTTATAAAGCAAGTTTTTTTACGGCTTTCAAGTTAGCAGTTAGGAGGGCATAAAAAATTCATAGAGACTTTTCCTTTCAGGGGCCACGACTTTGTTAACATTTCCTTTTGATACAGTGCACAGATTCTAGCTAAAAGCCTTTATTGAAACGGTTGCAATCGCCGAAGAGTGCCGCTGCTAATAATTAGGGCTTATACATTTCGTCTTGCGGTCTGCAAGAAATATTACTGCATTCATCGGTCCGCCCTCCTGGCGCATATGAAAAGCAAATGTGTTGAATTCACAGCTTGTATAATACTGGGATCTACAAAAACAAGCGCTCTTTACGTAAATACTTCATCGTATTTATAAAATCGAGTCACGGCCTTTGAAGTGTGTCGCGCTTGTATCGGTCCATAAAGGATTATCGAAATCTGATTGGCTGCGGTCGGGTCAGTCCACTTTCCCCTGCTACGCATGCGCAGACAACCCTTACAAAAAATCTTGACCACTGATCTCAAATAGACGAGGAGGCCAAAACGTGAAAATTTACACGAAATTTTACAGGAATTCCGAGGCCTACAATTGTGTAACTCAACGAAATGATAAAATAGCTATTCTAGATGAGGAAAATGAGGTAAATTTCCATGTAAGTTCTACGGGATAAGAAATATTACAAGAAATCTGAGAGCACCTGTGAAGCATTTTGCTCATCTAAAGCAGTGTGTGTACATTGGACAATATTTACTTCCCTGGAATTGATGGAGTTGGTTTGTTAATTTGTCTATCTCACCTACAGAAGGAAGGTGCCAAGAAATAATGAAGAAATCTCATTGCCTTGAATACCATGGAAAATATAGAATACTCAGGTAATATGGCGTTGTCGTGTTAGTCCTGCCAAGATGTTATTTTTTATGTCGTTTGGTGGTGTGTTCCGGTTTCTTCAATAATATTCTTGTATGAACAAAACTCTGCGTGTTTGTCAATGGATTACTCTAGAATATCAAGCAATTCCTCTAAACGACTGCTATCTTAAGTTCTCTCTTATTTCCGACACTCCTTTCAATCTCCTGTCGGGCTCCTGTCAGCCCGCCGTCATAAAATAGAAATCGTTGAATGCTTGAAAAGTGAGATTGAAATTCGGTCGCGCGTCGCGGCAGACTGCAGTCGTTTCCTGGGAGGACAATTCATAATATAATTCCTCCTGACATCTCTTCTCTCTCAGCAGATGAAGATCCTAGTTCGGTACGAAATGGCATTGAAAATGGCCGTGTCCTGCCTTGGGGAGCACCAAATGATCGCCCAAACCCGGCCACTACAGAAGATGACATAACCTCAGGCGAATTTGTCCTTAGAACTTTATTTGCAGAATTCACCTTAGCAGCAGAGAAAAAGATTGAAATCGTTCTAGCTGAACCTTTGGTAAGGCTTCAAGAATCCCACACTAATAACTTACTAGCTAAGCTATCCTTATGTCGTATTTTCTAAGCTGTTTGTTAATGCTTGGTTATTTTTTAAGTGGTCTTCTGACCTCACGTATGAAAATACGAATATAACTTCTCATGAACATGGGAACTTTAGGCGCGGTAGACATCAGATCGTGACCTGAATACGTGGTCCTGAATTACCGGCTCAGTTACCACGACAAAACACGCTTTCATAGCTTGTGCCACATAAAAGGAGATCTCGGACAAGCTGTTATAAAACAACATAGGGCACGGTGGTCTTTCACAGACCGACACAGAGTCATGATTTTCAATTTGCACGTTTCAAGTGTTGCGCTATAAAAATTGAATAATATAAAATCCCTCCATGTGCTTCAGCGATATAATGGAGGGGGCATTTTAAATCTACGTTCTATGACTATATAGATAATATCGTTCTGATTTTTGTTGTTATGTCTATTGAGCTGCCCATTACAAAAGTACAAAAAAATTCGCCACGAGATAGGTGTCTGAATTAGTCGTCAATCGGTCTACTGCAATTTGTGGCATATTTCGTGACAATTTTGCGTGGTGTTGTACTTTTTTAATTTTCTCACTAATTTTCATAACATTATTATTTGGTGGTGCTGGTTGTTATTGAACATGGACCTCTATTGTCAAGTTGTTATTTGAAATTTGAATATCTATCAGTTGAATTCTGAAAGCTATTGTACTTGGCTTTCAGTCCCTTAACCAAAATTGAATACTTCAACACCTTATAATGTCAAAGAATGCATAGAAGGGAAATTGTCAGAACTTTAAATATTGTTGAGAATGTCCTTACAGGTAAACCATTCTTATCTGTGGAAATTTAATTTTCAAAGAGAATAATTACCTCTATCAGTAGTTGTGACTGCTGCAGGGCCTATTTGCAAGTAAATGAACATTGTTTCCTAGCTTGAGGCAGTATTCATTGGATATCTCTTAAATCATATTTTTTTAGAATTAGATTGTGAGATATTTGCATGTTCTGCAGGTGCTAAATGTGAACTGCTGCTTATAAATTTAAAAAAAACTGTTGAACCTGGAATTACAGGGTCAAGTGGCATACAAATTATAACAAACTCACATTGCATACTTTGCATTACTCAGTATCCCAATGCCAATTTAATACTTTGGAACAACTAGAACTTTGTGTAATCCTGATAGTACACCTGAAAATCCCTCCAGGCATGTCTTATGTTACTTGTAATAAATACAAAACATAAAATAAGTTTTTTTATGAAGTTTCTAAAGGCCTACAGATGCAACAAGATAATTTTGAATACATCAAACTAGAGTACTACTTCAGTTTGAGACTGATTGTTGTATCATTGTCATCAATTGTAAACATATGCCCAGTGCATTTGAATCTATGCAAAACCAATTTTTCACTACTGGTATGAGTACAGAAGATTAAATCAAGTGGGTCTCAAGACAGGAGAATTGTTATTCTTCTCACTTTAATCAGTGTTCTTATGATTTAAGCCCAAGTAATTAAAACATGCTCTAGGGAATCTATCTGTAAATCTAGTGAAGCATTTATTTAAATACTAGCTAGAAATCTGGAGTATAACAGACTGATTGGTTTGTGATCAGAAACGTTTTTTAAATATAAATCAGATCATAGTGAAATAATGCTTTTCTAAGGTCCAGATTGTTTATGCAGGCTGACTTGAGGTTTATATAACTTCGTATTGACCAGTATTCAGCAGTTTTTCTATGTGTAAACACAGTCAGTTTCAGTCCCAAAAGTCTATCTTGGTACTGGAAATTGTTCGTCATGGGCATCAATAATTTTTTGTACCTACAACATGAGGTACAATTTTGCATATCATCTAGGCCACACAAGGATCCCCATTAATGTTTTTATGCATGCCATCTGGGATTATTAAGGTTGAGCCTTAAATTTTGGTGTTACATAGGTATATAAAGATATGCCTCTAATTAATGCTCTTAAAACTATTCACACATTCCACAATGTTTATCCATCTTTATAATATAGCTACAAACATTACAATATAACATACACTCTGATTGGTCCAAATCTCTATTACACTGATAAAGTAATATCATAAAAGCATTAGAGCACAACTTTCCATGACTTTATCAGCAAATAGAGCACTTGTCATGTTGGGAGAGACACTCGAAACGTTTTACAAGGTCAATTTACCTGATCATTTCCATACAAATACTGTATTTTTCCTTGGAAATTCCAGAGGGGTGGGGGGGGGGGGGGGGGGGGGTCACTTTTCAACACCCTTCCATGGAGGGGGTATGGATATTTTCTGGAACCACACAATTAGAGATAAAAGATCCATCAATAAAATATATTGTGGCAACTAGTCTCTTTCTACCTATACCTTCTTTCCCCTAATCATGTTCCCAGATGGAGGGGTAGTGAATGGTCCCTAAAAAAATCAACAGTCTCGCCAAATTTTAGCAGGAATCTCTAAAATCTGTAAAAAGTCTCGGAATCTTGGAATTTTTAACGTGCAACTCAGAACCTCAGATTTTCCCCCTCAAACTTCTAAATACAGTAGAAATAAAGTAAATATATGAGCTGATATTTTCTTCGGTGTCTCGGGCTCGGATTTTAAACTGCCAGTCTTGGTGACTCGGCAAGTCTCGGATTTACCATTCCCTACCCCTAGATGGCCTTGGCCTTGTGTGTTTTGCAATATTGTTCTGTATGGAGTGATGACTTGACTGTCATTTTGTACTAATGGTAGTTCCTAATGTTATGCTAGGCAGTGCTGTACTTGGCTCTGCATTTGAATTTATAAGTGGTTTTTTATTCTGTATAACATGATGATGGAATGTTATGGATTGTGAGAACTTATACAAAGTCTGAACTTGCTTCTCAAAATTTGTCAGATTTTATATACTGGTATATAAAAATAAAATAAAAGGTATATCTAGCCTGAATTTTTCACCATCACAGTAGAGTGTTGGCGTTTAGGGAGAGAAGATGGCTGACAATTCATGCTAAGATAATATACCGTATCTAGCCTGGAGGTGCAGCCTAATAGAATACAATTTTTAGTACCGGCTGCACGCAGGCTAAGATATAATTGTGAAAGGTGACCCATAGGCCCTTAGACATACCCAACAATGAATTCAATTCCTAGGGGTCCTAAAAGCAGAACCCCATGTAGTATATGAATATTATTATTATAATTAGTATGATTTAATTATTATCCAGGACCTGCATGAAAACTATAGTCAACCTTTTTTTGCCCTGCCACAATGTGTGATTCCAGAAATTATCCATATCCCTTGCAGGAAGGGGTTTGCGATATAACCCCCACCCCTCTGGAGTTTCCATTGAAAAAATACAGTGATTGTAATTGTAAGGATTTTTTTCTGGAACCACACAATACCACATTTAGACTGATACTTGCTGTGCTGGTTGTGTTTTAGGAAAGACCACTGTCTAAATCTCTGCAAAGAGGTGAAGACCCTCAGTTTGATCAGGTGGGTCAACCAAAATTCAAAATATAGAATATAGAATACAAGATTGATAAATGTTACAGCAAAAATTTCATGTACAATAATAATCAAACCATTCAGCCCCTATTGTGCTGTTCATGCTGACATCATCCAATTGTTATTAATGTTTCAACCAGATCGATTGGTTCACAGAACAAAGGGTGCTATTCAATCTACGGTTGGTTTGCATTAGAATGGCAATGTTGATAAACAGTGAATAGCCCTATTGTTCATGCAGCTTTATCTTCTATGTGCAAAGCAAATTGCATGCATAAATTGGGTGAACATATGTAGATGCAATGATAAGTCTTCATGGTGGCATATTTTTGGGTCAAGTTTCTACTGACCATCAGTGCACCATTGGGGTTCCCCGGCAAAACAAGGGACTGTGGACAGATGCATACCAGATCTTTTACTTTAAGCTACGGCTCAACTGGGACACATGTAGCACATGTCATTTGTGTCCTGCATGTTTCCCTAAGTGGCTATAGTTACTAAAGCTAGTAAACATCACAGGCATGTGTCTTGGAAACACAAAATGTTTCTTGTCTTGTGTGTGCTGGCAACAAAATTCATGTGCAACTACGTTTCTTGCATGGCTAAATTGGGAAATATGGAGGAACAATATGTGTCAGGCTACAATGTTGTGTGATACATGTGTCCTAGTTTAGCCAAGGCCTAAAGTGAGCTTAACAGCAAGAACAGTGGGCAACTGCTGTGCTATCAGCTAAAACATGTATTATTTTTATTGCAGCTGTTAAATTCCCTGAGCACAGTTGCTGAATACAGTTTGCTCTCACTACTGAAAACCCTCTTCCAGTGGTATGAAAAACAGGTAACCATGCCTTTGAAGTGTGTGTGTGTGTGTGTTTTTTTGGGGGGGGGGGGAAGCCCTCCCTCTCCACAGGGTGTGATGGTTCCCACTCAGCGGCAAAAGGCAGGGAAACCTATGTAAAAAAATTAGGAAGTAAAGAGTACTTGCCCGAATTGCCTGAGTGCATTAAAATTTCATAACCATTTTTTTCCCTTTATTTTGTTTTTGTAGCAAAATATTCGAATAGGGGATGACACAGATGGACCCAAAGGGAAAAGCACTCAACCAAGACCAAAGAGGTAACAATGAAATACACAGTTGATACTAAGGTTCTATTATCATTATAGAAGCAATGAACATTGAGACAGGAATTTGTAAGGTTGGGGTGGGATTTAGGCATTTCAATAGAAATTGGGAAAATTCTGAGAAAATCAGGATGGCTGTACACTCTGTTAAACCTTATAATTTCTGTTTGTTTCTAGTGGGGCAGACTCCCCAAGGCTCCTCAGCAAGAGTTTCAGGGAGAGGGATTGTCTTACTGAAAGAAGAGATGTGAGTTCAGCATCATCATTTTCAATAACAAACAGTAGTTTGCAGTACTATCCTCTGTACACGTGCACCTTCTCAAGTGCCACGCAAAGATAACTAACAACACGATTTTAGTGAGCATTCAAGCGTGTGACCCCGTGAACCTACGGTTATTAGAAGCTTGTTAAATTCGCAAGCTCAAGCCAAAGATCAACTCTCAAGCAGAATGCGCTGAACTGCAAGAACTGTTGTTCTAACTGAACAGACTATTTATTTATTTGTTATTTAGACTATGTAAATCGGACTCCTGTTGTGCGACATGGTCGATCGCGCAAGGTCGCTTTTCATTCACCGTTGCACTCACACTCATAGTCTCCCTGGTGATGCCATAGATTGGTGAAAGCTTGGAGCAAACCATATCTAATGACATTGAACATCTACCACAGCAGTGTTAGGCCTCATTTGAATTCCGTAACCCACTGTAAATGGCTCCGCTGTTGTGGGTTCCTGCCAGTAGAGGCAAAGCTAATAAAATAATAAAATAAAAAAATAAAAAAATAAAAATCTCTTACTATCCTTTGAATGAAATAAATTTATGACACAATAGTTGATCGATCATCTACTAAAATATCTGACCAATTTCCAATCAATCATCTATAAATTAAGTAAAAGTAAAAACAAAACAAAAATTTGGCAAAATGGATATCATTTTACATACTATTTGCTTAATAATAATTAAACAGTATGTCACTAATGTGAACCAGCCCGTCATTTACAAGATTGAGATCAAGAGTCCTGATCTTTGATTGGACTGCTGACTTTTCAACTAAACATCTTTCCTTGTACCTTTCAGCTTGCAGTGGACTTTCTGTTTTGTTTAGTGTTGATTGAAATATTGAAGCAGGTTTGTATTGACAGATGTATTACATGTACATATTATTATCATCAACTTTGATGTCAGAAACATCACTACAGCCTCCACCACCCTCATTACAAGGCCCAACATTGCTACCATATGGTTGCCAATGGCAACTAGATTTAGGGTGTGGCAAGCAAAAATCTAAGCTTAGTTGCCAAAATGACAACTTATCTTTGCAGTCTGTAGGTTTATAAAAAATGCCCTTCTCAAAAGGGGATATGGAATTCATCTTCGAGTGTTAAAATTTTGATATCTCACAAGTGAGAACATTAATTCTGTTTTCTTTTCAGCTTCATGTGCACCCAGTTGATGATGAATATCTTCTCTATATTGAATCCCTGGCCTTTCGTCATTTCAAGCAGAGAGTCATTGATAGCTCTAGTCCCTCAGCAGCTAATGGACAGATTATTGCGGCTCTTTATGCTGAGGTTATTGGAGTTTTGGCACTTGCACACTTTCCCTCCATCCGCAAACGGTTTTTGGCAGAATTCAAGGAGCACCAAAGTAATCCTTCTACCCTCATTAATCTTATTTATGGAATGAAATATTTAAGAATAAAGGTGAGTGATGAAAGCATAGATCAAATGGGAAAACCTGATGCTGCCCAGACTGACCAGTCCCCAGCATTTTAATAGAGAACACTGTAGATTTTCATAGTTATTTCACAGTGCAAAGACATTGCACATTGTGGGCCGCCCAAAACATCCCACAAAAGTGAATTGAAGAAATAGGAAACATACAAATTTTCCTACACTAGCTTAAGAATTCCCCTACACTAGCTACATTGTTCTATGCTTTTGCTGTCATTATGTTACTAATTGTGAACCTGTTGTAGTTTGAGTTTCCAGGCAGTTTTTAATGATTTTCTTTTACTCTCCAGTTATTCCCTGTTGAAGAATTAGAGGAAGGTTTTTTATTTATGAGGGTAAGGAGATGAAATTTCATTAAACTGGCTGTTTAATATCCATCAGTAATATTACAGCGATACTATACTGTTTGCTTTGCAATCCTGGTCTAAAGCAACCACTTCATCCCTTTTACATGACTGCTTTGATACATTTTTATATATTTGGTTTCTCAGGAATGTGCAACCTTGTTTATTGATGCCAAGGAGAAAGAAGTCAAGTATGCCCTTGCACTGATGTTTGTGGAAATCCTGGTCCCTGTAGCTGCATCTGCAAATAGAGAGCTCAATGTTCCAGCTCTGAAGAACTTTGTAGACATGATGTTCCAACATGCATTTGATATGGCCAAAAACAGAAAACATTGCCAGGTATCTAGAGCCAACAAAATCTTCCTGTCTATCCCATCTGTCTGTCTGTCTGTCTTCTTTCATATCTACTTGACCAACCAACTGATCAACTGATAAGATCAGTTGTGTGGATCAAACTGATAAGACTTATGTTCTTTATTCATAGCCAATCTATCCACTGGTGACCATCCTTTTGTGTGTCAGTCAAAAGTCCTTCTTCCTCAGTTACTGGCCTGGGTTTCTTACAATGTGCTTGACAAGTTTAAGGGTAAGTTTTGAATTAATGTTGACAAGAGATTTAAAAAAATATTCATCAACTCAGCAGGCATTGTTTTATTGCAAAATTTCAAACCCACCATTTTGCAGGTATTTTGGATTTTTGGTTTACCTTTTCTATTTTTGTTTCCATAGCAACGTGATGTTAAAGTTCAGAGGGTTGCCATGGAGTGCCTCTATCGTTTAGTGTGGTATGTTTCATGTAATAGGGCTCCTGTGATAAGTTTTATAAATCTCATTGAATGAAAATACAGTATTTTGTTCAGAGTTGTACAGTGGGAAGTGTAATGGTGTTTGTTGAAGTAACAATATTTTGTCAAAGTAGATTTGTTATTTGATTATCCAGGTGGATGTATGATAGACCTGAGAAAGACTGATGTTGGATGTGTCATAATGTGTTAGCAACAGTGGAAGTCATCCAATCATGATGACCTTTTTTATCTTGCAGGGTTTATGTGGTCAGAATAAAGTGTGAAAGCAACACACATACTATAAGGTAAGAACCGTAGGGATGATTGTTTCATTTTTTTTTTTTTTTGATCTCATTATTCTGTTTATTTCAGCCGTTTGAGGAGTATTATTGAAGCACTCTTTCCCAGAGGGTCAAGAACAGTGGTCCCTGCTCCTAAGGATGTTCCACTCAACATTTTTGTCAAAATTGTCCACTTCATTGCTCAGGTAAGCAGGTTTCACTGCCTATAGCATTTTTTGGAAGTTCTGAAGGAATCATTGTCTATGTTACTATGAACTGATAATCAACTGTTAACTGAAATACTGCACATCTGGGTTATCTTGGCAGGAAAAGCTGGACTTTGCCATGAATGACATTGTCTTTGATCTTCTTGGTGTTGGACGATCTTCAAGACAAATCAGCCCAGAGGTAATGGAGTGCAGCCTTTCTTCTTGTTTCTTCTTTTCTTTCTATCCCTGAGTAGACCCAAAAGGAACATGATAAAGTAGGTGCCTTAAATATAATATTTCATTTTTACTTGCAGAGGATGAATATTGGACTAAGAGCATTCTTTGTTATTGCTGACAATCTGCAGAGGAAAGTAAGTTCGTGTACAATGGCAATTCGATCGTTGAAGATATGCTTTGCATCAAAGTTGAACTTCAAAGATAAACTCCATATCTCAGCGCTCCTATGTTTTCTATTTTCTTATTATTATTTCTTCCTGCAAACGTTCATGTGGTTTTGATCAGTTTCCACACTGTTTGATTCCAGGGTGGTGAACCGCCTCCAATGCCCAGTAGTATCAGCACGTTGCCATCTGGAAACACTGTCAGGATTAAGAAGGTCACATTACCCAAGACACTAACAGAGAGTGCTGCCAGTAACATTGGTTTAGCTAACTATTATCATAGGTAGGGTGCTATCCCACAGTCAGTTACTCCACCAAGCTGGTCTTTATTAAGGGCAATGAAACACGTTGGTAAATGCAATATTACAAATTCCTTTTTTGTGCTATAAACTTACGCCATTGCTGTGAGCGTTTTATAGTGATGTTGTTGTCCACTTTCCTACTCAGCAATCTAAAGCCGGGGAAATACGAGGCACAAAATCCCTCAACTTGTCGCGGAACAATGTTGCGTTGCAAGTTGATGATCGATGTTTCGCGCTTTTCATCTCGCGCCACAACTTGTCGCGCAACAAAAACATTTGTTGCAGGTTGTGAAAACTTGTTGCGCAAAGTAGAGCGCGGGTCTACTTTGAGCCACAAATTCTGGCTTTGTTGCTCGTTTTTCATCAAACACACAACAGACACAACTTGTCGCGCAACATTTTGCCTACGATTCAAGTTGCTTGGTCAATAGAAATGAGGTGCTATGGGGCCAAATTCGCCTTGGTCTCGCATGTGTGATCATCAAAACAAAATGTTGCGCGACAAGTTGTGAATTTGATGAAAAACGAGCAACAAACATTAGACTTGCACCGCAGCAATGTTGCGCGACAAGTTGAGGGATTTTGTGCCTCGTATTCCCCGGCTTAGCGTCTTTGGCGGTTTGTCAAGCAGTTCCTCAGTTGATCAATCATAAAATCTTGAGCAAAATGTTTGATATCGAGTCCTTGTTTGGTCTCTTTTCACATATTTGTTTGACAGCATACATGGAAGACTAAGGCCTAGTACATACGCCGCTCTTATCATGAGCCGTACCAAACTGTTACCATGAAATGCTCGAAACTCGCGGCGTTAAAATCGATTCTACATTCCCGGTTTGATTTAGAATAGTTTAGGCTACAAGCAGACGAGAGATGGCCAAAAAAAATTATTTTACTGAGATTTTGCATTAGGATCGGCTCATGATAAGAGCGGTGTATGTACTAGGCCTAATACAGCATGCCGTCAAATAGAGCATAGCTCACTAATATTACCCCTTGTGTTTTGCTAGTGTCCGCAAGGCCCTTGACAGTATACTACGAGCTCTAGATGCTCAAGTTGGCAAGCCGATGGTGATGACAAACCCTCATTGTTCACACAAGGAACCAGATGACATGATTACGTAAGTGGGCCTCATGGTCTTGTCCATGCATTTCATTATAATTTGAATATAGTCCTGTATATTCTGCAACGTTCAGCTCACCTGTAAAATTAAAAGTACTTTCGGCTCATTCGAGCCTTCATCAGTTGTATGAGCCCAGTTTCTTCCTTGAGAGGTAAATATTGTCGTATGTGGGACGACGTATAGGCTCCCATGCATGCATCAAACGTGACATCACGCGGAGCCAGCTCATAGGTCATTTCCTGCGTACGGACTGGGCCATGCCTGCGTTATCATTTCCACGCAAGTGACAACGTACAAGATTATTATCTAGTCCTTTCACGATCTCTGCGTGTGGTACCACACCTTGGTGGAACTCGGCTTCCGAGCTCATCAGTTGTTGTGATGCCCTCACGCTTTTGTTAATCCTGATGCCTTCCTCGACCTGTCGTGTCAAGTTTATTGTCATCGTATTCTTGTTATCTGACTTATTAGGTTTGATGTTGTGTTTTTATTTGCTAGGGGTGAAAGGAAACCTAAAATTGACTTATTCAGGACATGTATCGCAGCTATTCCAAGGTGAGGGTGCCGTTCTTTTATTAACAATATGAGCCGTTTGGAAAGTTTCACAAGTTGTCAGATCGCATTGATAACGAATTTAGGTAACACTCTGAAGTGATCCACTTGTTCTACTCTAGACAGTACAGGAGTTTGTTGCATCATCGCACCGATTACCATTAATCAACTTGATGTTTAAATAGCGTATGTATTTATTTGCTCATTGAATTCGTTCTGTCCTTAGATGTATACCTGAAGGAATGACTAAAACGGAGCTGGTAGATCTCCTCTCCAGGCTCACAGTACACATGGATGAAGAATTGAGAGGGTATGTGGTAGCGTTTTATATTTGTACTTGGTTTCTTGACTCCAAGTGTCTATGTGTCCATGCACAATGGCACATCTCCAAGGCTTGCACCCAAAGAACCTGCTCATCCAAAGAACATGTCCATCTAAAAAAGAACGGCATGGAAGATAGCTTACATTTATCCATGTTTGGAGCTTATCAAGACGTCATTGTGAGCCATGTTTATTTGCGCGTATTTTTCCCAGGCTGGCCTTCTCATCCTTGCAGTCCTTGGTGCTGGACTTTGCCGATTGGAGGGAGGATGCTGTGCTTGGTATGTTTTCTATCTACTATTCTTGGTACAAGAAGTTAGAAGCATCACAGGTTAACAAGTATTGTTTTTTGAGCGACTGTCTGGGTGGAACACTAGTTGTTAAAGTTTCAAGAAATACTAATACCAAAGTTTTTTGTTGTCATTGGTTTACCATGTGAGTTGCAACATTATCAGATAAGATCATTTCTTCCTTTAGTGCTCTGGAGGAGTAGGTTTAGTCCTCTTTAGTGCTCTGGAGGAATATTAAGATTTCTTTACCATACTTAATAGGTTTCGTGAACTTCATTATGAAAGAGGTCCAGGACAATTTCCCGTCACTGCTGGACAGTGGCTTGAGGATGCTCCTCCAACTCTTGGCATACTGGAAGACAGCTGTCAGTGGTACTTGCGACAACACTAACAAGGTAGCGCTGTAGTTGTGAATATGTTTTTCTCTTCTATCTATATAACCTTGCTTAGTTGGTATCATAATCAGAATAAATGGAAGCTGTCATGGCTGTCATGCACCAGCCTGGAAAATTGAAACGTGGAACGATGTAGAGCCCTTTTGCGTTTCCTTGCTTTTACCTTACCTTAAGAATTAAACTATTTCCTTTTTTCGGGCCTGAAAATTGATATGAGAATGAAGCTTGCATATTTTTTTATTCCAGGCTACATCCGACGCCCCTCTAGAGCTTTCCTCTCACACGCTGCCCAGTGAACGTAAAGATGATAGTACTAGCGTGCTACACAGTATAGAGGGCGGGGCACTTGTCATGCTCTGTAGTACTCGACCTTTCTTGCGCAAACTGGCCTTGATGGTACTCAAGGAAGTCAGGGCATTATTCCAGATCATAGACCCAGAAAATAAGGTACAGTGGCGACTGTAATGTGGCATCGCATTGTCTATTTATGATCGGTCCAATGTAATATTTAGTTTAAAATTATGTGCACAAAATTAAAATACTTCTCTACCTAAATATAATTACAAGAAATGTAAAAACAAATGGGAATGCTCTTATATAGTATTCGTTATTCAGTACCCACAGTAATGGTCGCTATTTCAGGTCTTGATTTGAATAATGGTGCACACGAAGAGTTTCCATAAAAATGCTAGACGTGTGTTATCAGCAATTACAGAAATCTTGTTACCGGTTATTGTTTCCCTCTGTTAACTCCCTGAATTGTCTCTCAATAGAAGAGAAAGGAAAAGACAGTGATGGATGTGATCGAGCAGGTTTTTCCTACCGTACTGGAGAGCACCTTGTTGGCTGTGCCACAAAGTGAAAAGGTACGAATCATACAAATTACTGCCTGAGGTATTTGCCCTGTTTTGGCTAGTCATGGAGTTGTTTGTGAGTCAACCGGTTTCCGCCGTGTCGACGTTTGTCAGGTTTTGTTCGCGACGGAACCCAGTCGAGTGCACTAGGGAAAGACTCGGCGCAAGCCGACGATGATATATAAGACAGATGTTTGACTCTTATTCTCACTCCCGTTTCCTTGTCTCTACAGCTCTTCAGCGGCCCCTTGGGTAACGCCGACATGATGGTAGTGAACGACCGTCTATCAGCCAATATAGACCGCGAGACCGGCGAGCAGAACCTTGCTCTTCATAGCGACTTCTGGGTGACGGTACTCGTGGGTCTACTAGACAAGAGTTACATCCCGGCGTCATGTCCCTCGGCCCTGCAATTCAGCTGGCCAGCAGTGTTCAATCGCCTGCTTAACGTCTACTCGATTATAGACCCTGGGTATGTCAAAGGTTCTAAAACTCACCAAAGTGGTTTCAGTCTCGGTCAGAACTAATTGCGCGCACTTCTAGATCTGTCAAATGTGACCTAACCTTACTAGGCTCGGTCAAATGTGCGGGAGAAACAAATTGAACAGGTCAGAGAAACATTTCCCTCGCCATTGCTCTCAGAAAGGCCCAAGAAATAAACCTTATTTTTGAACTCACTGATTGTGTATTTTGTTCCAGCACTTCGGGTATGGACTCCATAACTAGCCTGTCCTCGGTGTACGGACGAGGTCCCAAGAAGATCACGAACATGAATGATGTACGACTTTGGAGGAACTACCTGGTGTTTGCCTGCTGTACACACCCGACCTCTCATCCATCCAGGAGTGAATCACCAGAACAAGATGGCGGGTAAGTATATTATGTTGATTAGGCAGAAGCACAACCATATCAGAACAATCTTCTCACCTAGTGAAAAACGGCACATCCGACCTCTCGACCATCTGTATGTCGATAGTATTATAAATTGTACTAGACGGCATCTTGGTCCCACATCATAACTACATGGTCACGTATGCCTCTCAGGATAATGTGAACAAATCACACCGTTTTTCTTGAGATGTCGTCATGAGATAATGTCATTATTTGGATTAGGCAGACAGGTGCACGGGTAAAAATCAGGTAACTGCTGAAGCTGCCTCAGTAAAGATGCAAACTAGATACTAAACCTGCATTCTCTGGTTTTCAGTGCTGCCTCAGATGGAGCAGACAGCAAAGCCGATTCGAGGGTAAGAATTTTTGCTGCTTTTAACCTGAAACCTGAGTGACAGAAAGTGTAGCTATCATTGCAGAGCCTGGTTGACAGAAAATGTAGCTATCATTCATAATTCGCGGTATATAAGTGCATACATTTCATTTTTCATTTTCAGATAAGATTTAAGGAGAAAAGGATTTATAATCTCCACTTTTACAAACGGCAATTTTAATTGTAATTATTTTTTCTAGCCGCCGTCTCCTTGTATGGTAGACAGTTTGTTCCGATTTGCAATTCCTCTTCTCAAGAGCGACTGCTCGGCCATTAGGGACGCGGTTATTACTGCATTGGGCCGAATAAGCCCGGCATCTTACAGGTAAGGAATCGATAGGAAACGTCTTCTTTAAGTAATAGAACAGAGAATTTTCTGGTTTATAATGCGATAAACGCACGCAGGATGTTCGGAGGTGATCACGAGGAAAGCCGTTAATTCCAGCCGCTAATCCAATAAGGTATCAAAGTGAGGATATTCTATTTCTACCTGAAATCCCTTACAATCCTCACAAGTCTGGCAACGCTGGTGCCCTATCAACTATCCGCGCAGGCTTTCAGAGCTGGATGTACGCACGCTAAGCATGGATCATTGCTTAATCATAATTTTTCAATAATTTCTTTTTCTCTCTTCCCAGGGAATTTCTTGAGGAAATTCATTTCTTCATACGAGAAGCCTTAGACCGAAGAGCTGAGGTAATTAGCTTGCTTTTGTCAACCTACTTGCTGCGTATGCTCAGAGTCTTCCTGGAGCGCAAAAAAGTTGCTCAGAAGAATACCGAGTCAAAGAAATTGTCCATTTCTGTGGGCTGTTTTAGAAAAATTCATGCAGTACGATCCATGGAATATCAACTTTGTTTTGATATTATTTACATCTTATTGGGAATTTTTTATTTTGTTTCAGTCATTGCGGAAGAGACGCAAGAAAGATTCTCTGCGATCTTACCTGACACGTGTGTTTGAATTGAACGCCCAGTATGGAATCTTTTCGGACAGGTTAGTGCTATACAGGAGTACCTCATCGATCAATCTTAGGTCCTAAATATAAAATGTTTTCTGTTACATTCATTATCCACACTAAATCTTCAAATGTCAGGATCTCATTTCCCTCTAAGGGGTTCATCGACATCTTTGTATTGTGCTCCCCTAATATTTATCAAAATGCACGAGAGTGATTCCATATTAATTTGTTGTTGACCTTTCAGTGAGAGTGGTCAAGTTCACGAGGGGCGGCTGATGACGTTTTTTGTAGACTACATTGAAGGAATACGGTATGCGCACCAGGCACAAATCCACAACTCATCAGTTAAAGGGGCTCTCGCGCGATTATTATTCATCCATCATAAAATAAGTAAAATCGTAACCGTGAAAACACATGTACATTTGCCCATAGTAATCAAAATAATCCTTAAAATTAATAGAAAAGCCTTTCAATTGTTAGACAAATGCAATTCTAGGTTGTTTTGACCTCTTATCAAGACGATGGAATTGGATTGCGATTTGAGCTATTTTCTTGTCAGAGAAGTGGCCAACAAACGTGCGAGAGCCCCTTTAAGAAATCCCCAAGACAAATCCGACAACTACCTGGCGTGGGTTGTTCAAAGGTGGATTAAATTTAAACCAGGTTTAGTTCTGAACAAAACCATCGAGTCACCATGGTAATTAATCCTGGATTAGTGCTAAACCACTTTCGAGCAACTGGACCCAGCATGCTGCGCACGAGCGGTGTTCACACTTTGTTCGTCAAATGCCCCTCATTTACCGGCATGCAGCGCGCGCATACATTATAACTGGAATCGTCCCTTATATTTCGAGTAAAATTTGAGAGTCCATTTTCTAATGTTGATGTTTATGTGTTTTCCAGGCTGTACTTGGAGACGGAACCGGATAAAGACTGGCCTGCCATCATGAATCTTCGTCTTTATTTCTGTAACTTTGTCTTCAAGCTCATCGTCTCTGTTACCAGTAAGTGAGATTCAACATGTTTCTCACCGTTTCCCCTCAATCTGGAGACAACCAAAGTGGAGACTGGACAAGGAAAACGTGTTTTCACTCTTTCGTGCATATGTTGACATGTTGGCCTGCTATTTTCATTTTCAGGTACAAGTACTGAAGGGCATTTTCTGACCAAGGAACTGCGTAAAAACCTGTTTTTCCTGATTAGTAGCTGGTGTGTTCATTTTGGCGTCAAGACGCCCGATGTTGACAGGTTCGTGTGAAAAACCCGATCTTTGTCATTCCCTGTTTTTCGAAAAATCCTGACTCGATTTACTTCACCTCGTATGACTTGGCTAGAGCCTTACCAGAATAAGGCGACGCCAGGGCAGGGTCTCATTTCTAAACTCACTAACAAGTTAAGTTCCCTTTACAGGACCGTACTAATTCCAAGTGCGCAGAGTAACGATCTAGAACTTGCATCATTAAATGTAAGTCTCCATTCATCTACAAAACTACCTTTTTATTTAGTCTTAACCCCTATAATGGCCGCTAACGTGCGTTTTCCTTTCCAGGCCATGTGCGCACTGCTTCAGTGCGGGCCAATGTTTGACCATAACGGCCTGGCTCTCGGTGGATACCTGTACAGATGGCTGGAGACGGTCCTAAACTCCCCTAAAGAGAAGGTAGTAGGGTGACTGTCTAGTTTTTAACCAATGGGCTAAAAGTAGGATTTTTTTTTGTAAGAGTTTGTTTTCTCCTCATCGTGAAGGAACTCCAAGCGGTCGAAATACACGACCGCTAGACAAGGAGAATCTGGAGGACTTAACGGGTTGTGTGAATATGCGTGCCGCGCGGGTTAAAAAAAACGAAGGCTGTTTTACAGAATGTATGCCTTCGAGAGCCTTTTGTCTGTGAAATGCTCTCAAACTTCTGAAATGTCCCTCTTACGTATTGAAATCAATCTCGGTGCTGCTCTAGGCCCTTTCGTAGCTATAAGTTCGCCTTACAAACGGGGGGACGGGGCTTCAATTATTAGGTTTTATTTCCCGATGACACCTTGATTACGCGCCTGCATCGCAATCTAACGTCGACGAGTCGTATCGGAGCTTTGCGCGCGCTGCGTATTGGTATTGGTAGTCTTGATGTTTCTTGCTCTCTCGCTGCATTGAGAAGTAGTTTCGATCCGTCTCGCCTAGTTCTGGCACTGCTCAGTTTATAATCTCGATTCTTGTGCATCAGATTCATCTTCTTGGACACGAGACGCTGGTCCGAATACTCGAGTACAACAGCAACTGCCCCGCGCTTATGAATTGGGTTATCGACAAGTGCTATACTGGTACCAAACTCGTCGTCAGTGGTTGCTTTAAGGCTGTGGCTGATGTCTTAACCAAAAGGTACGCTAGTACTTCACGGAGCATATGATGTCACGTCATTTGTCGTTAAAGGGAGGCGATACGCGCATGCTCCAGGAACGATCACTGAGCAAAACTATTTAGACCATCCTATCAGAAAACTATTGAAGAATATGTAAAACGTAAACATTTGGTCGGATGGATCGAGAAATAGCGAGATTAAAACGGATTATTTTCGTGGTTTTCAGCCTTCGCTGGCCATCGTTACGGGACGATACTTCTTTGTTTTGAGATGCGCAGAACAGTTGCGCAGTGACAGCCTCCCTTTAACAAACTCCGTGAGGCCCGGTTGTTTTATACAGTTGATTAAATAACATCGACTCTAACTACAAAAGACATTTGAAACACTCTTCACTTCACTTTGAATTACTATACATTATGCCCACAAAAGAACGTTTGGTTTCATATCATCTGTGGTAGTCGTCGTTAATAAGGCAGTTGACCTATTGCAGCCAACCATAAAGCGCTTGAGTTTTTTCTTATTGAATATTTATTTTCGTTTTCAGAAATGATTATCCTTGCGACATGATTTCGATGCTGAACGTAGTGCTTTTCAAAACCGCCGACCCCTGTATCGACACTCGGGAAAAAGCCGCGCAACTCCTTCAGATTCTAGAAAGACGCTTCTTCCAGTACACACCGCCGAGCATCTCATGCGCAGCGCACTGCAGCTACTCACAGTCACAAGGAGACTTGTCTGAAGCGCTTGCACGTGCGCACCCCGAGATAACCATACACATGTTTGAAGGTAAGAAATATTTGGAACACGATGTACTTTTGGTTATAGATGTATAAATGATTGAGCAGCAGATCGCGTTGAAATTCTTCGGCAGGGCTTAAAGTTAACCGTTCTATTATATCTAGCCACAAGTGTGACCCATCATTCTCTCTCACACAGTAACAATTTCCCGTTTAATTTCAAAATCCACAGTCTAAAAATAGATTATCCTTCTCCTGTGCATAGGGTTAGACCTAGTGGAGTAGATGGAGACTCCTGTTGATGGCCTCCTGGTCTTCCTATTTAATTTTTGGTAGAACGAAAACATTTAAGTGCAATCTTCCCCCTTTTCTTTGCCAGAGATGACTGCACGTTTCCAGAGCGCCTCGCACGCGGGTCAGCGCTGTATCTTACAGTACATGTTACCGTGGCTGGCGAATATCGAGTTAGCAGACTTGTGTAACCCGGGTGGACCTGGCATGGAAACGGACATGGCGGATTGCGAGGAGCTTGAGCCATACGAGATTCTACCTCCAGTGGAGCTGGCGAATGAGGGATGGGGGTCCCTAGAAGCCACTCACTTGGTGCTCAATAATCTGTTTTACATTACTGTCCGGGTAAGTTGAATCGGTTGATAGAGTGGATTTTAGACGAGTGTTGAAAACTAAGTACAAAGTAAATTGTACACTTAGCCAATCAGAAGCGAAACCCATTCAACAACCAACCAATCAGAAACGAAACCCATTCAACAACCAACCAATCAGGGGACAAATTAAGTATGACTTGCTGTGTTTTTAGTTTTTCTTCGCATTCTGATTGGCTGTCTGAACAAAGTCCCAAGATCTCCTCAAATAGGAACATAGAAAACGCAAGTCTGGTTTACTTTCGACATTCATCTGAAATCCGCTCTATCTAATGAGAAATGTCATAAAAATTTTCTTCATGATCTTACAAATCACCAATATTTGTATCCGCTGTTATTCTGTTAATAATTATGTTTTTATCGTGTGTCTGTTGTAGTATGATGAGCTGTTTAGTAAGGAGATCGAGACGTGTTGGGCGAGTCTGTGTAGCCAGTGGACCAATAATATACACGAGATACTCAACTACCTCATCACCTTAGTGGGCGTAGTCGGCCACTCAGAAATACTTGTACATGTGAGTAGGCCGTTATTGTGCTTGCGAAGCTGAACGTATGATAACCGAAAGAAACATAAGATCAAAACATAGATATCCGAGAATACAATGATAACCGAGAATACAATGATAACCGAAAGAAACATAAGATCAAAACATAGATATCCGAGAATACAATAATAAAGAGCTGTACACATGGCCACGTGGTAGATAACGCCTCTGACTTAGTTAAATTTTAAACTTTTCATATCTACAGCTCACTGGTTTTAGTATTAACGTAAATCGGATAAAAAAGTATTCATTTTACCCGAAGTCGATAAAGAAATAAGAAGGTCTAGCAATCCGCTGTAAACTCCTTGACTTGATGTGTGTAGTCAAAAGCGTAATTTGTCTTTTGGACATTACCGCGTGGAGTTACACCCTTGTTTTATTAGCAGTGACAACTCGTCTATGTCTTACGTGTGATGTATAATAGTCTCTTACTGCCAGTATGTTCCTACTTGGAATGTTCTCAAAAACATAAACCCTCGAGTATGAGCTACACTCTAAAATTGTATTATTTTTTATCCTAGGCTAAGAAACTTGCGGTATACCTCGCAAGAGCTAATTCAGAGAGAACTATTGAAGAGATCATGGAAGAACTGAAGGTTGGTCTGGTTGGTGATTATTAGCCCCTCATTTTCACGATCTTCTACAGAAAAGACTCCCGTGTTATTATATGACAATTATTGGCGAGACGAAGTCGAGGTGACTATTCGCTGATAATCACGAGCCTGAGGCGACTAATTCCGCGCGCACTCCCAATCCTTTCACCGGTAGGTGATTATAGTAAGAGAAAACAACCTCTCGACTAATCAGCGCACGGAAATTTTTATAATTACTATTATTGTACCTAACATCCAGACGACCCTCCCTATGTGATATTTTAAGACGAGTTCTTGTCGCCTGAATTTCTCGCGGATCACGCAGTTCATAGTCTCACCATTCTCGTAACCCAGAGGTTCCTTGCTCGTCACCTCGCAGGGGAGGCTCTGGTGACATCCATTTGAGGACCTTCGCTGATTGGCTGAAATGGCGCACGCCTACATAAAAGTAGCTTAATCTCTTTTTATATAAACTGGTCGGTCAAAATAACCCTGGCATTCGTTTCCTAGTCGTCTGTTCAACCTATGCCTTCGACTTGAACGCTCACAAGTAATTGTGAGGCATAAAACCGCCATTTTCTTTTGAGCATGTCTCGGTGGCTGTCACCAGAGCCTCCCCCGCGAAGTGACGAGCCGGGGAGCTCTGGGTACGAGAATGTAGTCTCACCGCCTCGTCGCTTATCTTTTGAAGTATATCCACGGTTTTTGTATCTCTTGTTTTTAGTTGACGGAGACTATTGCGTCCCAGTTCGAGCGCTCAGATGACCCCCCTTACTTCCGAGTCATCAGCAAAACAACTTGCAGTAGAGACTCTGTAGTTGATGCACACCCCACCAAACCCAGTAACGCTGAGGCGAAACCGGACGAGGCAAGACAGGATGGAGAGAACAACAAGAAGACGCTAGAGGAGATCGGCAAGCGGGAGTCGCGGGAAGAGAAGCGCGAGAAAATGGAGGACACGCATAAAGCTAATAGCTTTGAACAAGGTACGGGGGGAGGGGGGGGGGGGAAACAAGGTATGGCGGGGGGAGGGGGGGGGGCTAATCACCTGGGGGTATTTTTTTTTCTGGAATCGAACGTGGAACGGTGCAGGTGCAATGTATTAAAATCTTGGCTCATTTTCCCGCACCTACATGTATCTAAAGCACTGACACTACTAAAACTAACAGTTCATGCTAATGCTCCCAGGTAATGGCCACGATCAACTCGACACCGCTCCACTTGCGCAACCCGAGGACGAGGAGGATGACGGACAGGACAAGGTTACAATCACAGACGAGCACTACTGGCCACAGGAATGGGCCATCATGGTGCATCGCCATGGAGTCCCGGTCCCTCTTCCCGTACCCGATAGGCCCAAGTATTATGCCCCTATTGCTGATATACTGCCATTTGCCTCTGGCACCGCTACCTTGTATAGGTAAGGGTACTTTGACGGTTTTTTTGTATTGCTATTGTTGAATTTTCTAAGAAAAAAAGTATAATGATCGAGCTCAAGCATATTATGTGTTGTTGTAGATGTAACTTTGCTCTCATGTTGTTGACGGAACTGGTGCTCGATCAAGCGCAAGAGGACTGGGGACGACATCTGCCGCTCATGTTACATGTCATTTTCTTGGGTTAGTACTAAGTATTTCTTACGTCAACATTAGAAATAATTGTGATAGTGTGGTTGAGTTGCGCAGTCAGAGAAAACAGTAAGGGCCTATTCTGAAACAAAGATCATACATAGCTCGAGCCACGTGCGAGGGCCCAGCGCTTTGTTTCCTCGCCAAGAAAATGGATCAGTTCACTAATTTCCTGGTCAAGCAAAGTCAAACCAAGGATCTTGAGGTTGTTCGCCACGAAAACGGATCGATTTACTATTTCAGTTGAGGTCCCTGAGGCTGTGCTTCAATTAGGAGCTCCGCTTTTAGTTAGGAGCTCCGCTTTTAGGCAGTGCCTAAATATTTTCTCCCTAGGTCTGGACCATGGCAAGGCGCTGGTCTACGAACACTGCAAGAGGTTGTTGATCAATCTCGTGGTGATCCTCGTCTGCCATGGCAACTACATCACAGTTGCGGAGCCACTGTTCAAGTTCATGACGGTATCGGAACAAGGTCTGAAGAAGCACGGAGGCTTACAGAAATCAATATGGACGCTAGATCTGGGGAGTATGGTGAGGGAGAGCTTTGGTTCCAGCGCGGGCGCTGTGGGACAGAGGACGGTTTGCGCAGGGGAGAAAGGCGAGAGCGTCGATGGCAATACTAGTGCTGGCACTAATGCCACGGAGTAAGTAGCTTTCAACTTGACAATGCAACACATGTAGCAAAATAACGTTAACCTGTTTGCGGGCGGTTTACTTGTGTTTTCAAGCGCGAGATCGAATCCGAGTAAATTCCGGTCGCCATATTGGAAGGGCCAAAGGAATGTCACTCGTCCAAGATGGTGGTCGCGATCGCATTCTCTGTAATGACGCAGTCCAAATAATAATTGAGCCCGGTCCTATCCAGTCATGGTATTGTGAACGGGTTGTTATAAGGAGGACACGTTTTGTGTATTTTGGTTTGTATATAGAACTCTGACGTTTCTAGGATTAAAGTTTACACTATAAGATATCTGGGTGCGTAACCTCGGGTATGAAATTATCGCAGCCTAGTGAGCCAGACGTTATTGCTTGTGATTTTTGTGACGCTGCTGCCGAACGTTAATATCCAACATGGCTCTCATTTCAGGTCCGCTGCTGGCAGTGAGGCTCTGACAGATGCTGACGAGAAGAGCAGTGCAGAGACGAATATCGATGAACAAGTCAAAGATCTCATCGAATTCCTGGCAAACAGGTAAACTGAGTTGAAATCATCCTCAGGGACTTACAACTCGAAGTATACGAACCAGAGATGCTCTACCCGGATTTCAAAAAGAAACAAAAATGCGTGCTGAGTGGGATCCGAAACCGCGACCTTATATCTACTAGACCGCCGCTCTACCAACTGAGCTATCAGCCCAAATCCTTGTAGAGATATTTAGAGTTGTAGGTAAACTAAAGCAACTGAAGCCATCGACTTCGCGTTCGTCTCTTGTCCGCATTTCGAATCTCCTTTGCTTTGTTATTCCACAGTTCATGCAAAGCTTTATGGGCATTTGAAGACATCACACCGCGCTCTTACAAAATCAAAAGTGCAGAGCAGATGGAAGCCTTCTTGGCACTCGTGATACACATATTCAAGTCGTCAGAATTTGGTAGCGAGCTTCAAGAGAAGTGGGCCAAAGTGGGACTACAGTGGGCTACTACATGCTCCTCGAGGCACTACGCTGGCAGGTCCTTCCAGGTTTTTAGGTCCCTCAAGGTTCCGCTCTCCTGGCCCATGCTCAGTGATGTCCTTGCGAGGTTGGTGGAATCGGTTGGTGATAGCAGCGAGGATGTACAGGTAGAGAGGCTTTCTTTGCTAGTTTTTCATATGAATGAGCAAATTATTACAAATGTTACACGCCCCGTCCCCACCCTGACTGCACTCTAGCTATTTCTGAACGCGTTGAACCCGGCTCTCAGCCATGATCGTCCAACTAACTTGGACTCTTGAGAATTCTATCTAGTTGTATCCTATTTCCTGTTTGAGTTAGAGTTTTGCTGACAAAATTGTAGTACGGTCTTGCCTAGTATAGTCTACAGGCCCCGTGGGAACAAGGTGGGGGGGGGGGGGGGGGGGGGGGGGATCGCACACCCATGGAGAGCAGGGGAGGCTAATAGGGCAAAGGTGGCATGGGAGAGGACGAAGTAAAGAGACATGTCACTAAAAAGTGATAATAAAGCACCGCTCTATTTTCCGACCCCGCCTGCCTCTCCCTCTGCACTCCTGATTGATGTCCTTCCAACGTTTCCAAAAATTAACGAGTGTTTTTATGCACTTTTATAGGGATACGTCATGGAGATTCTCCTCACCCTGGAAGCCGCCACCGACTGGACCATGTACGACTCGTCTGACCCGTCTAATCCCGCGGGACGTGAGCGGGTCATCCCGTATAGTGGCACTACAAACGCCGAAGAAAAGGACCATGACACTGACGAGCTTGCTAACGTGCTGACTCCCCTGGGCGCTTCGTTAACCACCGGAAGCCCGTATCTTGGACGCCCCTCGTCCTGGATGAATGATTTCCCGTCCATGAGACATTATAGGTCTCTGAGTAGCGGGTGTGATATCAGGAGAGCTCTCGGGTTCTACAGTCAGTTTGGCAAGATTAATAATCACAGCAATGAAATCCTATCACGTGCTAGGAGGTTAGTGTCTCGTGCTGTTATCGTTTGACCGACCGATATGTTAAAGAGCCTGTGTCAGCCGCAATTTTGACAGCATAGCAACATACCAAGTCGGAGAAAGCATCCATTTCCATCGGCTGAATTAGAGAATATAGAGAACTTTTCTCGATTAATTTGGGTAAATCAAATCTGAAACTTTGTTTTTAGATGTTGATTTAGGGATTTCTAAATGTAATTCGTCTTCTAATATCAAACGAAAACAAAGGAGTGACTGACACTGGCCTTTTAATCAGCGTTAGCGGTGATATAACCTAATGTACATCAGGAAGGGTCAATTTGCCCCTAGCAGAAAAAGATATCTCAACAAAAGCTTTCCATTTCTTAGCTATTTCTTCCAGCAATGGTTTTGAATTTGCGTTACATTTTCCAATCTCGCGGTATCGCAAAACACGAGAAGTGATGTTTCTAAGGAGCGTCGCTGTACCAGGTAAAATGTAAACATAAAGCACGATGGGATGAATTGTGAAAACATCAAGGTAACGTTGGTTTTTATCTTCGTCTTACGTTTCTTTTGACCCTGTAATCAGGAAATTGCCCCTGGGAACTGTTGCTTGGGGGTACAAATTCACCGTTTTATTGGCTCAAACCGTGGTTAATCGTAGTCACAGTGACCGTGACCGCCGATGTATAAATATTGATTTATTTGTCCTCCCAGTGCAAGTGTCCAGTGCCTGCGGATGCCTAGTGAGTCCGTCAGCCCACAGAGCCAAACAGATATGATCACTCGCGTGTTCTGGATTGCTGTGTCACTCCTCGAATCCGACTACGACCACGAATATCTCATGGCTATCGAGCTTCTCAATCAGGTAATGCACTACATAACCATTCGACTATTCCCCTATTCATACATTTTGGACGTAATTTTGCTACTTGGCTGTACAGAGAGGTCGATGGAATGATTGATGCCTGTCACGGTAATTAAGTACAGTAGCATAATGGCGGCCATCTATTCATTTCACATGCATGATGGCGACCATCTTAATTCCACTGTATGCAGGTGTATCGGTAACTTTAGTAGATGGATGCTGATGCCGCTAAAGTAGGGGGTCACACTCGGATATTTTGATGATTATGTCCAAATTTCTCAAATTATGTAGAGCAAGCCTGCAAAGTAGCCGGCCGCCGCCATGAAAAGTAATGGCCAATGGAACCTGTGGGGACCGGCGTCAATTTGAAATCACTCTCTACAGCCCTATACGTCCCTCTAGACTTTCTCTCGCCACGTGGCAATAAGTAGTGGATTGCGTAGGGTGTCTGTGTTTACAGTATACCATTGTCATTCGCAGGTATTGACGTTCCTCAATCTCGGACGGATAGAGTCACGTGAGAGGATAGAGAAAGTTCTTCACAGACTCAAGTGGACCGACTTTCCTGGACTACAGGCACTATTACTGAAGGTTGGTATTGTGTTTATGGTACATTCTGTCAGCTTATTCCTCTCTACCTGATAAAAGCTCAGGTGTCATCTCAGGATTGTATTTGCATCCACTCCGAACGGTCCGTTCATTGGGGGTAATGTAATGTAATGATTTGTTTTAAGTCCATAACGTGGGGCGTGGTCGCCCAATCTCCCGAGCTAAGAGCTCATTTATGAAACGCTCGCCCATGTTAGGATGATTGTGAGCCCTCCCTCCCGCGCCCTCGTGGTTCTTTAACGTCCCTCTGGTTCCGTTTAGTGTAGTGTATGTGATAGACGGGACCTACGGTTTTACGTCCTTATCCGAGATCCGGGGTTTCTCTTCTCAGTTCTTCCTTCCAGTTCTGGATCCTTCAAAAATAACAGCATGTTGGTGAATTCAGCTAAACTAATTTGTTGTCAATTCAGGGTTTGACCAGTGCTGGCACTTATGACGCATCTTTACGCCTCCTGGCGAGGCTCACAGATTTCTCTGACGTCATGATCGTCGATCCCTCGCAAATCTCAGGTTAGTTTTCGATGACCCTTAACGAGGAACGTTTCTGATTGGCTAAATGTTTACTGCCTGAATTCCCGCCAATTTTGACGCGCGTGCGTGCAACACAGGAAACCCGCAACATAAAATACTTCACTAAGATACGAAATTGATGATCGAAAGTTTACTTTCAATTTCATTCTGTAAGAAATTGAGGAATTTGAATTTAAATAATATTGGGTACGTAGTCTCTCAAGACTGTTCAAATGTGTGCAGATAGGTGCACAATGCGACGGTTTTTACGTTTTTCAGTAGCTCATCGTTTACTTTTCGTCACATTGTGACGGGATTTCTCTGGTATTGATTATGTTAGAACATTCTGCCAACTGTTAATCCCGATCAATCAAATAATTTGAATCAATTTCCAGGTCTCGGAATGAACATCCTAGCCTTACTCCCACACATGGTGGTGCATTTCAGCGAGCCTGACGAGTTTAGTCGCACTTGTGCCGACAATATAGTGCAGGTTTGTCGCCGCAGCCCGGGCCTGGCCAATCTAGGCAAGATGTTCACTATGTTTAGGGACAAGTCCTACCACCGTCCACGCAACACGTGGGTAGAGGTGGTCTGTAAATATATCTACGACTCATTCAGCCGACACTCGAGGACCTACCTGAACTTCTTACTAGAGGTAAGATGGTAGTATGTTTTGTTACAACAAATAATAGTTAGAAGAATGCCATCGCAACTTAGTTTGAAGATACTTGGAGATGTGGGGAGGGACCTGAAAAAATATGTTTTCGGATTTCTCGTCGACAAATTATTTTAATTACTTGAGTTCATATTTCGCGACAGAATGCAGCGAGTGGCTTGACCCTCAGCTTAGAATAATATTCACGAGGCTTTTTTTCCGTATGAGTCGTTCGTCAATCTCTTGTATAACTTTATTTAGACACGGTGAATATAGATTCAGCTGGGCTGCTTTAAGTAGCTGTGCTCCTATACACGCTAAGCTTCCTATATAATATTGGACTTGATTAAGCAAAAACTAAGTGCCATTGCTACGTTAGGTTCTAGAGCGCGGACCCCCGTCCAATCAGGAATCAGTTCTCTCCATATTGTGGGCGCTCATGAGGCTAGTTGACATCTCCACGCCGTGCAAGAGATCGTTCTACAATGACGCTCTACGTGTCATCTCTAAGCACATCAAGGTAAGATCCTGGATTGCCGATTGCTCGAATTCTAATGCAGAAAATAGCCCACTTTTTCCTAAGAAAAATAAAGTTTTCCTTAGGCTTTTAGCTGTTTGAGTTATTTGACTGATATTTTGTTGGTCGTCAAAATAAGAAGTTATGCAGCCAAAAGCAACCAGTTATAGCGTGCCCCCTTAAGACGAGACCCTCTTTCTTGTAGGGTAACTATTGGAAAGAGTCCCTGGAGATCCTCAAGTTCGCCGTGTCCAACTCGTCTAACCTTGACACCCCGCCACCACGCCCTGCCAGCTCCATTTGGTCCATGCATGACAGCACCTGGGCCATGGACGCTCTACCCGCCAAGAAAGACCTCCCCGGACGCACGCTCGCATTCACGTTCGACTTGTCTAGTACGCCTGTCATTGGCAGGAGGGGCACACTCGAGAGCGCGGAACAAGTCAAGGATAGCAGGATACCCAATGATATGGCTTTTTCGCGGAAGACGCACATTTCTCAGGTAACTTTACATCTTTATGCCGGATATTATGGTTGTTGCTGAGACGTCGCAATTCATGGTGAATCTGGCATTGATGTTGAGATATCTTTAGTGACACGGCATACTCAGATAACATAATTTTACCCACACACACCGCTCCAAAAAGACCATTCTCACAGTCCCGAAACCACTTTTGCCCGTCGACATCCCATCCTGGTGGCACCTTGAAGATCGGAGAAAAGGGGAAAATATTCCTTCTTTGCCATTCATACTGTACTCCAAAAAACCATCCCTAGAATAGCTGTTGTTCGTAGAATAGCTGTTGTTCGTAGAATAGCTGTTGTTCGTAGAATAGCTGTTGTTCGTAGAATAGCTGTTGTTCGTAGAATAGCTGTTGTTCGTAGAATAGCTGTTGTTCGTAGAATAGCTGTTGTTCGTAGAATAGCGTTGAACACGCGAACGCCAGGTACACACGCGCGTGTTTTGATAGAATTTCTTTGTATTTAGCAACGAACACGTGAACGCCTCGTGACCATGCCACAGACCATCATTGATGATCACATGATTACCTCGTGCCACGCACGTGCTTTTTCTCAGATATCATTTCTTTATTTATAGCGGCGAACACGTGAACGCCTCGTGACCATGCCACAGACCATCATTGATGATCACATGATTACCTCGTGCCACGCACGTGCTTTTTCTCAGATATCATTTCTTTATTTATAGCGGCGAACACGTGAACGCCTCGTGACCGTGCTCCAGACGTGTGGCCATAACGTGGGACTCAAGCAAAGTCCGTCAGTAGTGTTCAGTTCGTCTAGTGATCTTGCAGTGGAGAAACCAACAGACCAGCAGTCATCAGACGAGGACCTCAGTAACGACGTCAAGGATGATCAGGTATTGTAACACAGGGGCAGTGTAGGGGGAAGCCGGGGGCACTCCGGGGGTCCCCTCCGTGCCGTGACCATTCTGTGCCTTTTGACAGTCACAGTTGCTCCATCTTTCTTCATGACATCCACTCATATCTTCGGGTTATTTCCTTTTCTCCAACTCCTCCATTTGATAATTTTCAGAGCAACTATTCATTTACTTTATTCCATGTTTTGTTCCCCTTTTAAATCTGTCTTTACCATTTCCAGATAATGAGTGTACTTACCAAGTTCGACTTCCTGGACGACGTGTCCGAAGAAAGTAGCGACGAGAGCAGGTTTGCGGTTTGGCCTGGCGAAGAGACGCGCCGAGAGTCATTCGATAATCTGGACGTGCAGGCGCTGGACAAGACGAATCTCCCTGCTATGGACTCGTTCTCGGGAAGTGACCAGGACCTCACCACGCCCCAAGAATCTTCCGACGATGACGACGAGGTAATAAGATCAAAGTTCCAATTCTCCTTAGGAAATGTGACATACTTTACCATATTCCGGATGGGATAATTTGGTGTTTCACTGATTTGCTTCCACTAATTTGGCAATTTTCCAAATTCTCCTCACCTGCTTGCCAGTAGACCCTTGATATTGTAAGGAGAAGTTCATGTTGAGCTAAAGAACTGTAAAAGGGAGGATAAGAATTGTAAAAAAAATAAATGAAACATTTTTAATACAGGGTAGCTGTTTCATTTATTGTTTACCGGTGCCCTGTGCTAATCAAAGGGTTTGTCGTTTTAGTAGCCGTTGAGATGATATTTTAAGTCTTTACGCGGTTTTGGTTTCTCACACTGGAAAACGCAGGGATCAAAATTAATAAAATATATAATATTTTACATTCAAAAACGAAACAAGACGAAGTGCAAGGGCAATTAAAGAGGAAGGGGTTTAGTTTCGATGTCCTAATGTAAATATCAATATTTTTGTTTCAGCTAAACCAATCCCTGAATGAAGGTTCCGTGACGACTATGGGCGCTGTCGACGACTCCGAACCCACGATAGATTTCGCTACGGAATCATCCGGAACCGACCACGAGGTCGTCATTGTAGTGTCATCTCATGACAGCAGCGACAACGAGAAGCGTCATCTTAGTACAAGGTACAGTGATGACACTGATGATGATGCGGAAGAGGAGGAGGAGGAAGATGAAAAGGAAAACAAGTTCAGTAGAGAGGCAGGGACTAAGAAGAAAGGCAGGAAACGCAACAGTCAAGTGGCTAAGCCTAGTAGTAAGGCAAACAAAAAGGAAGACAAACGTCTGGGGAAAGAATGGTTAGAGGAAAGTTCCACAGATGAAGATACTGAATATGAGGAAGAGGAATATACAGATATGAAGGAAGATAGGAAGTTAAGCTCCCTTGTAATACACCTCTCTGGTAAAGCTAGCTCCGAAGTAGATAAGCTGATTGTTAAGGAACCTCTAGATGAAGTCACAAAGGCAGATAGTGAAGATGAGGATGAGGAAGAAAATACAAATGATGAGAGAAAGCTTTGGTCGTCATCGGGACGTCTTTCGGGTAAAACGATCACAGAGGGAAATACTGCAGTCGAGAAGCAAGATGATAGCGATGAAGATGACCTTGTTGGTGACCATGAATATGAGGAAGGAGTTGAAGAAACCGAAACGGAAAATTGGAAACACATCACCCACGGCATGCGCATTGTTTATAAATTCAACGAAGCAAAATCTGAAGAACGTTTAGGCGATGAGGAGGTTGACGACGATATTGAAGAGGATGTAGAAACACTAATAGGCAGTGATACGGAGATTGACGATGAGATAGAGGAACTTCTGGCCCCTTCTAGTACAACTTCATCTGTAATGTCACACTTATCTCGAGTCGGGTCTAGAAAAGATGTCATGATAACCATTGCCAAAGAAAGAGCTACAGGCGTAAGTCTGCCTTCCTACAGTATGGGTAACCTTTGCGAGAAGGTAACCCCTCTAGATCACTCAAAGTTTGCTGGAATCATTATGCTCTGCACTAGAGATCATTCCAGATACTCTAGCAAGGTTGGTTTGACGTCTGGAAGTGAGAGCAGCGAGAACGGCGAGCCTGAAAATACTGGAAACTCCAGCATGTCTCCAAGGGACGAAACCATGGATGATAAAGAGCGTGAAGTAGTTCGAGAGCGACCTCGATATCCTAGTGTTGTGATGCTAGACTACAAACAGGATGTGGGTGAAGAGAATGATACCTATGAGGTTAGCAAGGCAGCGCATAAACACGATGGACCAGGAGGCAGACCTGAAGATGTCGTAACCAATCCTTTGTCAAAAGAACCATGCATTTCTCCTGGTAGCAGAGGAAGCAATTCAAATGTTGAGTGCTTAGAATCAGACTGCGATAAATCGGGTGAAACTTCAAACTTCGATAGGTACCCCGGGCTGGTTCTGTTACGTGCGGACGTAATGCACAGTGTGCAGTTAACTTTGGACGATGATCAAAACGAATTAGAAAATTCTTCACCAAATGTCCGGTACCGTGACAGTGAATTCAAAGGTGAGGTCAAACCAGCTAGGGAGATTGCTGATGAATCCGAGGAGGAACCAGGGATACACACAGGGGAAGCGCCTTCTCTATTCGATGCCAAGGGCTTTGATCATCAGCTAGACGAGGGCCACGAAATCCAGAAAGAAAACCAGTGCATTTCCAACGTTGCGGACGACATTTGCTCGGATTCTTTTGAAAAATCGAAGTTGACAGATTCAGATCGATACGCTAGCATGATAGCATGGTATGCCGAACAAATTATTACAGAGGTAGAAACCGACTTAGGAAACGTCCAGGACTACAATTCCCATCTAACTCAGTTTGCAGATGCCCCCAGTGGTGATTGTGACATTGAGGAATCAGCTACAAGAGAAACGAAGAAGCAGGATTCCCGAATTCCCGCCATGGTTATGTTGAATAATGATGTTGATGAATCTACGAGCGGGGACCAAAACCCGCACATATTCGCCCCGGTGCATGATGAGGCGGAAAATATGGAAAAGAAAATGTGGGTTCACCACGAATCTGACATGAAGACGCGTCGCGTTGTGTCCGATGACCAGCGCGGTAGTTTGCAATCAGAAAACAGTGATACAGAAGAAGAAATGATATCTAGAAACCCAGACACTCCTAAGGGAGATCCACTGGAGGGCAGCTGCAGTAACAAAAGCAATCTGCACAGCGGTTTGGGAAGGTTATCCATGGATGACAACAAAGACGAACCAGAAAGGGGACGCAATTTCGGTTCTTCATTCCTGATGTGTAGTACACCTAAGACTCAACCTGTTGATGCCAAGGCAACCACGAGGGATATGATCACGTTTGTAAGAATGTGTGACACTGATAACTATAGTGGATACTCAGAAGAATTTTCAGAAGAGACAGATTCATTAGTCGAGGTTACTGAGCTAGGATCAGACTTGGATTGTCTAGAGGAAGTTGATTTGACAGACTATGAAGAACTATGTAGTTCCTTTCCTGTAATACATTGTGAGGTCGACAGCTGCAGAGAAAAGTGTCTTGACGCGACTAAGAAAGATTTAGGCAGCTGTACCAGTAGTGAGGGCGATCGTGGTAGGAAAGATGGAATAGCTCAAGCCTTAGACAGGTACTAAAATGTAGTTCTGTTTAGTTGTGTAGATTTTTTACTAACTTGCGCTGACTGATTACGAAGGGTAGGACAGCACGTTACGCGGGCGAGTTTTTTAGTGAGCTTTTAGTGATGCAATACTCCCATACTTTCTGTATGACTGTCCGTATGTCATGGATCCTTATGACAGTGTTTTTTTTTAAGTCTGCAAAGAGTAGAATCGCTTTTCACGAGGCGCATATCGATGTTTATAATTCCAAGCAATAGGAAGAGAAAGTGATATATTTCACGGAATTCATTAGTCACATAGATAGGAACCGGAAGCATATACAAGTAACGTTCGACATGTGAACCCTTCTTGATAATGCTTGTGATATGTTTGTCTTTCAGTACGGAATCTGCTGTGGGAACCTCGCCGTCCGCCAAGGGTGAATACCAGCTCTACTCTGTAACAGAGAGAATGTGTGTATCAGACGAGGAGGTGGACACCCTATGGAGCGATCATGTCACCTCTATCATCAAAGACAATACGGGTGTCACTGCTGTTAACACCTACTCCCTGTTCTGGTGCCTGTACAAATCTGCTAGGAGGAAGTTCTACTCATTGACTAGGGAATGTTGTAATTACTTGGACGAGAAATTCAAAGACGTTTCACAGCATTTTTGCAATACTCTAGAGTTTCTAGTGGTGCGCGGGGACTGCCCTTTTGTCTGCTTGGACACGAAGACTTTACGAAAATCTCGCATGTTTGATAAACAGAAATTCATGACACTGGAACTGCACGACCATTACGTGAATTACATAGCCAAGCGTGACAAGACCATGGGTTATCTGGATTGCGTGAAGTTGGCGTTGAAGAGATCGTCTATTGGGTCACACAACGACGAGCCGGACGCGCGCGCTCTCGACGCCATGACGCACGAGCAGCGCCAGCTGGAATTGTGTCAGTGTTTGTATCAGATGCACTTTCAGTTCCTATTGCTATGTAACACGTACAGTAGGCTACTGGAGGCGCTTAGCAAGGGAGCTCATAACAACGAGGTAAGACTCTTCTTCCTTGGATTGGTTTCTCTAAATAGTGTCACTCCATTTATAGAGCAGATTCAGATGAGTGTCATGAGTAAGAATCCCTCAACTTGTCGCGCACGATTGCTGATGTTGCAAGTTATTCACACCGAGCCCCAAACTTGAACGAACCTATTGCGCGAAGTAGAGTGTGTACTTTGAGAAAGGTTTGCAGCACAGTTTGAAAAACGGATGTCCAGAGTCTTATCGAATATTTGATCGCCGTCTCAGTTCTAATTCTGCCTGTCGCTGTTCTTTTCTCAGATCACTGACAACACTCCAAAAGCCAGCACTATCCGCACTGAAATCACGGCGGTGCTAGAACACCTTCCCCCCTACGAAGACTCGCCTAGTCCCCACACGGACCTCGAGAATCTCTCCACGGACACCGCCATGAACCAGCTAGTCGACAAACTCCTCAACAAAGACATAGAAAACGCTGTACATCTATTGCGCGCGGCCAGGAAAACGTTTGGTGGACAAGTATTTGGAGTATCGGACGAAGATAACTTGGACAGCTTGGTGACTTTGTATTGTAAGCACATGGTGGAAAGAGACATGGGAACGCTAGCGATGTCATCTCCTCCCACGCAGTTTAGTTTGTTATGTAGTGACCTCATGGATGTTAACGTGTCTGCGCTTGGTGCGCTGCAAGACCTTTTGTTGCCGCAAGAAACATTATGAGTTACAGGGGAAGGGTTGCCTTTTGCCATAAGGTCAAAACGAGCTTGGGTTCTCCACCTAAATCGTTATGAATTACAGGGGAAGGGTTGCCTTTTGTCATAAGGTCAAAACGAACTCGGGATCTCCACCTAAATCGTTATGAGTTACAGGGGAAGGGATGCGTTTCAGAACGAACTCGGGTTCTCCACCTAAATTGTTATTGAACGGTTCATTCGGACCCGTTCCAGTTCATTAGGAACACTCCCGATCCTCTAGTATCCGTTACTGTTAATAAAATAATAAGAAGAATTATTCACTTCCGCCAGAGCATGACAAAAGTCTTTATGTTGTAAATATGCAAATGAGTTGGCCATCTGTTGGGATCCGGGTATTCTTGGATTGCATGTGACGTCACTGGTGGCCATGCTGGTGGCACAGAACAAAAGAAAGTTCATTTGCTCCCTTTGTTCAGTGCACCAACATGGCCGCCGCGCTTTTGTTATTTAATTCCCAAAGGAATGATTGCAATCCAAGAATACGTAATATGGGCAAATAACGAGATTCAAAGATCGAAAAAGCCCAGTCGCGATATTTGAAATTCCTGCGATGTCTTTGTACATTTCTAATTTTTATTGACATCGACTATTTTTGCGACCCAAAATTCCTTTAAAAAGTTATAACAGAATGGGTTACTTGGGTGACGTTTTGTAAAACAAGTACAATAATTTATCAGAACGCGCAATAGTGTTCATTACGACAGGAGTGTGTTTTGTTGTTCATTATTGTATTTGATATAGTAGTTTGAAGTCAGATTATTATTACAATATTATTATTTATGTCGGTATAGTCATAGGATATTCTTCTTGCTGTCCTGCGGGCGCGTTTATGGTGTCTTAGGGTATTTATAAGTCACTGAAATCGGTTTGCATGCTAGTCACAGTGAATTTATGTTACGACAAATCTCAACTAATAAAAGAAAACATTGGCGAAGCTGAATATGTAGTTTTGTTTGCCTTCTCTCTGATGGGACACATTATGTATCCGTCTCTCTTTGTTATTGTTATTGTTTGTAATTGTGAAATAACATTGCGCGCAGGTAATAAGGCAATTAGGATTGTGAGATAACAATGCGCTCAGATAATAAGGTAATTAGGATTTTGAGATGACAATGCGCGCAGATAAAGCAATTAGAATCGTGAAATAACAATACGCGCAGCTAGTGGAGCAATTAGAATTGTGAAATAACTGCGCGCAGATAACAAAGCAAGATTGTGAGATGACAATGCGCAAAGATAAAAAAGCAATTAGGATTGTGAGATAACAATGCGCACAGATAATACGGCAATTAGGATTGTGAGATAACAATGCGCACAGATAATAAGGCAATTAGGATTGTGAGATAACAATGCGCACAGATAATAAGGCAATTAGGATTGTGAGATGACAATGCGCACAGATAATAAGGCTATTAGGATTGTGAGATAACAATACGCACAGATAATAAGGCAATTAGGAATTGTGAGATAACAATGCGCACAGATAATACGGCAATTAGGATTGTGAGATAACAATGCGCACAGATAATAAAGCAATTAGGATTGTGAGATAACAATGCGCACAGATAATACGGCAATTAGGATTGTGAGATAACAATGCGCACAGATAATAAAGCAATTAGGATTGTGAGAGAACAATGCGCGCAGATAATAAAGCAATTAGGATTGTGAGATGACAATACGCACAGATAATAAGGCAATTAGGATTGTGAGATAACAATACGCACAGATAATACGGCAATTAGGATTGTGAGATAACAATGCGCACAGATAATAAAGCAATTAGGATTGTGAGATAACAATGCGCGCAGACAATAAAGCAATTAGGATTGTGAGATAACAATGCGCACAGATAATACGGGAATTAGGATTGTGAGATAACAATGCGCACAGATAATAAGGCAATTAGGATTGTGAGATAACAATGCGCACAGATAATAAGGCAATAAGGATTGTGAGATGACATTGCGCATAGATAATAAGGCAATTAGGATTGTGAGATAACAATACGCACAGATAATACGGCAATTAGGATTGTGAGATAACAATACGCACAGATCATCAGGTAATTAGGATTGTGAGATAACAATGCGCACAGATAATAAGGTAATTAGGATTGTGAGATAACAATGCGCACAGATAATAAGGCAATTAGGATTGTGAGATAACAATGCGCGCAGGTAATAAGGCAATTAGGATTGTGAGATAACAATGCGCGCAGGTAATAAGGCAATTAGGATTGTGAGATAACAATGCGCGCAGGTAATAAGGTAATTAGGATTGTGAGATAACAATGCGAGCAGACAATAGGGCAATTAGGATTGTGAGATAACAATGCGCACAGATAATAAAGCAATTAGGATTGTGAGATAACATTGCGCGCAGATAATAAGGTAATTAGGATTGTGAGATAACAATGCGCGCAGACAATAGGGCAATTAGGATTGTGAGATAACAATGCGCACAGATAATAAGGCAATTAGGATTGTGAGATAACAATGCGCGCAGACAATAGGGCAATTAGGATTGTGAGATAACAATGCGCACAGATAATAAAGCAATTAGGATTGTGAGATAACAATGCGCACAGATAATAAGGTAATTAGGATTGTGAGATAACAATGCGCGCATACAATAGGGCAATTAGGATTGTGAGATAACAATGCGCACAGATAATAAGGCAATTAGGATTGTGAGATAACAATGCGCGTAGGTTATGAAGCAATTAGGATTGTGAGATGATAATGCACACAGATAATAAAGCAATGAGGATTGTGAGATAACAATGCGCGCAGACAATAGGGCAATTAGGATTGTGAGATAACAATGCGCGCAGACAATAGGGTAATTAGGATTGTGAGATAACAATGCGCGTAGGTTATGAAGCAATTAGGATTGTGAGATGATAATGCACACAGATAATAAAGCAATGAGGATTGTGAGATAACAATGCACACAGATAATAAAGCAATGAGGATTGTGAGATAACAATGCGCGCAGACAATAGGGTAATTAGGATTGTGAGATAAATGCGCACAGCCAATAGGGCAATTAGGATTGTTAGATGACAATGCGCGCAGATAGACAACGAAGCAAAAAGTGTTGCGAGATTATAAGAGCAGATTTCGTATGACAGCGAAAAGGCACGAGTCGAAATACGGTACGGTCACGGCACGGAACCACGCCTGCACGTGAATATTTAGTCAGTCACATTACTTGAAATGACTGATCAACCAATCAATTAAAATAGGCGCATTTTAACAGCTACATGAATTAGTGAACTAAAAAACGCGATGTTGTCAGTAGGCAGCGAGAACACAAAATAAAGCGCAACTGTTGTGACGGAAAGGAAACATGCCACAAAGCGTTTACATTCTACTTTATAAATATTGCTACACACTAACCATCCAGTGGTGTACCAGGGCACACACGGCACAACCATGTGCAGTGAGGACTGGGTGCGACTCCCAGCTGGGTGAAAAATGTAGCAATATTGGCATCTATATAAATACACTTTACAAACACAACTAACACTTTACACACACAACTAACATTTTACACACACAACTAGAGTAACATGCTATCTGAAGATACTCGTTCTCATGACCCTGCCGTTCGCTATAATAGACGAAGGGGAAGGCGGCCCAGGGGACGAGGTCTGCTACCTGAGGATAGAAAAAGTCAAAGAAAAAGGAAAAACGGTTTAAAAAAAGTGAAGTATAAAACAGAAAAAAACTACCTCACCTCACACTTCAGCCATAGCTTTGGATACCCGAACTTGGAAAACATCATCAAGCGCCCAAATGTATTATGCGAGTAGAGGGAGACGGTCGGTTCACTACCGAACAAACATATGAAGTATCTCCCGGATCAAACGACGGATCAGGATCAGGTGCAGTCAGGCGTTCCTTGCAAAATGTCTTGAAGTCTATGCGTTCCTCTAACTTTTTCAACTTGTATCTCGTTCAGTATTGATATCCGATCGACACCACAATTCAATCATGGTACAAAAGAATATTCGTTTATTGAAAATCTTTCATTAAACCATGTTTCAATTCATCATGAATTCGGCGAAAAAACAACAACTAAGATTAAACATTTCATTCCGCCAGGAATGCCTGTCACTTCTGGCCCAATTTTAGTCGAGTCCCCTAAAAATTTCAAACCACTGTAATTCGATCAATAATGATTGAATCAAGCCCATTTTTACGTATTTTGTCAAACTTTTGATACTCTTTTTAATTATGTAAGCTTTGTTTTGATACTTATAAAATTGAGACACTTGATTTTTTGGTCCAATAAGCCGGAAAATGCCAAATTTTAGAAAACGCGTGAAATACAAAAAGATTTCTGTCAAACTGTCATGCAGGTAAAGCATTATTTCTTGTGTAAATCTGATATGATTTAGTTACGATTTGATGAAGTTATAGCTGTGTGAATATTTTCACAAGAGACAATGAGTGAGAGGTTTAGCAGACCTCATCTCATCAGGTCTGCTCAACCTCTCACTCATTGTCTCTTGTGAAAATATTCACACAGCTATAACTTTATCAATTCTTAACTAAATCATGTCAGACTTACACAAGAAATAATGCTTTACCTGCACAACAGTTTGACATAAACCTTTTTTTATTTAACGCGTTTTCTAAAATTCAGCATTTTCCGGCATTTTGGGCAAAAAAATCAAGTTTCTCTATTTTATAAGTATCAAAACAAAACCTATATCTTAACAAAGAGCATAAAAACTTTGACAAAATACCTAAACATAGGCTTGATTCAATCATTATTGACCGAATTACAGTGGTTTGAAACCTTAAGGGAGCTCGACTAAAACTCAGCCAGGAGTGTCAGGCGTTCCTTGCAAAATGTCTTGAAGTCTATGCGTTCTTCTAGCTTTTTCAACTTGCATCTCGTTCAGTATTGATATCCGATCAACACCACAATTCAATCATGGTACAAAAGAATATTCGTTTATTGAAAATCTTTCATTAAACCATGTTTCAATTCATCATGAACTCGGCGGAAAAAAAACAACAACTAAGAATAAACATTTCATTTCGCCAGGAATGCCTGTCACTTCTGGCCCAATTTTAGTCGAGTTCCATAAAAATTTCAAACCACTGTAATTCGATCAATAATGATTGAATCAATCCCATTTTTAAGTATTTTGTCAAACTTTTGATACTCTTTTTAATTATGTAAGCTTTGTTTTGATACTTATAAAATTGAGACACTTGATTTTTTGGTCCAAAAAGCCGGAAAATGCCAAATTTTAGAAAACGCGTGAAATACAAAAAAGGTTTCTGTCAAACTGTCATGCAGGTAAAGCATTATTTCTTGTGTAAATCTGATATGATTTAGTTAAGATTTGATGAAGTTATAGCTGTGTGAATATTTTCACAAGAGACAATGAGTGAGAGGTTTAGCAGACCTCATCTCATCAGGTCTGCTAAACCTCTCACTCATTGTCTCTTGTGAAAATATTCACACAGCTATAACTTTATCAAATCTTAACTAAATCATGTCAGACTTACACAAGAAATAATGCTTTACCTGAACAACAGTTTGACATAAACCTTTTTTTATTTAACGCGTTTTCTAAAATTCAGCATTTTCCGGCATTTTGGGCAAAAAAATCAAGTTTCTCTATTTTATAAGTATCAAAACAAAACCTATATCCTAACAAAGAGCATAAACACTTTGACAAAAATACCTAAACATAGGCTTGATTCAATCATTATTATTACTCTTTTTTGTAATTAACGTTTTTAACTTTACATTTCTTTAGACACTTTTATATTTATTAGTAGCGTAGGCTCCCGCACTCGCAGCACTCGGAGAACTTGATTACTCACCCTTGAAAACGACACCGCGGCAAAACACAGTTGACATGCGTCAAGATTCACTGGCCTGTGAAATGAAGACAATTGAAAAAATCTGCATAACAACAGCGAACGATCAATTTTTACTTTAAACCATAATTTTCGCCTCTGGTGCAAGCCTGAAAGTGTGAGGTGCAAAAGTTCAGAGAAAGATATGATCATATTCGACTAGCTGCTCTGCAATTTTTGGCCTTGTGGTTTGTGTCTGGAGCTTAATTTTTCGAAGTTTTGAAGACAGCACGAGATGCTTTTGTTGTGTAGATTATTTCTTTTGTTTTCATTTCACAGGAAGTGAATCTTTAGCGCATGGCAAATGCGTTTTGCCGCGGTGTTCTTGAAAACCAAGTTTGTTTCATTATTGTTATTGTCTTCGAATTCGCTCCCAACAAAGGTAATATCATGTGACATAAATTGCTAAGAATTTCTTTATAAATTTTAGAAAGCTTGTATTGGTGATGAGGTACTTAGCAAAACCTCTCAATGGCACTGAGAGGAAAGTCATTAAAGAGCCCGTGTCAGCCACTCCTTTGTTATTGTTTTAGTTTGATATGAGAAGACGAATTACGTGTAAAAATATGTTATAAACATCTAAAAACAAAGTTCCAGATATTATTAACCAAATTCAACCGAGAACATTGCTCTATATTTTCTAAATCAGTCGATGGAAATGGATGCTTTCTCCGACTTGGTATGTTGCTATGCTGTCAAAATGGCGGCTGACACAGGCTCTTTAATGGGGAAAGTTTTGTTACTTCCTAAGTTCTTAGTTCAATTAGTTGTGAGCCGTTCCTAAAGGTGAAATACTGAATGTAATGTGCAAACATACTGCATGTATGATGATTAACTAGCCACATGTTTATCACCCAGCTGGGAGTCGCACCCAGTCCTCACTGCACATGGTTGTGCCGTGTGTGCCCTGGTACACCACTGGATGGTTAGTGTGTGGCAATGTGTGGAGGATTGTATGTGTGAAAGTGTGGCCCACGCCAGATGTCGCCCTAACAGTCGCTATCCACGGTCGCTATTCTTGTGGGGAAGGCTCTAGCCATTCGAGGGCCTTTGCTGATTGGCTGAACGGTGAGGCATGCGCAGATAGCTCTTTCGACCCTCAGATTCTTTTTGTTGCAAAGAACGACTGAAATTAACCGCTCAAAATCATTGGAAATTAGCTTTAACATCGTTGTTTGAAGCTTAACGAAATTTCGTTTGGGTAACCAAAATATACGAGGACCAGGAGCTGAAGCGACTTAATACAACGCCTCACATATATATACTACTGAACGATGACTGAGCTTTCCATGTGGGACACTTCTTTTCGCCGCTTCTGACTCTTTTATTATAATTTTAGTTTTTCTTGTTTCATGTAAAACGTTAGCAGCTTATGTAGGTTCATTCGACAATGCTTGCACATGAATAGTTTCATATTTGTATCACATCTATCTTTGAAATGCGATCACAAGGGTATCCTAAGTCATGCGCATGCGCCGCAGGGTGCTCGCGCCAAGAGCTCCCCGGCTCGTCATCTCGCGGGGTAGGCTCGTCACCTCGCGGGGTAGGCTCGTCACCTCGCGGGGTAGGCTCGTCACCTCGCGGGGTAGGCTCGTCACCTCGCGGGGATAGGCTCGTCACCTCGCAGGGTAGGCTCGTCACCTCGCGGGGTAGGCTCGTCACCTCGCGGGGTAGGCTCGTCACCTCGCGGGGTAGGCTCTGGTAATTTTACGGCTAAAACCGTTGCATCGCGACCCACATTTTCAAAATCATCAAATTACGTTTTGATTTTGTTCCGCCAATCAAACTGTTTGAGCCAATGAAACTCTTGCCCTGTTTCGCCCTATAGTCAACTGGCTTCCCTCTGTCACATGATGGTGCAAAAAGGGAGATTACTCAATGAGAAGACGATAAATTATAAACAAACACCATATCAAGAAAATTTCGCCAAAAACTGTCGTTTTGCCGACGTTGCAAAACTTCCTTGTTAGGAAATTCCCCCTTACCTTATTTGGAAGGTCTGTAAGTACTTTTCCTCATATATTAGCGAAAAAGGCAGGAAAATTGACCAAAATTTGTAGATACTCGAGAAACATCCTTCTCTTGGTCGCCATTTTGTTTTTACCCCCCGCCGAGAGGCCTGAGACACGTTTTGAACACCACAGGCAACTCGCGCGGATTTGCCATAAAAACGACAGCACTTTCTTGATATGCGGAAATTTCTTGATGAGTATCTTTGATGAGGCCATTTGTTATTTGTTATAAAATGATGGAAATAATTTTGAACTGGTTATGTGAGTCGTGCATGTAATATAAATGACTTGCCTGTCTGCATTAACTTGACTTGAAGGAAAAAAATAGGACCATACTTCCAGACAAAGAGCTGAAGCGTCGTATGGCGACCGTACAGTTCTTACGCCCACGCCAGAGATTTCGGCCCTGACAGTCGCTATCCTGGTGTTGAATTGCTCAGTAGCTAGATACCTATGGGTGAGAGTACGCCCGGCCACCAGACCACATAAGGACGCCCCTTGTACCGTTAGTGAACAATCAACTAATTAATCATGCATCACCAATGTATTTATAGGCCTGAAGAGTGTGCGAGAGATCCATGTGGGACACGTTGTTGGTTTTCTTTTCAAATAGTAGAAGCGTATCTCACGATAATGCAGAAATATTTTTCACAGTTGCCGTTTAGCATGTTTTTACTCAATTCCAATAGTAGGCATTACATCGACACGGGAATGAGTTTCTTTTTAAAAAGTTATCCATTTGCGCATGCGCACACACGTCATCTTGTCTAATTTTATTTTCTGTGAACATACGACCATTAATCCCCTGAAAGATCATCTAAGGACGCCCAGAGTGCCAGTTATACCTATTGAAATTCAGTAATATCTGGTAATTTGAAGCTCTGGAAGAGTCATTGAACAAAATCCACCTGGTCTACTCCCAGGCGCTAAAAAGTCCAGAGCACTTGCTATTTCTCAGAATAAACTTTTTATTTAATAAACTGGCTGGAATAATGTCGGTAGTCGGTAACTTTTATTCCCATTTGTCGTTAGTCTCCCATCCAGGCCTGTCAAAGCGGGGCTCAAAGATGCACGGGCTCTGGGAACAAGATTGGATGCGAGATTGCTTGAAAAACGTATTGCCTGGTGAGCAATACGTTTTTCTTTTGGCGATGATGCATTCCTGTGCACGTAGTTTGAAGTCAGTCGTAACGATTGTTGTAAAACCAAACAACTAATTAACCGATTAATCGAAATCCTGAAATAACGTTCCTGAACTTAGATGCCTGTAGGGGTGCTCCTTCTTGTATCTTATCTTTGGTGCCTCATGGTTGAATGTTGCACTGGAACTCCAACAAAACCTAGCTCCGGCAGATATGCGTGTGAGACGCGCTCGACTATAAGACCAGTAAGGCCTAGTACATACGCCGCTCTTATCATGAGCTGATCCGATTGCAAAATCTCGATAAAACAACATCGTTCGTCCGTCTCTGGTCTGCCTGTCACCCAGACTATTCTAAATCATACCGGTAATGTAGAATCCATTTAAATGCCCCGATTTTCGCGTTTCACGGCAACAGGTTGGATCGGCTCATGATAAGAACGGCGTATGTACTAGGCCTAAGGGAATCAGTCTTTGTGGTACCTTTAAGCCCCAGGCGCAATCCGACTTGGAATAACCCATTCTCGTACCAAGAGCTCCCCGGCTCGTCACCTCGCAGAGAGGTTCTGATGACATCCATTGGCGCATACAGAGCCGTTCCGAGGAAGAACGTTCTGCGCATGCTCCAATGTTCAACATCATTCAATCGTCACCAGGTGAAGACACGGGGAGCTCTTGGTACGAGAGAATGGGAACCACCCCAAACCGAGCTGTGTTGCAAAAAGAAAGCATTTTTGTACCATGAGAGGGGGGTATTATATCCGGGGAAGGGAGGGGCACTTGGAGTTCAGGGAAGGAGTGTTTAGGGGCTCGAATCCCAGGGACTGGCAGGTTTTCAAGGTAAATCACCTGAAAAATAACAAATATACAATTTTGATTAGTCAAACTAATCGTGCGCATCTCGGAATAATGTCACAAGATCAATATCTGTTACTTTGTACATTTTTTATATGTTTCTCTTTGTTTTGTGAAATTATAGTTCAAACGAGTCTCAACGATCTGTGCTATCCAGTTTGGCGTGATGTGGCTCTAGTTTCATCCATAAGTTTTCGCGTTTCGTTTTGACAGTTTTGTGTCTCAGAAAGCACGTTTTCGTTTCGAGTTCGTAAGATAGCAAAGGAATGTTAAAATCACGAGCTTTCCCGTTTAAGAACTCTACATGACAACGAATGTTTCAGACACTAAAACAAACACGAAAACTTATCGACACTAAAAAAACTACAACTGTTCCAAACTCAATTGGATAGTAAATACATATAGTCTGATCAACGCATAACAGAGACATATTCCATTTGATATATATTCTTGAGGCAGCTTTTGACAGACCAAGTTATTTTTAGAAACTGTTTTCTTTTGTTCAGCATAAGACAGTCGTGGCAAGGCAGGAAGACTGCTTTAAAGAACCCACTCTAAACATTAAAATAGTAACAGAATTGATAAAAGAATGTACCATCCAACTGTAATGAAGATTTTTGTGTCCTTCAATGGAATCAGACTTTTGAAAAACAATAGAAAACTGCTTCTAAAAATAGCCAGGTCAGTCAAAATGCTGCCTCCATAGCCTAGTATGAGAGATGGAAGCTCCTACTCATGGACTCCTGAAAATACCCAATATAATGCAAATCAGAATACACGAAAACCTTTGCGCAATCAGCAGTTAGCCAATTTCTTACGCGATGCGACTTAGAGCGGTTTTCATCCGGCTGTGAAACAAAAGCTATTAGTCAGTGTTTAATAGTGCCTACTAGTCATACTTAATAAGGAGAATACAATAAAAATGACTTTCATAGTGTATAGTAGTGCGTATTTGGTTAGTAACTATTTCACAGTCGGATGAAAAGCACTCTAAATATTTGATCAAAAGTCTAAAAACTTTGTCGATTTTGTATACAAGAAAGATAGTTACAGGTAGCTATTGTAGCATGTGGGACATGTGGTTTAAGCTAAAAATGTTTCGCTTCACCGGCGTCTCGCAGGGGAGCGAATTAGATACTATTCTCGGTGGTCATATTGTAACTTGCTCCACAAGTAGGTCAATTTGTTGTCTTTTAACAATGTCTTTTTAATTTTAACAGGTGTAATTACAAAACGTCTTAATTAGTACCAGAAACAACCTATAAAACAAACGAGAACTAAACAGATTAACGTGAAAGCGAAACCCTCAATAGCTAGTCAGTGTCAAAGTGAATGATTCAGTGTCCTATAATCTTGTCAATCTGTCCATATCAGAATCTGATGCAGAACATTAACTTTTAGCATATAATTGACGTTTCCTGGACAACGGTATTATTGGCCTTGATATTTTTTCGTGTATCAGTTTTAATGTCAAGGTGACGCCATCTTGTGAAACTAACCAAGCCAGAATACACCACCCGCAGAAATAGCTTTTAACTCCTCGGGATTCTAAGTGGCATTAATTCTAAAACTAACGAGTGATGGACAGCTTTTCAATTGCTCAAAGTGTTTCGTCTTTCAAGCCCAGCCTTTGGGAAAACTACCTACTAGACAAATGTCACTGATATGGTTGAGGATAAAAAACATTTTCAAGTATCTTTCTGTAAAGATATTGTTCGCAAAAAACGTCTGCTTGAATAAATGTTTGACAAAATTTACAATAAAATACTGAAATTTAACATCAAGTTATCCAAATTGCTGGGTTATCCCGTCAACACATTCCAGAGTTTTAGTATGAGGAATTTCTCAGGCTCGACACCTGACGTAGCTATACGCCGTGTAAAATAGCGTGTTATCCTCCTTGAATAGTCTTGTTCTTGACTTGCCTTTTTGACAAGTACTGTCTGAAAACAGAAAGCTTAATCCCTAAAACAAGAGATTAGTCATCTTAATTCAACTATTTATTGGTTCTTGTTTGCAAAAACATGTGGTTTGCAGTTTCAGAAGAAGACAAAAATGCAGTAGAATAAGTAAATAAATTACCGAAAAATTAAGTAAATCAACGAAAAGCCAAAAATCAACCTTGACCTTGCACTAAACTCTGAACTGTGAATGCAAAGGAGTGTTGGCCATAGCTATTCTTTTCTCGCCAAAACCGCTAAAGATAGAACAAATTCTGTAATTTAATTCAAACTCCAACATTTTTTCACGGGTCTTCATATTTTCTCCCTAGTGATCAAATGTTTACAATACAAGACAATACGCCGATCTAATCATGAGCTGTTCCTAATGAGCTTAGACAATAGAGTGTCCTCATTTGCATTAGGAACGGTCCATGATAAGGGCGGCGTACGTTTTAGGCCACGGAGAAAGCAACCCAGCAACGCAGAAAATTTGAAAAATTTCAAAAATTTTCCCAGCAGATCATTGTCAGAAAACATTTTCCAGGAGATTTCTTTGTCAAACTTTTTCCAGCCTGCAAAAGAAAGGGCTACGGAACATATATTTTACGGAACAGATCCGTATTGTGCACTCTGGCTAGACGTTTGTCGTAGGCCTAAGATTACAAGAAAGTTGGGACTAAACAAAACAAAAGTGATTGCTCTTTCAAATTAGCTTTGTCTTGTCTTTTTTGTCGCAGCTTCCGGGTGATTGCCATTGTCCGGTAAGTCTAATTGCTCTTTTTGTGATAATTTAGACAGATTTTTAGTGATTCGAGCAAGGTGTGGCTAAAAGTCGGTTACACAAGAAAGTATGAAACCTAGTGGCTTTATTTTAGGATCTTTTGAAAGGTTTCCATACAAGTAACAAATCTTGTTAGTCTCGTTAACAAATCTTGATGTCAAGCTAGGAAAATACTTTTCAAAGTTTATATACAATGTATAGAGGTCTGATAGAATTGACTAGACATTTTTCTTATTATAACACTCCAAGTGGCGAACTTTGGAATTTAATTTCTCCGCTTTCGATGATTATTTCATGTGGGGAGGAATCAAAGTTAATGCTTACATGTAGTTCTTCCAAAACAAACCAAAATCAAGTCAAGAGGTTCTAAACTTTTGAGTCACTAGAGATGTTCGCCACTTTTTGTCAAAATTGCTCGAAATCCTGATACAATCTCTCTTAAATATCGTGAAAATAAAACTGAATGACGGAATCCCCGGAATCCGCATTTAATCCACGGTGTCAGAACCAGAAGTGTCCATCTTGGTATTACCCGCGCGCCGATGTTGTGGGCGAAAAAATCTATTTTTAAAAACACCATATAGGAAACCCACGCACGATTCGGGCGAAATGTGGCGGTCACGATGCGAGTGGACGAGAAAAAAGGCCTCAGTCCTTGCCGTTGACGCTGATTGGCCATAATCTGGAGACTTTTTTTAAACCTCTGATTCACATTTCGCGCCGAATCGTGCGTGGGTTTTCTGTGTGGTGTTTCTAAAAATACATTTTTTCGCCCACAACTATCGGCGCGCGGGTAATACCAGGATGGACACTTCTGGTTATGAACTTCTGACGGTGTTCGAAGTGGCCACTATCGGTCACGTCAGTCACTTTCTCTTTAATCTCGTTGGGTAAATCTCTACCAAGGTAAATGTACCACAGTGCTATCTAGAGACGTGATGTTTATAGGGTGTAATTTATCCCCATTAAGGTATTTGCCAATTATACTCTCACGGTAGTAAGTAACCAACAATACAAACTACTGGATATAAAATTTCCTTTTTAAAACAGATGTCAGTGGGCGCACGTTCATTCAGCAAAAAATCAGCTAACGTTAAAAGTTTAGTTAAAATATGTTTAAAATTATTTTCTAGGAAATCTATTCGATGAAAATTGTCATCCATTTGTGTTTCTTAACCGTGACAAAAGTAGATGCGGGACAGAAGGCCACACCCCAATCCAAACCAGTTTTGATTGTATTAGTTTTAATAGTTATTCTCCATAAAAATAACATTAATAATAAAGAACACAATTTTCTATTAAACTAATGCAAGATGAAAAATACATTCGTATTTTTAAAGGAGCTTAAAAGTTGTTCTTAAAAGTGTTCACCATGAATTTCTTCTAATCTTTCCCTTAATCCCGGGCAAGTGCAATAATTCCAAAAAGAACACGGCTTAGGTCAACTCTCTAAAGACTGCTAGGAGAGCTACGTCAAAGTATTAGCGAGAAGATATATTTGTATATTATTGTATGTTTCCTTCTATAACTAAATAAATAATTAAAGTTTTAGCAAGTAAAGGTAGCTTTTTACGTCGAAAGCAATTATGCGAAAAGCTAATCCGAAAGCAATTCTTTGCGAAAAAGAACGTATTCTTGGGTTGCAACCATTCCTTTGGGAATTAAACTACAAAGCGCGGCGGCCATGCTGGTGCCCTGAACAATGGGAGCTAATGAGCTTTCTTTTGTTGTATACCACCAGTTTGACCCCCAGTGACGTCACTTGCAACCCAAGAATATTCAAGCAGCTACAATAAAGCAAGAAAATATTTTTTTTTAGCATTTCCTGTGCCTGCGGGCAAGCAACCAAAGAAGTTTCGCTACAGTAACATATCATGGCATATTCTTACGACTCACTGTGCAAGTTTGTTTTTTGAACAAAATATGTAATCACAGGTAATTTGGCATCTACAGGGGGGAGATGGCTTTACTCGGCCCCCGCATTGTCTCACTCTAGAGGGATAATGAGCCAGCCATTTTCAAATTTTAGTATGTTTCGACATGAAGCCGGCGCCATGAAAATACACCGACATCAGTTAGCTAAAATGTAGCTCGCTTCCCTTTTACTAATTAGCGCTGTATCGCCGGATAACACAATGAGATATTAAGCATGGCTACTGCTGTCTTGGAATACCAAGTATGTTGCTTTGTGTTCAGCATTTCTTTTAAAAGTATAGTTATTTCCGAAAGAAACCCTGTAGCTTTTTGCGCGGTGTCAAATGACTCCTCAGAGATTTTCCCAAATAAATAGGCACGCAAAGCGTATAAGCAGCAAATAGGTCTGCATTGCGTACAAGCGGCAAAACGTACTGCGACTACATTCTTTCTTTGTATCCAGATGTCATATTGTAAATAGTACTTGTCATAAAGTTGACCTTATAAAATACCAGGGGATTGTAGTAGTGTGATAGCTAGATAGCAGTACCAAAAGATTTACGAATTGAGAACAAACGTTTCAAGATCAATATAAAAGTAGCTATCCGTTTAGAAAAAAGGATTCGAACTATGCACACGTGTATAATAGGCGAATAAACAGACTTGCATTATCTACAAGACAACTTAAGTTGAATATCATTTTTATGGTACTAGCTGCATTTTCAATAACCCGGCCTCAGCCCAACCTATTTGTGTTTGTTGTGAAAGAAACCGGCAGTGAAGTCTTATTCAGAGAAGCGCGACATTTGTAATAACAAAACTTGGGTAAGAGTCCCTAAGCAAATAGATAAAACATAGCGTTTATTCTATAAATACGGAAGTTCCCTGGGTATTAAGAAGAATGCCAAAGCGCCCGATCACCCTTAACCACCGAACCGCAGAATTCACGGACAAGTGTATCTTTGTGTTGTGCTTCTCTCTTGATAATCAGAGTCCCCTTTATTTTACACAACAGGGGGCCAGGTAATAACGCAAAAGTTTATTAAAATATATTGTATTCTTGTTCTTCATAAACCCTTCACGCGTGTCTACTACAATAAGCAATCACATTGAAACCGAGCTGTTAGAAAAAGTGATAGAATTGACATGGAATAGACACTACTTCAAAACCTTTGGCAGAAGAATTCTTAAACAGCTGTTCACGTCTCTTTTAAACAGTTCTCTAAACAAATAAATTTATTCATGTTTGGAATAAGCATTAGAATTGTTAATTATAGTCTTGAAATTAAACCTCACAATTACAACACCTAGAATTCGGAACATTTAAGAAGCCTAGGAAATGCTTTGAGAAGTTATGATATTTTAGAAGTCGAGTTTGTTCAAAATAAATGGCGACCAAGGAAAAGGCGAAAACTTCAACCGCCTTGAGACTTAGCATGAACACATTAAAATCTCATGAAAATGTTGATAATCTTTTGTACTTAATGTCATCTTGAATAAATAGAGAAAAAGACCATTTTACCGGTTCAATACCGATAGAGATATAATTCTATCTCTGAAAAAACAAGTTTTGCAATAGGCTTTTCTTTTAAGGAAACACCAACAAGAAGAGGTATTGAAAATGTGTTTTAAATTTCTAACAGCACGCTTCATCTGGGCTTTTGTTTCTGGTAATTTCACTTGATTTCAAATTTTTATCATAAAGGGGAAATTCATTCCGTATTTAAGGTAACTTAATTTTGAGTTGCGGGTTCTAAAAAGGGAAACATTTCCGACCAAGAATTAATTTTCAAACAAGAAATGCCATTACTTTAGGCAACCGTTTTATTTCTAAATTCTAAATTGTTATGGTTTATTACGAAAAATATAATTACATGCGTTTTAACTCATTAGAAAGTCAATCTTTCGTAGCAATTATTTGAGAAATGCTTCGGAAATCGTCTAGCAGTTTTCCATTTCTAGTTTCTCTATAAAAGAAGGAAACCATTCAAGCGTTTCAATTCAACCACCTGCTAAAGGCTTACCAAACCCCAACCTGCCGCGGGTTCACATGCAAATTCCGTCAAATATCAATACGAATCGCCAATCGTTTCTAGAATTCAAGCATTTGTTACGCTCCATAACCTCTCACACACAGGCGATGGCCAAATTGTGCTGTCAAATTACTAATAGATCGAAAAAAACAAAATAACCTCCTATATACCACTTTGTTTTTAAACTTAGAACAAATTGAGTAGCAGTTCCGGTGAGAACTTGCGATTGTTATTATTTTGAATCATTGCAATAAAGCCTTCTGGCAAAGTCGTTTAACTTAGCACGGCCAATTGAAATGGTACCAATGTATGGTTTCTAAAGGAACTCTTCGCTCAAGAGACACGGTTAATTTGACATACAGTTTTCTTGCCAGTCAGTTGAAATGGAAGTGAAAAAATAAAATAAATGTGAATTATCAGTTTTAGCGATCTACTTGTGGACATAACGTCGATAGGTTTTCAGGAATTTCCTCCTTTAGATATCAACACGCGTGGCCTTAATCGGAATATACTATAAAAAATCAGAATCATTATACTTAAAGTTTAGGTATCGCAGATATTGAAAGGATATATAAGGAATTTCGTACCTTAAAAGATATAAAACCGCGCAAGTTTGAGCTCCAAGTTCCTGCTACTATCACCTCAACGCCATAACACGCCTTGAAAACAAAAGGGCTTGGCGAAACGCCCGTTTTTAGAACGTAAGTCGCGAAGCAAGCGAAAAACTAAAGCATAAAACTAAGAGAGAATCCCGGCGCAGCCAGATCTTGCCGTTGTCTGGTGAATGAAAGCCGGGCTTTAGTTTTGTTAACTGTGATTGTAAAGGCATGCATACATGAATATCAGCGAAGCTCTCGGCCTGTTCAGATATGTACGGGGACATGTACACAAGGCCCTGGCCACTGTATTTTTAATGGGATTCTTGATCACAGTTTTACATATTAAAGCGAAAGCCATTAAGTTTTAACTGAAGTTTGGATTTTTGTCTTGGTCGCGTTAGAACAAGGTGAATGGGGTTCATAAGGGAAAGATGGAGGACATTTTATGGAAGAGAAAAAATGAATTGTGCGGGTTTGCCACTGAATTCTGCAGGCGCCACCGCAAATTCGCCGATAAATCTTCAAATTCCTGTGGGAAAGTAGGTTAGTTTTGTCTAAATCTTTCTTGTTTCTCGTTTTTGTGTTTGGCTGAGTGATTACTCCGAAATAAATTTGCTTATAGAAAGAGAATTAGCATTTTATTGTAAATTGTGCTAACAAGCTCACGCGTTGCCATGTTGAAATTAGCCACGAGTAAACCGGCGCGCGTGGCTTTCGCACGTTCCCAAGCTCCTTATCAAAATCCACAAAACCTGAATTTGAATGGAATAAAACACAGGATTCTCGATGCAAATTTCGTGAGTCAAAAACTCCTATCAGTTTAAGCGAAATCTTGGTGTTCTCAAACACCCGGCAGCTGCTTGGACAGCTGGTTAACAGAAGATTCCTCATATTACTGTCCAAATTATATCACTCGTCTAGAAGCCCATGCCCATATGAAGATGAGCCAAGTCTTGCCTTTTGTCACTCTAATTCGCAGACAAAACCACCAATGGGAAGCAGTTCTTGATATGCATAGCTTATTTGGGTTTCTTCTCTATGAGATTCGTGACTTGAATCTAGTGTTTTGCCTCCCTAATCAGAACAATCTAGGGCCTGTTAAGAACAAGAAATTCTTGAGATAATCAGGGAAATGCGTCGTGTAATAGAATTCGACGTGGCGAACCTCACCAATGTGCGAATATGTGTGTCAAACACAAACTCGAAAACCCGTTCATTTGAGTTACTGTTTCTATTAAGAAAGTCATCTAACGAGAATGAGACAATTTCCCAAATGACTGTGACATTACAATAAAAGATTTTTAAAGAAAATAACTAAAATTTGCATTACAAAAACCTCTTAGAACTGTTTCTACTTTCGGAGTCGGTGAGACGAGATGGCGGAGCTGCGTTTGGTAAATAGTATATTAGGCAGTAGGAAAAAGAACCACGGATGAAAATATTGGCTTTTTGAGTGAATTTAATTTTTTTTTCATGTGTACTAGAGTGGGACTAGACGCGTTCTTCTTTCACGATTAGCGTGTTTTGGGGTTCGGTTGCAGGGAGTTTTCGTGTGTAACCATGGGGGTCTAGTGAAGTAGCTCGCATACAGTGAACCTGCTTTACCGTTCGACTACGTAGCGACGCAGCACAAAGCTAAGCCGCCTCGTGCTTGTTCAACGCAGAAACGAAAACAACGCTCGCAAAACCACTAAATATCCACACTAACAAGCTACTACTGTGCTGGTATCAAATCTAGAATCCTTTTGCGTAAAGCTCTCGCACGGAGGTCCGAAAAATTAAGCGACGCTGGTTTTCACTTGCGTCTAACTGTCTATCATTAGTTGGGGAAAGTTTATTTCGTATATTAACTTGCAGCCAATAGAATGTTGTGACTGGTGCAATTATATTAAGCAAAGCAGAGCTCATTAAAGCTTTGTGTGATGTGTTCGACTAGGCTAATTTTCTCTGATTTGAAAGGTTTTGCTTTGCTGTCCAATCAGTGGTTGTTTGGGAGGCGAGAAAGCTCCTATTCTCAGTGCTAAGAAACCGTAACCAGATTATGGTGTGAATTTCAAATTGTCTGTACCCCGCTCAGCCTTGTTGGTCGGCGCGCGAACTCTCAACATCTCAAGAGTAATAAATTTTAATGATTTTATAAATGACAAGGTCCGGTTTGCTGACCGAGAAATGGACCCACTCAGTATTCTAGTTTTTGCGCTCGGTCTAAGTCCGAAGCGATGACAAAATAGCACAGATTACAGGCGTAATTTCGAGTTCGTATTGGTGTTTAAACAATTCAGTGATGAAACCTGTCATGTAAAAGCCACCATGAAGCTGTTATGAAGTGATCTCGAGATCAAATACCTAGAGAATTTGAAGGCAACTCTTCATTTTTCACTGATAGGCTGGGTGTTATCGCAAACTACGCAGATGTTTGTCGTATGAGCTATTTTACGCGCTTCCACTGAAGCCAGCGTCAAGCCCGACCTCACTCCCATGCTCGCGCGAGCAGGTTCAGCTGCCGGTCCACGCATGCGCAGAATGGATTTTTTACACTGGGCATGCGCAACTGGTAGCGAACAGGTGCACTAGAAGTGCAAATGTTGTTAACACAATGATAATGATTGTCCCTTTCTTTACGGCCACTCTGACTGCATTTAAGAGTTCCTTCACGTCATGACAGTCGAGCTCAGTCGGATCTGAACGCTGCGCGACAATGAACCGGGATAGCCTGCTCAACAAAACGCTTAGCCCTCCTTTATCGCGCATCAGCATATCAAACGGGCCCTCCATCTCAAATTCTTATGGAGGAGGACAATTCCGGGAGCCGAGTTGGATTCCTTCCATTCGCACTTCCAACGGATCGGTAGTTATTCTTTATTTCTTATTATTCTTCTTGGTTTCCCCTGCGCCGTTTTCTAAGAAGAGGCCGTTTTCGGGTCTCATTCCTTCACTCCCTCCGGTCCTATCCGAATGCCTTTCCACATATCGAGTATATAAACGTAGTTGTTAATGGGATATGAATTTATTGTAATATTTTTTTCTTTTCTCCTCTTTTCCAATGAAGCTGACGTTCCCGTCAAGATCTAACAATCTGGTAGGTGATCAGTAAAATCAATATCAAATGCTTGTCTTCATTTCCGCTCATCACTTCTTCGCGTGCTTGCTTTACTAACTCGTTATTTTCTATCTCTTTGACGCAGATTCCGGCCAGCGTGTTCGACTCGTTCGACGATTCGCATCTTCTAGCGCCACAGTTAGAATCAGCTTCTCCTAAGTACCTCACGAAGCCTTCAAAACAAAGCAGTTTCTCGATTCCCGGTCTTCATGCCACACACGGACCAGATTCCAGTACTTACGATGCTCACGATATTTTGGATCAAATCTCGGCGTCTCTACAGCCTACAGTCAGTGAATCTCAGTTCGATAAACCGTTTGAGACCCCTTCACCCATCAATATCGCTTCCGGACATTCACTACATGCACTGCACACTGCTATCGGCCCGCCAAGCGATGACATGAACCCAAGAGAATTGGAATGGTTCGCAGAGAGATTCAAACAACGGCGGATAAAGCTCGGAGTTACGCAAGCTGATGTTGGATCTGCACTCGCGCATTTAAAAATTCCCGGCGTCGGCTCGCTGAGTCAGTCGACGATTTGCAGATTTGAGTCGCTCACTCTAAGTCACAACAATATGATGGCCCTCAAACCAGTGTTAACGGCATGGCTAGAGGAGGCCGAGAAAGCTTATAAAACAAAGCAGATGAACAGTGCTTTTCTACCAAACTCCGACAAGAAACGAAAGCGTACATCTATCGGCGCGGCAGAAAAGCGTTCGCTAGAGGCGTATTTTGCCATGAATCCGCGCCCTTCCAGCGACAAAATTGCGTCTATTGCGGAAAAGTTGGACCTCTCGAAAAATGTAGTACGCGTTTGGTTTTGCAATCAACGGCAGAAAAAGAAGAGAATGAAGTTTTCGGTACATTAACAACAAGACGAGTTCTTAATCAATAGAATTACGGGAGGCGAGTTCCAGACCGGAAGATGGTAAATTCTCCCGCACAACGATATAGAGTCGAACACTGGACTTGTAATTTTTATTTATAAACTGTTATTTCCGTCAATGGACAAAACTAAGTGGAGTTGGATTGAGTACTACGAGGATACGGTACTGGGATTTACGGCTAAGCCGAGCGAAGAAAGATGCTTGAACTTGCAAATATAAGCTAAGTGCGAAATAATTTGTGAAATGAGGAATGCGACGTCGCCGCGTTGGGATTCGCGCCCGTGTGTTGACATTACTATTTGAAGTAGGAATGATTATGTCCGAGGAAATTGTTATGAATAGCTCGTGGACAAATATTATTGAACATATACACATTAGTTTAACAAGGGCCCAAGGAATTCCTCAGCATAAATTACTTCCGATGTCAGTATTTGAGGTCGTAATTTAGGTTTTAGGAATATCTGAAAGCGAAGCGTTCAACGGAGAAATGTTTGGCTAGAAACTCGAAAGAAACAGCGAACAGGAATTTCGAGCTTGGCCCACCTGCTTTCCTTAGCCAAACCAATTCCACACATTTTCAACAACTCTGAATCTATTACAACTCTTGTATGTAAATTTGGCCGTTTTTTTTAAGCAAAATCGTTTGAGATAAGATTACCCTAAACAAATCGACGAAGGAGTTGCTAGAAAATTAGTACTCCAAAAAATGTAAATTATTTGGACTTGTTCTCAAACGAAACGTTTTTTTCTCCAAATAAGACTACTGCAGACGTTAATGATGGTTCCGAGTCCACTATTGTAAGCTGTTTAGGCCAATAGTTATGAGCTTATTAATTGCTCAACAACACTTCTGAATATAAGGGTAGAACGAGGTAGAAGAATTGATGGCGAAATGCCTTGCCTAAATACACCCTATTAAAATATATATTTTGAAATTTTATATAATATGTTTAAAGAAGCTTTTATGAACTCTTTTTGGTGTATCATAATACTTGTACAAATATTCCATAAGGACTAGAGTTCTTCGCATTCAGCTTTAAATTCAGTTTCAGTACTAAAGCAATCTCTAAATTATGCCAATAGCACTGGCAAAGAGACAAAATTGTAATGACCATTTTTTTCTCATTTCGAAAATTTGTAATGAATTGTGCCTTAAATAACCAAAGTTTTAATAAACCTACTAAAATATAAACACTTGAAATGGCTTTAGACATGTATATTTGTAGTATAGAGGGATATTTTAACAAGTAATTGAGCTAGGAAAACTGAATATCCTATTCAGATTTCCAGAGAACTCCCTCTGTTAACGAAGTGCATCGCTCGTGCTTCTTTTTTGTTTACGAACCGCTTGTCGCACGGAAGTGAATATATATTGACAACGAAGCTTTGCCTCGGATTGTAGTAAAATCCGAAATACATTTACAACTTGTTAAAGCATGGCGGACTCTACTTTCTAAGACGCTAGATAGCATCTCTATGCTGCGATGTAAATGTGAATTAAGGAGAAAGTAATTTCGACAATGTGACATATAGTCCTCTAGCGGGGACAAGTACTCGCTACTACGCTATTATATGAGACATCTCTTTGCTTTGTCACACTTCCATGCGAGCTAAAAAGGTTCCTTTTGTGGAGTTTTAGGATCGCTTAGACACTCCGACGCCTAGAAATGCTATTCCAACTGTGATTTCTTGTATTTCAGAGCTCAAGGTTTACAATTTTGTTTCCTGTACTCTTGAAAAAGTTGCCTCAAATCATAGGTAATTATCGGAGAAACAGGTGCAGCGGCTCGCGCGCCGAGCCACCCGCAAAGTTCATTTCAAAATTCCTTTCTCTCTCGAGATTCCAATTTAAAACACTGACTTGCATACTATAGAACTTTAAAATTGCTTCCTTTCTATTCTCTAAACTTTCTCTTCACATGCAAATCCTCGGCGAACAGTCACGAGTCACTTTCCACTATGCGAATTGAAACTGTAAGCGGTTTGATGCTAATGCGATCTTTACATAAGTGACTTCTAATTCTGCGCTTTTATTTTCCCATTTCCGAGAGCCGTAGATCCTCTAGCAGCTAATAAAAATGCCCTCTGGCTTTTGAAAGAGATATGGGGAAGCGACACGAAAGGAATTGTACTGGATGTGATGGCATTTGGTTGATTTCGCTGTTTTATTTCCTCGTCAGTTCCCGCACGTGTTTCTGTTTATATGCGTGCGATACAAACACATCCAAGCAGTTTGCTCCCCGACTCTAATTATTCCCCAAAACCAAACTTGAGAAACCTTAAAAAGTTATAAATTCTGCCAAATAAACGCTTCGTGTTAAGTTCCGGTCGCTCTATATTAACTATTGCGGGCCCTATTGCGTGTTTTTTGTTTTTATTCAAATCCGGCTCGCGTAAGAAATCCGCTTTGATGATCCTGGAGCTCTGTTCGTAAAATAGTGAAGACAGGATCTGAGAACAATATAGTTCTTAGCTAGTAAAGCAGCTGCTTTCTCAGAAACAAGGCTAGGTTATTTTTACAATGCTTGTACCCTAGAGGAAGGGCTCAATTAAAATAAACCCTTATAGTAAAACGTTTTATCAGAAAAAGCCCCCGTCTTTGCGCGCTTATGAAGTGATGAACATCATCTTGGAAATAAATCATCTGCGGTATTTGAAATGCGAGTTTAAAATAGATATAGAAAATGAGAAAAATATACAAAATCAGCATAGATTTAGACGTTGGGTAAAATTACTATTTCTATCTGGTTCTTCATTATAATGAGAAAGGTACTTATAATGCCATAGAAACATAGAGAGATCTTTAATAGGAGAAGCTCTTTGAAGCTTCCGATCATCTTTGAAGAAAATGAAGACCTAGCTACGATTGTACAAGTTTAACAGAGCAGATGTTAAACTCCCCCCAAATATGTAAAGATTATTTCATTCCCTTGCACACATCTTTATTTTCCAGGGAATGTGTGACAGTTTGAAAAAGAATTATTATTTTATTCCTTTATTTTAAAATTAATGGAGAGAACAGAAAGAATTGTAATCCTTCAACTTCTTTCAATTTTTGATCAAAATCTTTTTTATATCGTCACTTAGTCTTTAATGAAGATCTCCAAGAATTTTAGTATTGAAGTTTAAAGCAAATATAAAAAATTATCTAAAAGATATAATATTTATTTAGCTTACTAAGTTGCCACAATTTAACTATTTCTATTTAAAGGCTTCAGGTAAATTTTTCTAACGAGATAGATGTGCCTAGGGAGAAACACAGCATACCCCACCATGCTGACTGATTGGCGAAATTTTCGCATTTTTTTCGAACCCTCTTATTTCTTAATTTCGGAACTAAAACAACGTATTGTTTTCCCTCTTCTTGCAGAGGCAAAACTGCGGCAAACAATAAGGAAAAAAAAATTCAAAACTTTTTTCTTTTCAACTCAATAAATCCACCTGCGAGTGTTGTTACGAGTGACCAAACTGACAACAGCGTCATTCGGGGTTGAGAAATTTATATCTTGATGCCAGAAAAAGACATTTTTAAAAATAAATCGCCTGTTTCTTCCGTATGAGAAATGTCTCTCTGTCACAAAGATTGAACCGCAGTAAAGACAGTTCTACGGAGGGACGGGGCCTCTCTTTATCGCTCTATGATACAAATCTTTCTCAAACAAAACAGCCTTAGTTGTGCTGGGTTTAGATTTGTGGGTCCAACCTGTCAGAGTTTGAGATACACAATGATTTCTGTGCTATAAAGGTTCAATATGAATAGATGAAATATATCTTAATATTGTTTTTAATGTTCTAATCGAAAGAATTGACAAGAAATACCGTAGTTTGATTTCTAAAATTACACTCTGCTTTTTTGGCTAACATTTTGTATATTTTTTCCCTTCAAATATGTCGGTACTATATAACAGAGTTCGAATTTGAGCAACTTATGTATGTTGGTAGTTTCCTTCCAAATCAGCGAGAAAAATACAGTTTTTCATAAAGGACTAAAGATGCCGTCGAATTTTTAGTTATACCTACATAATCACAGACAAACACACGAATTCAAATTATACTCGTAAAATACATATACTAATTGACGAGGGATACGCAAGGAATAGATCTTAGGTTTACAAAGCTATAAAAAATCCCATTTTCGCTTCTTTTCGGTGCATAATTGCTACATAAAATTACAAATTTCTATATTTTACAGCACGTACTCAAACACAAATCCAAACGGAAAGTTATCCAATTTCACTCTGAAACCGAACTATAACAGGCAAGCTCTCGAACAGAGCCGGATATTTCAGACGAAATTAGCGCCAAATGTAAATATTTCATGGGAACTCTTTGAAGCAACACAAATTTTAATTATGTAGAACTGCCTTAAAAAGAAACACCGTGATCCAAGGGAGAGCAGAGCACTTGCTGACTGATACGTTTTGAACCATTAAAAAAGATTTCCTGCCAAAGAGAAACCCTTTGTGAGGAAGCACAGCATTTTAGGGTGTGGGACTCCTCTTTCATGTCTTCAACGTTTGACATTAATATCTTCTAGGAAAATTTGAATTTGCGCTTTCGAAAACGCTTTTTCTCTAACGTTCAAGTGCTTGAACAAAATCGAATCAAAGGGTGATTGAAATATTCATGAAAATACTCGGAAATGTATCTCGAGTTTGAATAACAACAAAATAGTTGCCATGCAAAGACTGGTACAAGCATGCAAATAAGGCTCTCGAACAGGTTCCCGTTTAATTTGACCTAGACAAAAAAGGAAAACCAGTTTAAATATGAATTATATTACATAAAAAAGCGCATTAAAACTTATACGTCGATAGCATTTTGGATATTTTAAAGGAGAAGTATGATAAACTTTGTATAAATTCAAGGAAGATTTCTTGGACGAGCTTGCGGTTCTGCGGTTAGAGTTCGGGTTCCGGGGAAGCTCCTTGACAGGTGAATGAGGAAAATTTCACAAACTCATGGCAGTTCTATTGAATTCTTTAGAATATATCTTTGACAGATTTGACAATCTATTCCATTCAGTGGCATTATCAATCAGGAGCTTGTTTTAAATGCAGCGGCGAAATTTTGATAACTAATTCGAATGGGTTTTGATCAGAGTGACAACAAAGCGGTGTGTTTGGTGAATTGATGTGTGAATTTTTACTGAGTCGGTCTAGAAACTCTCAAGGACCGTTCATCCTAATCCACAGGAAACAAACTGAGTTAAAATTGGAAAAATACAATAAGTATAGAAGATTTGAGGAGTTTATGGCTTCGGCTTATAAAGATATATGTATTTCTTTGCTGCGGAGAAAAACGAAGCAGCTGATTAATGATGCTATCACTAGCATAACACTGTGGAGAGAAATTCCAGCACAGCAAAAATTAGCATGAAGTGTTGAAAATCCTAGAATACGTATATTCAAAGAATAAATCGCTTTCTGAATTCTTCAGGATTTATAAAATGGAGAATTCAATGATATAATATTATAAGCCTTTAAAAAAATTGGCAAAATCAAAGTCATCACAAGAATTGCTCGCAAATATATAGAAATGTTTCAAAATTCCTACGATTTCCAAGGAATCCAGGAAAATACTACAGGAATACTGGGCAATAATGATTTTTTAGACAAAAAAGGAGTTATCCTATGTACTTGCCTATGTGGCACGTATTTTGAATTTAAACGAAACCAAGATACACTCAGGAAAAGTGAGCTTATTTCGGGCGTAATTGCTTTGCCATTCTTTTACGCTATCATTCACTTTGCTTCTGGTTTGCTCTTCAATGGATGAATGAATCATTCTAAATTATCTCTCGTGCACGGGCACTATAATGATATATCTAGATTTGATCTTTGCAAAACAACAAAACCATGCTTGCTCTTTCAAGCTCTTCTTACATTTTATACATATTATATATTTTATTTTTTTCTAGATATATTACAAATATAAATTTTCTTGCATTTCATACATCTGAAGGAAGACTAATAAAATTTTCTGTCGCACTTTAAGGTCAACCTTTATCATGCATCTGGCCTCAATTTTATGTTTTTGTGCAATCTTGTCAGCGTAATAACTTTCTTTATCCTTCAAGCTATCGCCGAAACGCAAATTCGCCAAAATGTAACCGCAAACTTGTCTTGTGCGTTCGATTCACTGGATAGCCTTGCCTGAAACTGCAGGGCGCCTGTCAATTTCCAGATAAAAATTATTAAAATTATACTCTTACTAAATCTAATCACTTTTCTAAATTTCTCTTCATTTATGTGCTTAAAGAAATAACTTGACACTTATATTTTTGTTCACTGCAACATCTCTGCCCTTTCTTAATACAAAATAAATTCCGACTTTGGCAGTTTTAAGTAGAAAGACTGGGTATGTCTTATTTCTTTTCCGCAGCAAGCCAGCTGATGCAGCTAAAGGATACTTTCATGATATATACTTTTATTATATCGCGCTCAAAGATCCCGATGGCCTTGCGCGATAGCCTTTGGTGCAACGCAACCCGACACACACGTAACACGAACACCCTTCATCTCACATCTCAGTTTTCAATGAATGGATGCGTAAATATTAGCGGTTTGTGAGCATATCTGTTGGGCGTAGTACTTGGTATTATTGCCCTATCTTTCAAATCTACCGGCCTGAGATCTGAAGCCCAAATCTTAGAGTTGACTTTCGAGCTTTAGTGGTGATCCATAAGATGCACATATACACGCTGGAATACGATAACCAGTCCACATATAATTCATACTAATGAGCTTCACTGTGATAAAAACACGCCTTTCGAATCGTGAAAATCGAGAAAAAGAATCACAATTTGTTATGGAGTGAGGAAACTCTAAGACCTAGCAAACTGGTGGTGGATCTGTCTTAAGCAGGTAAGAGCATCAAAGCCAAAGAACTTGTACCAAAAGAGTTTCTCGCGCACACGTGGTCGCTGTCCATGCTTGCTCAACCACCTGAACGGCGTCAGAGGGTATTTACTGGAGATTCGCCTCAATTGCTGACCCATTTCACAGCTATTAGCACACCAGACACCTGCGCCAGGGCCTAAATTCTCACCGCCACGCTCACAAATAACTATATTTATATACACTCCTCCTTACACGCAATCTATAGGTTCACTTAGTTATGCTCGCTGGGTGAAATCTCATATTGTCATTATACTAAATGGTAAATTGTAAAGCAAACACCGGCGTTCGTTCGTGGAATGCTCATATCAGGGGAGTTTGTTTTGAGTTCATGTAATTCAACGTGTCCGCGGTAATAGCTTGAGAGCTTGATGCCGTTAAACAAATTTTGAAAACTATGATGTTTTAGTCTTCTTTTCACAATAACTAAATTCCTTTTCGCGCATCTTTTCATCCACAAAAATTGAATGACTTTACAATATGATACCAAACTATAAGCATTAGACGTTTCTTTTCTGAGGAAACTGTATTCTTCAAACTAAGAGTCAGAAGTCGATTCAAAAAAGATGAAACACTCAATTTAACCAATTTATCGGATGATATATAGATTTATATAACAACGTAATCAAAACTAGAGGAGGTAATACACTTCATGCTGAATAAACTTGGCTGAAATCTAGAAATGTTCTGGAAAAAAGATTGAAAGCATATTTTTGGCCGAACGAGATTCAGTCATCTGTGTTTAATTTTTACTTGAAACTCATTGCAGAAAGAATATAAACTAAATTCTATAAACCCCAGCCGTATAGTATTACCTGGATTTGACGATTTATCACTGTGAAAACGCTTTAAAATGAAAAAGAGAAACATATGTAAAATGTAAAGCTCATTTAAAAATGCTGCTCGCAAAAAAAAAAAACAGTGTTTAATACAATAATAATACATGAACCGTAATATATATTTTTAGGCGAAGCACCTAAGTGTTCTAGAAAGCTATAAAGCATGGGAACCTTTCTAAGCCAGAACTCTCACACATCATTCCGAGTATTTAACAAATGACGTAGGGAACCCCTCATGGGTTCACTGCTAAGATTGAGTAGAGTGCCTAACATCTCCCTAACATGTCCCGCTCTACACCCCAGTCACACTCCCAAAACACCTGATTTAGCAAAATACGCCGAGGTGCAAGAGTTGCTCGACCATTAGTGAAATACTTTTACACTTACTCCCCGCCTTCACTCCAGCTGAATACTGTAGAACAAGTAAAGCCGTGAGAACCCTTCTCTGACCTGTTCCTATCAGCAGTTTTTGGAGTTTTCGCGTCCCGGCGCGCGCTAAGGGAACACTCCAGCGGGACTCCGCGAATTATATCTAATATATTTCTCGTTTTTTGTTGATACGTTTTTGTGATTGTAATCTCGATACGCAATAATCACTAGAGAAAGCTGCGGGAAGCTAAAAACGTGAGTATGCCTCCTCCCAGAGGGCAGTTGCTCTCATTTACAAGACACTTGTGCCTCTTACAAATGGGTAAGCCAGGCAATTCGACAATAGAAAACCTCTTGTTTTCAAGTACCCCTCGACTACAATGTCGGCACTTTTGAATGTTTAAGTGCATTTTGTTTTTAAACCTGACGCTAAATTTGTAGTAATTTACTCGTGAAAAGTGACCGTGAGAATTAAGCTTCCGAGCGTAATTCATCAAGTTGTATCACTAGGAGTGATTATTTTCAATCACCCAGGAATAGCAAGCGATTCAATGCCATGACGTCAATGCTCTGAGAATTGTCACAGCCCTTTGTGGTAATTTAAACTTTGCACCGGGCTTTGTGCTTAACGAACTGCGTTTTGAGATCCCAGTTAGCTTGATGCGCATGATGCTGAGTTGAAAAAACAATGAATGAATCATTGAAAATAAGAGGCATACGAGAAAAGTGCGAAAACTGCAATACTGAGGATTCAGGAAGGTAAGTCTACCACCACCTTGTGCGACTTTTCTTCAACGCAGAATACTTTGCTGAGAATTCCTTTTTAGATTTTTAATCTTTAAAAGTTAGTAGATACAAACGCGTAGCCTTCGATTTCGATCAAAAGGTCGACAAATAGTAGCTTTCCCATTGGGGATGAAAGGTCTGAGACCGCTTGTGAAGTTCTCCAACCTCAATCGAAAAACTACCTTACGTTATGATTATAGTGCTTTAGTCCAGTATACAAAAAACATTTGGGACTAAGTGTGTAGTCCAGAAAGGTTGCGTCGAACGCTCATTTAAACTGAAGTAGATCGCACTTTCTTAGCTTAAAGGTGTAGTGTGTCGTCTTTCTATACACAACTAAAGTGATACCCTATTACTTTAAACCCAGATATATAGTTTTGACGTTTTCAAGTAGTTACTATTAAAGAATTAACAAAAAAGTCGAATAACACATGAACTCAAGCTCCATCAGTGACGATTTTCTACTTTTTTCTTTTCTGTATATATTAGCTACAGACACTCTTAAAAAGGCTGCACTAGATCGTCATGCGACAATTTAGAGAAATAGTTTGAGAAAAATATATTTTTGCTTTTGTTACACACAATTTTAACTCAAGAATCCTGAATATTTTTTACATGATATTCCGTGTGAAAGGAATTAATGGAATTTTTGCAATCTTTTAGAATTTTGTCTCATTATTTTCCACGGACACTTGATAATAATTGTACGACATTTGTCATATAAAGATGTACGCGTAGAAATGCCCGATTGCTATGCGCGAACTTTTTTGTTTTCTCTGAAGGGTATCACAATTCATACTAAATTGAATACCCAACGGTTAGATAGTTATCTTGTTTTTCCCAAAACCTCACCACATCTATACGTTCTATATACCTCTCACGAATCAAAATCACACTTCGCAGACTAGTAGCTTATACTTCCACTGATTAACAAATCCTCCTGGTCAGTAAGTTTTTCCTTTCGCCGAAAAAATAGCGGGATAAGCAACAAAAGTGCTTATACCATCATCAGAAACGCGTGTGTATATATATACACCACCACTTGAAAACTTAATTCATACTTCGTCACATTATCATGATGCACTCAAATACTATTCTTAGTCAGGGCCCGTTTCGCAAAAGCTATTCCAGGCAATTCTATCTAAAGGAGAACCTTTTCTGATTCTGACCCCAGAATGCATAGATTGAGGAGCAAGCAACGTGACACTGATCCCAAGAGGGACTGGAAAATAAAGTAAATAGGACTTTTTTATTCAAACCTAAAAATGCATCCAAATGAGGGAAATATCAACAAAATTCACAACTGAATTTCATGCGGTTTTATTCGATAACTCCTAGGATTGCTTGCTAATTTCCTCCCACCGTTTCACACGCTACATGGTGCCCTGGGAAAACTCCAAGACCCATAAAGGAAACGCCTAACCAAAGGCCGACAAGAAAAGAAATGTCAGCGATCAGAGAGTTTAGAGCGAAACATGACCAGGGAAAAGCCCGAAATAAAACCCAAAGCTGAGGACAAACAATTCTAGGGGTTTATGGCTTATCCGTAAAATTTGTCAAGACGTTCAGTGCTACCTTGAGGAAAAGGATTAAGAAGAAGCGAATCGAATGTCTAGGAGGCCATTCGTTGTTAGTTCAACACATAATAGAAACAGGTAATACCAAGCTGTATATTATCCATGAAAATCGAAAGGAATACATTTTGTGTACTTTGTCAACCCTATTGCTGCAATCTAAAGTTTTCACTTCACAGAACTGCCAGTACCAGGTACATTTTGTGTACTTTGTCAACCCCATTGCTGCAATCTGAAGTTTTCACTTCACAGAACTGCCAGTACCAGGTGCGGTAAGAGGCGAGTCTTGGCACGAATCACGAGGTTTTAAAACCAGGCAGAACGTTTCACACCAATAAGTAATTTTTAGATATTGGAATATTCACGAAGCACGGTGCTTGTCGCACCCAAAATTCACGGATCTCGAAGCCGTAAAAAAGCGTCTTCAATGCTTCAACCTTTAAAGTTTCTGTATTACCTATCACTCTAACCAAAATCTCTGTTAAATCAAATAAAACTTTCGCGAGCCCTAAGATGTACAAAACACAACTGCACCACGACAACATTCCGTTACACTTTCGATAATTTCGCACCTGAAAATTAAATGCGGTGTTGGGAAATTGGTGGAAATTATTACCTTAGAATTCTAATTATAATAATCAAAATTATTGATTAAAATACTTCTCAGTTTCATACCAAGTATAAAACTAAAGTGGCTAAAATTTGTACTGCCTACCGGGAGTCTATTTGCTTACTGCTAGCCGTTACCGACCGCTCACAGAGATTCAATCATCACTTGTAAGAAACAAATTAACTTAGACCCAGAGCCCCGGGAGGGGTAACTACAATGATTCGCCTTGAGCACGTCGTATGCGTGGGACCCCTGTGGAGTAGCGTGTATGTGTAGCCCCCTATGTTGTGCAGTGGGGGAGGGGAAAATGAACTCATCTTGTTAAAAATTAACCGATATTACGAAATACCGGTGTAGATATACTGTTAAAAATGATTTTCATATCCCTTTTGAAGCATTACTACAAAGACCCTTAGGACTACTAACTAGTGAACGATGTTTTTGATATTTTATTAACTATCAATCACTGTATATTACATTACCTACAATTTATTATAGCTTGTATTGTTTGAATATCTTATCACATTTTATATCTATGAATATCTAAATTCCATAAATATATAAGTACACAGCGATATTGAATAAAATAATTGCGAGCTCTGAATCCTCATAGCTCAGGAGATATCAGTAAGGGTAAAGAGAAAGACTCATTCCTCAAGAGCACAGACTCGTGTTCTAGCGTAAGTGGTAGGAAATTGGACAAAAAATACTTTGGGCCATGCTAAAACACGGACCAGATCCTGATAGGTATGGAAAATTGTATTTTCGTTAGAAAAGTGAGACAGTGACTGTTTTTCTCCATTCCTTTTCCAATGCAGTCCATTTCATTTTCCCAGTTTTTGATCATCCTGTAGCATGATCATAGCATCGGAGAAAGCTTGTAGAATTGGAAACATTGACAAAAGCTTGTGGGACTACTATGAAATAAAACCTTTACTGTGCTAACTATTTTTCAGTCACAAAATTGCAATATTCGCTAAAAACGGGACGCGCCTATTTATTTACCAAAAACGGCTAAATCAGGCAATTTGGAGATCAAATTCCTCGCGAAAAGTACGGTTTTCGGATGCGAATTCCGTAGAATCCGAAGGCAATCTCGATTTTATTTGGCCGTTGTCATTGCTGAGCATAAACATTCCAATAATAGCAGCATTCGCCAAGTTCAATCTAGCATAATGATTTACCAAGTATCCGAAAATCCATTTTATTTATTTTATTTTATTTAGAGGCTTCTACCACGCTCAGATACAAAATACGAGGACAGACAAAACACGGGCGTGACGAGGGAGAAGTGAACGGACGCGAGGTCCCGGCGAGGCTTCCCCCTCGCAGCCCATTCTTTGTGTCGGTCATGCAACGCTTGGAAACGTTGCGTGACCGACGCAAAGAACGGGCTGCGAGGGAGACTATAGGTCCATACAAGGCTCGAGCCAAACCAGCTCAACATTTATGAATTGAACCCCATTCCAAACTGTCTTGAAATCCGGATTCCAATAATTCCAGACACCGGATTCCAATAGCTACATTCCGGATTTTCTAAAACGTTGGATTTCGAATTCTCTTATATGGGGCGAGGGGACAGATATTTTTTTGTCGAATGTGCGTGTGATCTGCTCTTTTCTGCGATGGAGAGACAAGATTATCAAGCTATTTTACCGCTACTCGTGCGAATGGAATGTTGACACCAATGAACGTTATAAATAGAGCGGTTTTCACGTGACTGTCGTGAAAACAATTGCAATTGAACAATCACTAGCCAATCAGAATCGAGAGAAATTACGACTTGCTCCTAAATGCCTTATTTCTCAGCCAATCGCAAGCCGAACCAATTACTGAGTAATTACACAATTGTATTTACTACAGAATTTTATTAGCTGAGAAAAACGAGTAGCCAATGAGAACGCAAAGCAATCGCAATTACATAACAAGTCTTGACAGTCATGCGAAATCCGCTCTATATACTAGTTCAATACAATGCCTCCGAGTGGCATACTGCAGAATATCCCTCGCGTCACTTGTATTTCCTAGTATACACACGAGTCTATGCCACGAAAGTTCATTGTTGTAACTATTTTATACCACGCTACAGAAAAAAGGCAACGTTTTACGTAAATGCAGTGCACGATGGGGAAGGTTGAGCGGAATACCGGCGAATATACAACGCCATTCCTGTATTCTGATTGGCTGTATTTTCTGTGGCGTGGTATAAAGAAAGATAGCATAAATAGAAATAATAATAATCACCTTGGCACCTTGGAAATGTCCTAGATTTCCGTGCCAATAATTTTCAAAAATTCCAAGATAACCTACAATCGCTCAAAGTTGACTCAGCCATTTCTTACGATACCTAGGATTGTTAACTAACAAACTTGGTAAGTTCGCCTTAGCTTTGTAAACTTGGGGCAGGGACGGCCCCGAATTTCGCCAAGTTTTCATACATTTTGACTAAAATCAGCCCCCACCATGCCATACAATCTTACTAATGAGCCCCCCAATTTGAAAACTGTACCGCCGTCCCTGTAGGGTGATATGGTGTTCGGCCTAAGAGGCGAAAAAGTAGGGCTATTTTGGCTTGCTGAGATCATAGTTAGTCCCCTGTACTAACTATGCTGCGATGAAAAGAGTACAAGAGTACAAAACAAAAGGATAAAGGCCGCAACTACGTCTGGAAAATGTAACAGGTGTTTCAATTGGATAAGATGTGATCTTTCAAAATATTAGAATAAAAAAAATATAAAAAAGAGAATGAAACACTATAAGGCTATAAGAGACACGCACGCGACAAGTTTGAAATACCACATAAGTACATAATTTGCAAACGCTAAAACTTAAAGAGCTGGAAAATTAGATAATGGAGGCATATTGTCTGTAGTACCCATTACACGGATTTTATAAAATGGAAAAGGTATTTCTTAATACAGGTATACTAAATATCGGCTTTCAGACACCAAGGCTAGGAAAGCGGGCAACCATTTTACAAATAGGAAGCTATTTAAGGTTATCGCAGGAAAGGTTTTTCGCGTACAATCAGTTTAGAATTAATATATGGAATCAGAGTTAAATTTAGTACGAAGGGATTACCAATTAAAATACTCAAGCTCATTTCTTTCAGTTTTTCAGAGCGACTGAAAGAAATGAGCGTGTTCAAACTTTTCTGAAATCGTGATCTGGAAGGCTTGCCTTTTTCTCACTAAGTTTGAAGTGATGTTGGAAATGCTTTTACTTTGTTTTATGGTTCATATTTTGGTTTCATGGCGCACGCCGCGGACGACACCAAACTTGCAAATGAAAAAAAAATGGTGATGCTTAAAGTCTACTCTCCATATAATCGCTGCGACTATCAAGATAGTTCCCTTGAAAAAGTGTCGACTTTCTTCAACTTCCTTATAAGGAAATATCTGCATACCATATTTGGAATCCCAGTAAGATTTTTATTGACCTAGAAAGCTTAAAACTCAGATACACTTGAGAAAAGATGTTATGTGCATTTTCCACTGTGTTTTTCACGGTCAAGAACCTGGAAACAAGGTAGACAAGACACCACAGGAAGCCCGCTCGATCTCTAAAAAGACGACACCGTTATCTTGATATGGCTGAAAAAAGTCATGAAATAATAAGCATATAAAACTATGACCATTGCATTGTTTGGCGCGATTTTGCTTATCGTATTTCCCGAGCGTGTTTATGGTCCCGTCACAGTTCTTGCTCTTTAATTAGAAAACCAGAACGATTTTTTGCTGCATCGCCAAGCCCAAACAGATAATAAAAAAAAATTGCACTTCAGTTAAAAACCTTTCCATCTCTTCAGAAAATCCTGCCTTATGTCATGTAAACTGGGTTTGAAATGTACGTTGATTAAATCTAGTTTATGCTTCCTAAAACTGTGAATTTCGGATATCTCTTACTGGATCTAGGGACATTTCATGTTGACAAACAAATCCCTTGCTGGTAGCGATTGTAGCGGACAGAACCCAAAAATGGCAAGATTTCTACCATAAGGTCAGGTAAAGTCAGATAGGCTTGATTCTTTGCATAGAGAATCCTTCTACAATAAGAAACAAAATATCAAATATGACTTTTTTCTAATGGATCCCTCTTTAAGATATGAACTGCTAAACTTTGGTTACTGCATCGTTTTATGGCAAAATTTGCACAATTCTACCAGAAAATGTCAAAAAGTGCTGCAGCAACAAAAGTGTAACCCCTTATATCTTAAAGACGGATCCATTAGAAAAAAGTCATATTTGATATTTTGTTTCTCTCTGTGCAAAGAATCAAGCCTATCTGACTTTACCTGACCTTATGGTAGAAATCTTGCCATTTTTGGGTTCTGTCATCGTAGCGCCTCATGCGCGTGTACAGTAAGACGCTCTAACGTTTTGTCGAGTCTCTGATATCAAAATGGAGGCGAAGCGGTGCATTATGGGTAGGGTTTCCATGCAAAGCATTATGGGTAGGGTTTCCATGCAGTGCATTATGGGTAGGGTTTCCATGCAGTGCATTATGGGTAGGGTTTCCATGCAAAGCATTATGGGCAGGGTTTCCATGCAAAGCATTATGGGCAGGGTTTCCATGCAGTGCATTATGGGTAGGGTTTCCATGCAGTGCATTATGGGTAGGGTTTCCATGCAGTGCATTATGGGCAGGGTTTCCATGCAGTGCATTATGGGTAGGGTTTCCATGCAGTGCATTATGGGTAGGGTTTCCATGCAGTGCATTATGGGTAGGGTTTCCATGCAGTGCATTATGGGCAGGGTTTCCATGCAAAGCATTATGGGCAGGGTTTCCATGCAGTGCATTATGGGTAGGGTTTCCATGCAGTGCATTATGGGTAGGGTTTCCATGCAGTGCATTATGGGTAGGGTTTCCATGCAGTGCATTATGGGTAGGGTTTCCATGCAGTGCATTATGGGTAGGGTTTCCATGCAGTGCATTATGGGTAGGGTTTCCATGCAGTGCATTATGGGCAGGGTTTCCATGCAGTGCATTATGGGTAGGGTTTCCATGCAGTGCATTATGGGCAGGGTTTCCATGCAGTGCATTATGGGTAGGGTTTCCATGCAGTGCATTATGGGTAGGGTTTCCATGCAGTGCATTATGGGTAGGGTTTCTATGCAGTGCATTATGGGCAGGGTTTCCATGCAGTGCATTATGGGTAGGGTTTCCATACAGTGCATTATGGGTAGGGTTTCCATGCAGTGCATTATGGGCAGGGTTTCCATGCAGTGCATTATGGGCAGGGTTTCCATGCAGTGCATTATGGGTAGGGTTTCCATGCAGTGCATTATGGGTAGGGTTTCCATGCAGTGCATTATGGGTAGGGTTTCCATGCAGTGCATTATGGGTAGGGTTTCCATACAGTGCATTATGGGTAGGGTTTCCATGCAAAGCATTATGGGTAGGGTTTCCATGCAGTGCATTATGGGCAGGGTTTCCATGCAGTGCATTATGGGTAGGGTTTCCATGCAGTGCATTATGGGCAGGGTTTCCATGCAGTGCATTATGGGTAGGGTTTCCATGCAGTGCATTATGGGTAGGGTTTCCATACAGTGCATTATGGGTAGGGTTTCCATGCAGTGCATTATGGGCAGGGTTTCCATGCGGCGCTACGATCACTGATCTCACTTCACGGCGCGCAAAGGATTGCGGGTCAACATGAAACGTTCCTATATCCAGCCAGAGATCCCCGAATTTTCACAGCTTTGAGAAACAAAAACTAGATTTAATCATCGTACAAGTCACAAACGCAGTTTATATTTGACATAAGGCAGGATTTTCTAAAGAGATGATGTTAAAGTTTTTTGATGCTGAATTGTAAAGAATATTTAAATAAAAGGAAATAGAAAGACCTCATGAATTTGAGAGTGAAAACCTTGCCTCTCTTTCAGACGAAATACTAACTTCGATACATTTCATTTTACAGGTACGAAAGAGAAGAAGATACCGCGAAAAAAAAAAACAAGACAAAATCTCACAAAACAGCAACAAGAACTCACATGGGAATAAGAAACTAACATTGTCCCATGTTTTTAATATTATTATAGTAGGCGCACTAACGCTCCACAATCACACATGTCACTACGCACCATATTCGTTATGCCTACGCACACTAAAGAACACGAAGGGTTCCACTACATACATCCCACAAGCCAGTGCGATGCGCGCATAATAAAACATCACTTAATATCTGATCACGAATTTACCTCGATTTCATGTTCGGGCGTCACAAGTATTTGTGGGACGTATCCATGACAACCCTGCGTGCGTATTGCAGGCGCATTGCATGGGAGGGGTGGGGTGAGCTAGCGCAACATGCTTTCGCAAGAACCTGATAATGTATATTAGTAAGATCGATGAATCCCGGTGGTTTTGTCGAATAACTTACAATATATACTCAGTGGGTGATTTATATGTGGGAACCCTAGAAAACAAATCCACCAACATATACCAGCAGCCAACCGGGAAAAACTCAATGCAAACTCCAGAAGAAATCACGCATTATGAGTTCATGTATAGAATTCTTGGTCACATTTTGAATTTTATTCTTTTCGTTTTTTTGTGTTGAAGTTAAAGTTGATATACACCCTATAATATCTTCAACGAATCGAATTACACTTATAATGAAAACTTAAAGAGTAATTAAAATCGCAGCAAAACGCGGGTTTAAAAGCCTTTTAAGAGCACCGAGACTGATCGAAAAAATTGATTAAATTGCCTTTCTGCCTTTTAAGGCCTTGAAGAAAAGGTGTTAAAAGTGGAGATCTACTTAATAAAAGTAAAGCGCATTCCTTTACCACTATTATCAGCGAAACTACTACGCATAAATGCTCAAAATGAAAATTCTATAACTAAAACTATTCAACCCGAAGATCAAATTTATAGCTTTAAAAGAATTACTAAAGATTATGATAAAAGAATAAAGTCGAGAAAAAGGGCGCGCAAAATACTCGCTGGTTATTGGCGAATAGAAATGATGCGTCTAACCTGTCAGTGTAATTCAGCTCAAACTTATATGGAAGGCGCCGAGGGCATACAATGGATTGCTAATACAGAGATATTTACACAGGTGACTAGTATACCAATAGCCGACAAGCCTTGCTTTACAGGCGACAAGCTCCTACAAACCCTGTAAATTTTTGATAACTTTCAAAGTCGTTTTTGCATCTTAAGCAGTTATCAGCGAAATCTTGCGCTCGCCTTTATTTCCAACGGCTACAAGTAATGCTCGACCTTGCTCACGCCAGTTTCGGCATTTCTAACTTTATTCTAATTTGTTGGGCGTTGTAGGCACACTGGGAAGCCATCAAACTGTAACCTAGATTTCCGAAAAAACGAATTGCGCTTAAGGAAAAGCGGCCGCCAACTTTCCACAAAGATTTCATTAAGCATTTACGAGGTAACCCCAGCCAAAGTTCTTAAGCCCTTTACGCGAGAAAAAGTGTCAGCTAGTTCAGGATGTCTTAAAAAGAATACCATTTTACAATGAGTTGTTTTCCGAAAAGTTTTCTTGAGAAAAAAAAATATTGTGATCGCGGGTATCACTTGTACAGAGTTCTTTAATGCTTCATGGTTGTTTAGTTCAAGAAATAAATACGTTCGAGTTTGTTAAAATATCTGTGCGTTACTCGAGTGTAAAATGTGCAACTTCCACTAACCTCAATCTCAATGCTGGACGACACCCGTAGACCTGACCATGCGTTCCCTATCAGCCCAGAAAATACTCCCAATAAATACCAACTTGGTCCGTTAAACTTTGCCCCACAAGTCGCGCTAAGAGCAAGGTACTCCACTTGTTATAGCCAACATCCACAAAATGAGAATCACCAATCCGCGTTCGTAGTCAGAAAATGTACAATAATCCCGTACAAGAGATTCTGATTGCTTGCGATAGTTCCCGTTTCGGGATAAGGACAAGGACCCGTCTTTGTACGGAGCTTAACGCTCGTCAGCTCCGTTTAATGGTTACCAAAGCGGTCCGGAGAAAACACTATTAAAAATTTGTGAGTAATGGTTTTTGTGATCCCGTACGAGTATAAAAAATTAACGCACACTGTCTAGTTTTTGTCAGACAAACACACCTGTATAAATTTTGAATGAAAATTGGCTCAACTACTTCCAGAAGACGTTGCGACAACTTTCGAACTTCTGGAGGTATGGCGTTTCGGTAGTGGGATTAGCGGGCTTGGTTGTGAACTTGAGTAAAGTGCCAAAGTTTTGGATGTTATTTTATGTCATTTTCTGCAATCTTTGATCCCCCTATCCCTGCATGGCCTATAATTGTTCGCCCAAAGAGAAATGCTTAGAATGATTTGCCTGTAATAAATGATTCACAAGCACCTGTTACCGAGGGAATTCTGCATAAATTTGAGCAAAAATGAGGTTGGTTTTAGAGTGTTCATATTGAATATTTGGTGGTTTGGCAAGCTGACACAATAAAAGTGCTTGAGATGCGGCCGAAAGTGAAAATCTTCCACAGGCGGAATGACGTGAAAAACGTGTTGTTTCTTAGTTTTGCCCACAATGAGTTATCGGTAATAAAATAATAATGATCTCAATTCATCAATTTGCCACCCATAGAAGCGTATTGAATGGCCATAATACACAGTCAACCCTCTCGACCAATGGGGTTACATCTCAGTCGTAATTTTACAGACCCTCCGAAGTGACTCCTGTAATGCAGGTTATCGAAACATAACCGCGCACAAGTCGCGTTAAGGTCCGTTTAGAAGTAACAACTCAGTTATTAGAGTCTTGTGCGGTTGATAAATGTCGTAAATATATATACACGAGCTGACCAAACTGTGGTCGCGTTTGATAACAAAACCGTCGGGGTTAACGAACCAACTTTGTAATCTAAGACTGATATTAAAGGCAGGCATAACTCTCAACGCCCTTAGAATGAAACTTTAATAGCTCCCGCACAGGTCGTACGAAACTTCGTGCATTGAACTCATGCCATTCTCTTTGAAAAATAAGACAGAAATTATTTGGAATTCCTTCTAAAACACCTATTAAGCCGAGAGATGAGCAGGGCGTTTTTCACTTAGTTATTTAAGAGCAATTTATCGTCGCTAACGGTCTGGTTAGGTATCGTGCGCGCATTATATATGCATGGTCTATTTAACTGGATAATGTAATTGTTTCTAGAAATGTCCCATTTGCTGCAAGTCTTGCCTTGTCTAGTTCATTTCTACTCGTTATTAAAGGTTTATAAAAATGGTCGATAATAGTGGGTCCTGGTGGCTAAAAAACCAAGGCGAAGGCAAGCGAAGGTAAACGGATACGAATCTTACATGAAATGTTGAGACCAAAGTCGCGTCATAGTGTGTTGATTAATAGTCACCTGTTCAAGGCATAGTTCGAAAAGCTGTTTTGTATAACTCAAGCCGGAAAGTCAGTCGTTTTATGCAAGGCCGCCACATTGTGTGTACAAGAGTGCGAAATAATAATCCGCATAGATTTCCCTTGGGTAGTTTCTTGGTTTGGGTGGTTTATTAAGACGGACCCGCCAATTAAAGGCTTTGGGGGGTAAATCAGAGGGCTTTGGAACGTTGTAAAACCCAAGCCAAGGGTTTTGGGGTAAAACTGAAGGGTTTGGGGGGTAAAACCGATGGGTTTTAGGGGTAGTAAAACCGAGGGGTTTTAGGGGTAGTAAAACCGAGGGGTTTTAGGGGGTAAAACGAAAAAGGTTGGGGTAAAACAGGGGTTTGAAGTTTGAAACCGAGGGGTTTCGATGGGTTAAAACCATTCCATAAAACAAATGCGAAAGATAATTTCATTTACATTCGCAGTCACCTCCCCCCTCCCCCGAACCCCACAGGAAGCCCATCAGTCCTCCATATTTCTGAATTGATACTGCAAACAATGTATTGACTACAAGGGGTTACACTCGATGCTTTATTTGTCGCTGAGCGCTAACCTAACGCTACTGGTCATTAAATCCCATCTCACCAACTCATTTCTGACTGCATTCAATGCTAAAATGTTGCACATAAATATCTCCCTAATTAAACATGGACATGAACACAACATTATCATCATTAGGTTGGACTTCCTGTGGATTGCAATGCGTGCGCACAGCTTTCTGGGTAATCATCCACAGGAAGCCCAAGTTGAACATTATAACCGAAGCAGCATTTTATCTGAATAACCTGAAAACACATGTTATTTGATTTAAAATCCAAAATTCCTACCAGAATGCTGCTTGGGCTTCCTGTGTGTAACAAAACGACTCGATCACTAACAAGTACAAACTTTTTAAAAGTCGATCTCCCAAAAATCTACATCTTCTACAAAAAATTAAGATCTACAAAAATACTATAATCACTCGCTATCTTACTCGATAATCTATTCTAATCCTTATTAATACAACTCAAATTATATTTGCTTTGCATACATATACATTAAAAGAAATGCCTTTGAATTCGCTTGGCGAAAAAAACAAATGCATTTCTGCTAAGAGACAAGGGTATCTTAAGAACTAGAGTGCATGATCTACTGTAGAGTATACAGCTATTTCAATAAATCTTGTCGGCCTTGTGAGCGCTCACGACTACGCGCCCAGAAAACAAAACAGAGCTTTGTTTAAAGCTTGTAATGTCCAGTAGTTAACTAGTAACTCGAGTACTCAAACAGCGAGCTGATTCAAGATCTCCCACCCAGGCAACTTTGCAGTCAGGGCTCGTGCAGCTTCCGACAACGTCTATTGAAAGAGCTGTATTAATAGGCCCACAGTCAACCGACATCCTTTGCGTAGCTTTGTTTCTATAACGGAACAGATCTAGAGCAGATTTTGTATGACTGTGAAAAGGCACTTCTCTGGACATTCAGCCAATCACAGGGCGCAAAAAGACTGGTTAACCAATCAAAATGCTTAGATACGGCACCTTGCCCTCGCGTGAACATTCGGCCAATCACATGGTGCGAAATGATTGATCAACCAATCAAAATGCTTGGACACGACACGGCACCTTGCCCTCGCGTGAACATTCAGCCAATCACATGGTGCGAAATGATTGATCAACCAATCAAAATGCTTGGACACGACACGGCACCTTGCCCTCGCGTGAACATTCAGCCAATCACATGGTGCGAAATGACTGATCAACCAATCAAAATGCTTTGACACGCCACGGCATGGACACGGTGCGCAACGCGGCGTAACTTTTTCAGTCATACGAAATCTACTGTATGGTTCTACTGCCACGGTAAGGGTCTCTCGGGATGAGATAATTATTACAGATTGCGATCCGACCGACGTGTTTCAATGGGTAACGGCGCAAAATTTCACCCGAAAGTATATTTCATCATGTGTGAGAACCCAGACCATGACATACAGCAATGGATGACGGTTTACGATGGGCCATAAAAGTATGCAATAGAGTCGCTAAAATACCAGAATGCAGGTATGAAATACTACTAGTTGTGGTTTTCATAAACCCATGGAACCCGTGTTAGCGCATTACGCACTAACTCCTAGTGTTTCATCTACTTGAACTATTTATTGGATTTATGAACTTCTATTCCATAGGTTTATGAAATTGGTACGTAGAACAGACTCATGTACTAGAAATAATTGAGTAACAAAAGCCGCGTAAAATCCACTCCAAACAACAGAACAAATGACTTGCACTTCAACTTTAATTATCGAGTCAAGTATTTCATACATTTCATGACCGCACACTGGTTACATTAGAATATTTTAGCGTTTTGACCTTATTTACATGACTAGTCTAACTTGAAACGTGCTCCTAAGGTGGGTTTATTTTGAAACTGTTCTCTCAGTTTTTGGGATATGCTCACAGCACCCCGTGCGTAATCATAAAGCCTTTCCACTGGTGGCTTTAATCGTCTGAACGGCAAGTCCGTTGAACAATGCATCCGAGCGCACTTTCTACCCAATGGATTATACTAAAGGGAGGCTGCCACGCTTGGTAAAGCAAAATATTGAAAAATATGACCCTAAATCTATTTATATACTTCATGTGACTTTTAGAAAGCAATAGAAGCAAAATAATTGAAGTTTGTGTTTAGTAGCATTTTTTGTGGCATATTTTCAATTTTTGACAACTGCTTCGTAATGTACGGGCCGTAACGATTGAAAAACATCAAGCTTTAATCCGATTCCATCCGCTCAATAACAGAAGCATATACGCCAACTTTGTATTCGTTTGACAGATAAAAGGTTCATCTACAAACCTAGATAGTTATTTTGGCTATTCTCAATGAACGAAACTATTTTTTAGCCTCTTCAAAGTAAGGCTAAATTTCGCCATGTCGTGACAGCCTCCCTTTTGGTTCGCGGTATATGAGCCAACACTGGAATCAGGAGTAATTATAGTCGGATCACTGGCGACCAGGGCCCAGTTCCTGAAAGGTTGTTTTAAGTTATCCACGAATAAATGTTATCTGTTGTATAGGATTTGTTCTGGACTTATCCGTTGGATAATCGTCGTTTATCTACTGATAACTCTTATCTGACATTCTAGGAACCGGCCCAGGAGTGCTTCCCATTTAGTGAAAAGTCCCGGAAATTCCGGTTAGGATGAAATGGTACATTTTTGGTACATTTTTTGGTCATTCCATTTGAAAGGTTACCGATCCGAAGCGCCATTCCATTCTGGATTTCATCCCAACCAGAATATTTTGTACCACAGGACCCCCATCAAACCAGCAGGCATATCTTGTTACCAGCATTTCCATGTCACCGTGACAAAACCTTCTTGATCCACTGAATGAAAACACCAATCATGTGCTAGCTGTTATTAGTCTTACTCGCACGTAGGTACTTCATAAATGGTACATCCTACTGTACCTTGTATATCCTCGAGAGGGATTCATACACAGTATGAGGTACCATCCTCTGAAGTACTTACCCAATCGCTGGTTCCAATATAGGTGTCATCTACGAATACAATTTTCATGCATCGTCTGCATTGTTCATCTCGCCTACAACATACTTTGCGATCCGTTTAAGACAAATTAACACAAATTACAAACAAATAATAATGTAGCTGACGATTTAGAGACTCACTGAAGTTCAAACTGTGCTCATGTGACTTGGTCGCAAAGTCGCAACGGCAAAATTCGGGTCGTAATTAATTTAATTTTTACTTGATCGTAATAATTCCTCTCGCAAACAGAACACGGTACGGTTACGGCCCCACACGGAGCCCCGCCTTCGCGTGAACATTGAGCCAATCACATCACGCGAAATTACGGATCAACAAATCAAAATGCTTAGACATGGCACAATACCGACTGTGAAAAGGTTACTGTGCGTTCCGTGCCGGGTCCGCGCAGCAACGTTTTCAGTCACGAAAATCATCTCGAACCCAGAGCTCCCTGGCTCGTCGCCTCGCAGGGGAGGCTCTGATGACATCCATTTGAGGGCCTTCGCTGATTGGCTGAAATGGCGCGCACTCGTACTTAAAAGAAGCTTAATCTCGCTTTATAAAAACGTATCTGTCGAAATAACACTGGCATTCGTTTCCTAGTCGTCTTTTCAACCTATGCTTTCGACTTGAACGCTCTAAAAGTTGTTGTGAGGCCATAAAACCACCATTTTCTTTTGAGCATGCGTCGATGGCTGTCACCGGAGTCACCCCCGAGAGGTGACGAGCCGGGGAGCTCTAGGTACGAGAATGTACGAAAATCTATGGTTTCATCAGGGCGTAGGCGAGGTTCCGTATCGTAGCCGTGTCGTGCGGTATTCCGTTGTGTTCTTCGATGACCTATTTTTATTTTCCAAGGTATTTTCGACTGAGAATTAGTGAATCAACTTACTTAGATTTAATGTCAATCGAGGCCAACTTACAAAACATTCGTAGAACAAAAGTAAAAAGCAAAGAAATTACGATCCGTTGTCGTTGCGAGTTTACGCCTTAAGCCGGTTTTGACGTCCTTTTGACAATAAAAAGGTAAGAACTATGTACCCAAATAAATCACTTACCGTTTTGATCTTTAAAATATCGTCAACTTCCAAACTGGTCCCATCAGGGCCTCTAACTTTCACGTGTTTTAGCAAACAGGAGTTTCTACTTTGTAGCACATGCCCCAATTTTCAGTTCTCTAGATATAAACTCTTTAAAGTGCTCATAACATCCAGATATGTACGTGCAGATTCGTGAAGATTTTGCTTCGATACCACAGATTCGGCAAAAAATCGAAAAGTTTTGAATTCGATGGCTTGGTCGAGATAGGAGGGACAGGTAGGTAACGTAGGCTGTGAGAGCAGACTAATAGTGAGTTGACACTCGCCAGGTAAACATGTTTCATTAAATATTCTCTCTCCGACTATGAAATCGGGTTACGAAACGTTCCGTCAGATTTGCTACTCTTTGTGCATATATCCAAAACAGGAAATATCGCTTTTCGAGTTTATGGACGAGTCTGTGGTATTGAAGTTCATATCTATCGGAACTTCACTCATATTTGGAACTTATCTTCAAACGCACTGACTGGCATGTAGGTTGATGAGTTTCAAGAAGGCGGTTTCTATTTTGTATTGTAATCATCTCCAAGATGAAGCAAGTGGTCCTTCTCAAGTTTGACTTTCTTTGCTTGGCTCGCCGCCTCTTCGCAGTTCTCGGCGTCGGCTACTTCTGTTTTGATTTTTGCAATCACAAACGATGCTGCAGTCGATACCGCAGTAAGATCCCCTGTACAGACCTCCACCCGCGGTGACAACGTCTCGAGCCGCAAAGAATTGTGAGGCGAGTCCTCATTCATGGAGCCTTCCACTAGGACATCAAAATCCAGCGTACGCGGTACTTTGCCGCCATCGGAACTAGTTGGAGAAGGTGCAGAGAATTCCAGGCGCGTTTTCGCGGTGGGTTCCACGGGTTGGCGAACTCGCAGCCTCTCGCTCAACATCCGGAGCTGCCTACTAGCAGGAAAAGGGGTCACGGCATCAACGTTCTTGCTTTCAATCGCCAATCTTGAGACTGAGGACTCGCTTTGGTAAAATACATCTGGGTGCCTGCCATCCGTGGGGGTGCCGGGCTTGTTGGCGGAGGCTTTTAACCACTGATCAGCGGTCTCTAACGCGCTTACAGCTTCTGAGATAGATGACGTAAGAATGTCGGTGCTAGAAGAAGGAGTGTAAGTGTTCAACATCGTGGAAGCTGAAGGAAAGTTACACACCGGAACCATGGTTGGACGATCTTCATCCATGTTTTCCGGTTGGGTCTGGATGACGTCAGATGGGCCGGACTCTCGCCGAAAGAGTACCGCACCATTCTGTGGTGGAGGGGCTGCGCTTGTGGGGGTCGCGCTCTCCAATGAGAGGGAGCTCCGCCTTGAGCCGCTACTCTCTGTAGCATCGCCTAAAATGGGAGCGAACGTTATTGGCTCGGAAATCATGCGTCCTTTACTTAGATGTTAGATTTGTCACATCAAAAGTAATAATGCTAATCGAATAATGCCCTATAAATATTATGAAATCTGCACTGGAATGGACGATTAATATCCATTGGTTTACCATCATCATAAAATTGGGGCAAACTCTGCGGAAAAATACTACACGTTACACAAAACCCACGTTATAAAATATATTTCAAGGTTCGTACACCCATAAACTTTCACGTGTCCAGGATTTTCCAAGGACGCGTTTTTCATAGGTTTTCCGCCAATCAACGTACTAGCTTTGTCGTGGACAAAATTTATCTTTGCATTCCAGGAGACTCTCGAAGAATTCCAGGAAAACCCAAAAAATTCAGGACTTTCCAAGTTTCCCAGGAGCCGTGCGAACCCTGATAATTATTTTAACATACTTATTTTCTTTCCGTCACTGGACTGTTGGAATTTCCCAGAGGTCTATATCTATGACCCTCGAATTTCCACAGGACCTTTCTTTTAATCCTGAATTTCCACAAGGGTCTTTAGAGTTCTTGGAATTTCCCTGGGGTTGCTTTAAATTTCCGCAGTGGTCGTACAGGAGCCGTGGAATTTCCACAGGGGTATAGCAATCCTTGAAAACTTATAATAAATGAAAATATTCGCTACCTGTTTGCGGCAAAGAAGTGACGGTCGACGTTGGTTGACTCTTCTTCACATCTTGTTTGCCTTCGGGGTTCTCTTGTAACCTGGTGTTTAACTCCTCGATGTACTGGTCGCTGCGAGCTAGCGCTTTCCTCAACTGTTGAACTTCCTTCTCGTACTGAGTGACCTTGGTTTGCATCCCCGTCATCGAGTACCGACCGAACCTTCGATCGAGGAAAGTTTTCCAAATGTTAACTCAATTGCGCTACAAATCAGGGTGGATTCCCCCCTGCTATGTACAACCTGGACCGAGGAACTTGTCTCACAAGAACTTGAGTTCGAGATGAGCCTAAAATTCCTCGCCTCCAGATTTTGATTTGAAAAACTCCCCTCGATTCACTGTTTATATAATTTTCTTTATCAATATTATATACATTAAATATGAAATGATTTACAGTAGAAATATTTTTCACGCCTTTCCTTAGGACATTATACTTTGTTTTATTCGCTGCGCTCACTCGTGAGATAAATTTTCAACACTCGAAGATAGAATTCGTTATCTCCGCGCGGCCATGTAATATCCTCTATGTACTCATGGCGGCCAGCTAACTTATGGAAAGAAAGAACAGCCCCCTCTAGGGGGTAAATAGACCCAGCAAGAAACTCAAGAAGGCCCCCTTTCTGGAATAGTGAGCTTCAGGTGTGGCACAAGAATGGCCTGTATCTTATAAATATCTCATTCTCTTACCCAGAGCTCCCCGGCTCGTCTTCTCGCTGGGGGAGGCTCTGGTGACAGCCACTGACGCATGCGCGTGATTTAATACAGAGCCGTTGAGAGAAAGACCTTTCAACGCATGCTCCAACGTTCAAAATGAGCCAATCAGCAAATGGATGTCCCCAGAGCCTCCCCTGCGAAGTGACGAGCCGGGGAGCTCTGGGTACGAGAATGATAAATATCTATACTTGTCTGTGCGAAGAACGTTTCTGATTGGCTGAACGTTTTCCCGCCAATTTTAGCGCGCGCGCGGAGACACAGGAAGCCCGTAACAAATATTTTGCAGCTGTTTTCCCTTTTTTTTTTCCGGAGAAAATTTATGGAACTGATTTTTGGTCACAAAGTGACAGGTTATTTTCGGGTTGCACTTAATCAGCTCTGGATTAGAGGTTAGCTAAATTAGGATCAGGAAATGATCTTACCTCTGTGGAGATTTGGAGAAGAGTAAGTCATCTTTCATTCGCGCAGTTTGCCTTAGAAGCAATTCGTTTTCTTCGCGTAAATTTCTGTTCTCCTAAGAGGAAAATAAACAGCAAAGTTATTTCTTTCATTCTCCGCCCCTTCCACTCAAACCCTCGACAAAAGCGAAACAAAAATAGAAAATAATCCTTTATCTACAACTACCACTAGAGGAAGTCTAGAATTTGGGGAACGCGTAAGCTTGTCCCTAAAATAACCTGACATCTTTAAGCTGAGAGGGTAAGGGAAAAGACAAGTGCGTCCGAAGACCGACCAATCAGCGCGCGCGAATTTCCGTTGCTTGGCGACAGTGGTGTACCTCTTTTGTTTTCGCCATGTCGTCCCTGAGCTGTTCATATGTAGTACTCGCTTCCTGTAGCTTGGCGGTTAGCTTGAGTAACATATCAATGTCTGAGCACACCTTGGCACCGCCTTCGCCGTCTTTCGCTCGTTGGCTCGCAGATAAATGAAGCGCGGATATTGTTTTGTCTTGTTCCGACAACCGCTCGTGAAGTCTCTTGTTTTCGACTTTTAGTCTGTCGATAGTATTTTGTAATTGCATAATGTCGTCCTATAAGAAACCAAAGGCAATACATTCAGTGACAGCAGCCTGTCTGTAGCCGTTTGTATCACAACATTTATTACATCAAGTACGTCTACCATCAAACTTACATCAAAATCGCCTCTTTTGACGTGCCTGGAAAATTTGAAGCGTAGCTAGTTCTTATTAGTCACAAAATCTCTCAAAAAAGCCTGTTCACTCCTTTGTTTGACGGAAGCACAATCGCAGTTTGTTACTTGGCGTAGAGTTCGTAGAATTTTGACAATTGCAGTGAAGTTATTTCAGATAGGCAGCATATGGAATGTTTTAAAACCTACAATGATGAAACATTTGGCTGTTTCTTTAGCTATAAGTTGTCTACGGGTCAAACATTTCATTTTCAATCGCCACCTTTTTCGCAGGATGAAAGGGGAGACTAAAGGTTATCCAACTGCTGGAAAATTTCTTTTCGCCAAAACACATTTTACAGCATTTTTTTGCGCTGCGCATTTTTGAGGTTTCGGGATTTTTTTTCCTGTCCCGCCAGACAAACCATCTAAGACCCCGTCCACATTACACCCTTTTCAAACGTAAAAGAAGGAAAAACCAACACAGAAACGCAAGATTTGCCAACGTTTCGGACCTTTTTTTCGGTCCTTCTTCAGGGCGACTAAAACCGTTACAGAAATCACGTATATATACACAAATGCGCGCGCGCACAAGGTTGCGCGCGACACAAACAAGATAGAGAATACGGGATAATAAAAGGGCTGAGTTCTAGAGTTCCTCTCTGATATTCAGGCCATTTGGGGCCATGGTTTTCAGTGTGTCCATCCAATAGCCCTCAACACCTGTGAGGTCTCTAGAGTTAGTAACCCGCTTGATGCATTTAATCTTCAGATCTTCTAGAGTGTGTCCCGCGTTGCTTGTGTTGAAATGAGCAGCGACGGGGTTGGTATCCGCATATTTAAACCAGTTCTTAATAGTGCACTTATGTGTGCGAAAGCGTGCGTGTAGAGAGCAGCTCGTTTCCCCAACGTACTGCTTTTCGCATCTCTGGCAGGTAATGAGGTACACAACGTTCTTCGTTTTGCAGCTGAGCTGGCTATTGATGTTATACTCTTTTCAAACGAAAACGGATACTTTTTGCTCCGTTTTCAAAAAGATTTGCGTCCACACTTATCGTTTTCGTATCGTATTCGCCCGTCCACACTACAACGCGTATCCGTACGAAAACGCTCTTATGCATTCAATGGGAATGCTCAAACAAGCTCAACGCATGCGCATTTCGATCTGTTGGCCCGCGAAATTTGTCGGGTTTGCCGTGGTGACGTCATCGTTTTCAGATAGCATCGTTTTCACCCGTCCACACTAGAAAACAGCGTTTTCAAACAGCTTCGTTTTCAAATCGCACCACTCTGGAGAGCGTTTTCGGATTGATCCGTTTTCGGTATCGTTTTCGGCGTTGTAGTGTGGACGATAGCCGTATCCGGAGCAATAAATATCCGTTTTCGTTTGAAAACGGAGTAGTGTGGACGGGGTCTAAGCCAAACAGGTTCTTGCCCTCTTTCACCTAGTACAATCGCCTGGCTTTTTGTCAGCTTTTTGACGCGGGAAAGACAGTTGAATGCACTTGGCAAAACAAGGGAAGGACCTGATGGTTCGAGCAGAAAAAACGAAATCAAACTATGTACAATTTCCAGCGAAAAACAACGATTTAGGCTTTAAATTTCACAAGAATCATTTTATAAGTGATAAGATTTACCAAAAGATTTTTCTCCACCTTGAAAATGAAATAACTCTAGTTCCACTGGAAAAATTTGACCTCTTCTATAGTGTGGAAATATCATGGAAGGGACAAAAACTATGGAAATCCAACGTATTTCTGGAATATTTCCACACTCTAGAAGAATCATGATACAGCTCTCGTAAGATCTCCATTGGATTGATACCCTCAGTGCAAAACAATAGAGGGTCATACAATAGAACGAGGAAACAATGGATGCTTTGTTCTGCCTATCAAATCACACCAGATCTTCCGAAGCTGTGTCACTCCTGCTCTAGAAGAGGTACAAGATTTTATAGCTCTAATATACGTTGGAGAGGTGTCCACGAAAAAAAAATCGTGTCGGGCCGCAATTAAAGCTAACATTAGTATCATAGCCAAAAGAAGTTTTTAGACGTATAAACTATTTAGTGAAATTTATTGCCAAACTCAAGTTTTGCCGCAAGCAAAAGGGCAGTGTGTTTACTATAAGAGTTCCACGATGTTTGGGATTAAATAAACACGACCGCTCTAAACTGAATTATAATAACAGATAAATGTTCTCAAAAACCGTGTGCGGTATTTTTGATTTGCGAAATATTTTCTAAAATATCACATTCTAAAGTTAAACTTCGTATTTTTACGTTTTGTTTTTACTGGAAATCAATTTGGAAAAGAAAATCAAAATCCCGCACACAGGTCTCTAAACACTACATGTGTCTATCATGTCCGTAAATTTGAGGTCAATATGTTAAAACAAGTCCGACCTAGAGCTCCGAGAATAGGGAAATTTTTCGTCAAAATTGAATCGCCGAAACAATCCCGGACAAAGTTTGATTGTCGAGGGCAGTTGTTAGGATCGTCGCAGTTTTATAACGCCATTGTAACACAAGTTCCTTTTTCTTGCTCCTTGTAAAGCAACGGTTACGATTCAAATTCGCTGCGGATACAGACAGCTTTATTTTTTTAAACGTGCTCAAAAAGATGAAACCAAATCTACTTTTCTACAATGTTTTTCTCGACGTGGCTAAATGGTCGACAAAAAGGGGCGTGACTCGCGAAATTTTCGTTCCAACCGACAAAGAAAATTGCCGCGTTTCTTGAAAATCAAGTTTGCTGAAGTTTTTTTTTTCGCGGAGAAAACGTGAACGCGAACACTTGCACGTTTCCTACACGTGAGTAAAAAGCCGATGTGTCTGAGTGTCAAGGTCGGCTTCGGGTCAAAACACTCTCAACATGAAGAGCACATTTGGTTGGGGCGACTGCGACATCAAATAAAACCCCTTGACAAAAACGTGAATCTAGAGGTCTAAGGATTTTATACACGTGTGATACACCTTTGCTCTCTTTTTTTATTTGTTTGCTGTGTGAATAGCGAGAAGTTGGCCACAAAAGGTTTTTTAGAGATCTAAACAAAGACATCTCTCCTTCGCGAGGAATTTTGAATTTTCAATGACTTCGCGTGACTTGAGAATTGAGATAGCGTGACTTGAATGGCCTTCACAGACCATTCGATTTTAAGCCCCTGCTAAAATTAGTCCAGGCCAAGCAGCAATTTATAAAACCTGACAACAAAACCCAGCTGATCCTAAAAATGCTAACATTATCACACATCACACCCAGGAGAAGAACATGCAGAAAAATAGCCATCGAGTCAGAGAAGATCGCAAAATCCGGATGCAAAGATGAAGCAATGGCAGCTTATGTCCTGGGCATAAACCGTTCTGATTGATCTAAGTCGTATCAAGCTGAACTCCAGACCTTTATAAATTATACAAACAATTATTCCCTAGGTGGAATGCCATTGAATAGGTGTCTTCCTGTGGAGGTTGTGTCATCATGGTACAAAACAAAATAAATTTGTGCTAGAAATTTTTGAAAAGCAAAATCTTCGAAAATCTGAGTGTTTCCTTCTGAGAAATTTCTCTCTAATGAACAAAAGCAATTGACTTGAAAATATTGCTGACTCACTCACCAAACATATGCCTGGAAATGTGCAAATACTATCTAAATGTATTTTGTCTTGTGTACTATCTTAATAGTGCATTTTGAAATTTAGTTAAAATTGACACAAACAGCCAACGGTATAATATGGGCCCTCCCAAGCGAAAAGAGAACTTATATGGTATTTTGTCAAATTTCTGTTTTGTAGAGTTTCAGGGAGTTAACACTGAGCATACTGGACATACAAATTTTGCACGGCAAATTAGAAATTTGACGGTTTGAATTTCCAATTTTATAAGGGTTTGTATGGAAATTCTGAACTTCTTTTGCATGTTTTTCGAAAGTAGGAAATTCTGTAAAAGGGCCCTTTTCCCTTGGTGGACTCATATATAGAATATTCATGGGAATACAGCTGCTAGCACTATATAGTCTGCCTGATATCAGGAGCAGTCTGTAATGAAAATTTAAGATAGTTCTAGGCTACAAGCTCACAAAGGCAATACTGACCCTGGGCATTACCTTTCACAAACAGCAAAACCCTAAATCGTGAAAGTTGATCCTGTTGAGAGCAGATTTGCAATTCCTGTCAATTCCCATCAATAACGATTCTGTTTTATTGCTGGGGGCATTAATGTTGTGAATTTATGGATCGTTATTGCAGGAAAAGGTCTTCAAAGGTCTTCTAAATATTTTAGAAGCTGACATAACTTACTATAACTATAAATCTGTCCTTTATGAAAAGAGCACAATCAGTGGACTCCCACTTTATTCTTTAGAAGGCTTTTCATGTGCTGTGGTTTTATTACGTATCTTTGAGGGACTAGTGTTATTCAACCTACAATTGAGAAGACATAAATCCTTAACCCTGTCACCAAATTTCTTTACCCTGTTTATTACAAGAAATGTGAAAGCTTGGAAAGGCATGCCCTTTCTAACAAAAAATCTGTCAACCCAACCCAAAAACCATTGTAGTTTCCACAGAACAAAATATGTTTTGGTACAAATTTCTGGTACAGTTTGCCTTCATTTTCACATGTATGAAAAGCAATGCTAGAGTGGAACCTGTAGCTTCAAATTAACCGCTCAAAACTGTATCAACTGATATACAGTTGCCAACGCAATTTGATATCTCCTGTTTGGTGACTAGATTCCATTACAAAAGAGGCAACCAATTATTTAAATGAAGTACATGTCAGCTAATCAGATTCTCACCACAACCTGGAAACTTTCTAGAGAATGTTTTTTGCAACCAATGTTCTACAGTTGGTGACCAAAGAAAATTAAGACCCTATAGGCCTTATCACGGTTTCCGCCGCCATTTTGTTCGGTAGGCAAGATGTGCAAAATCCCACATAAACTCTGCAAACGTGAAGTGAAATTGTCGCGAAAATATCAAACATATCGGTAAAATATGAATGGTAGCAATGAGATAGAGGCTGACATAGTTTACCTGTAAAGTTTGGAGGTTATAGCTGCTGTATGAATCGAGCAATTGCGTTTTTAATTCTTCATACTGACGCCTGTAAAAATCTGTGTGCATCGATGCATAAAAAGCCTGCAAAATACAGGGCTAGATGTGGAAAAATAAATATACAATTGCTCGCTTTATAGAGAGCGTAGGAAGCTGAAATTTGCTAGATTGATTGTTTGGCTAAGTAGCATTACTTTACGCTAAGTACTTTGTTGATATGTGCAATATTTTCGCAACGATTTCACTTCGCGTTTGGAGAGTTTTTGTGGGATTTTGCACATCTTGCCTACCGAACAAAATGGCGGCGGAAACCGTGATAAGGCCTATTGGCAACTGGATAGAAAATTTTGGGCCTTGACAAACTTTCCTCTGCCTGCCACTGTCTCATGCTATGACTTACTTGAAAAATACTGGCTATTTGTCACTGAAGTTCTACTGTTCTACTGAGGTTCTAAATGCTGAAACAACTACAATTAATCAGGACTTGAAATTAACAGGTATTAAAAGTCACAATTTTGTGACTTGCCTGGCAAGTTTTATGTGCAAAAAGAGAGTTCCAAGTCGGACAATTGAAGGCAAACCTTAGGAGATTTCAACTGGTCAATATTTTAGGAGTAACTAATATTCTTTAGTGAACAATTATGGTTGCTTTTGCAAGTGCCGGCATGCACTTCTGCAAACGTGAAGTGAAATTGTCGCGAAAATATCAAACATATCGGTAAAATATGAATGGTAGCAATGAGATAGAGGCTGACATAGTTTACCTGTAAAGTTTGGAGGTTATAGCTGCTGTATGAATCGAGCAATTGCGTTTTTAATTCTTCATACTGACGCCTGTAAAAATCTGTGTGCATCGATGCGTAAAAAGCCTGCAAAATACAGGGCTAGATGTGGAAAAATAAAATATACAATTGCTCGCTTTATAGAGAGCGTAGGAAGCTGAAATTTGCTAGATTGATTGTTTGGCTAAGTAGCATTACTTTACGCTAAGTACTTTGTTGATATGTGCAATATTTTCGCAACGATTTCACTTCGCGTTTGGAGAGTTTTTGTGGGATTTTGCACATCTTGCCTACCGAACAAAATGGCGGCGGAAACCGTGATAAGGCCTATTGGCAACTGGATAGAAATTTTGGGCCTTGACAAACTTTCCTCTGCCTGCCACTGTCTCATGCTATGACTTACTTGAAAAATACTGGCTATTTGTCACTGAAGTTCTACTGTTCTACTGAGGTTCTAAATGCTGAAACAACTACAATTAATCAGGACTTGAAATTAACAGGTATTAAAAGTCACAATTTTGTGACTTGCCTGGCAAGTTTTATGTGCAAAAAGAGAGTTCCAAGTCGGACAATTGAAGGCAAACCTTAGGAGATTTCAACTGGTCAATATTTTAGGAGTAACTAATATTCTTTAGTGAACAATTATGGTTGCTTTTGCAAGTCCCGGCATGCACTTCTGCAAACGTGAAGTGAAATTGTCGCGAAAATATCAAACATATCGGTAAAATATGAATGGTAGCAATGAGATAGAGGCTGACATAGTTTACCTGTAAAGTTTGGAGGTTATAGCTGCTGTATGAATCGAGCAATTGCGTTTTTAATTCTTCATACTGACGCCTGTAAAAATCTGTGTGCATCGATGCGTAAAAAGCCTGCAAAATACAGGGCTAGATGTGGAAAAATAAAATATACAATTGCTCGCTTTATAGAGAGCGTAGGAAGCTGAAATTTGCTAGATTGATTGTTTGGCTAAGTAGCATTACTTTACGCTAAGTACTTTGTTGATATGTGCAATATTTTCGCAACGATTTCACTTCGCGTTTGGAGAGTTTTTGTGGGATTTTGCACATCTTGCCTACCGAACAAAATGGCGGCGGAAACCGTGATAAGGCCTATTGGCAACTGGATAGAAAATTTTGGGCCTTGACAAACTTTCCTCTGCCTGCCACTGTCTCATGCTATGACTTACTTGAAAAATACTGGCTATTTGTCACTGAAGTTCTACTGTTCTACTGAGGTTCTAAATGCTGAAACAACTACAATTAATCAGGACTTGAAATTAACAGGTATTAAAAGTCACAATTTTGTGACTTGCCTGGCAAGTTTTATGTGCAAAAAGAGAGTTCCAAGTCGGACAATTGAAGGCAAACCTTAGGAGATTTCAACTGGTCAATATTTTAGGAGTAACTAATATTCTTTAGTGAACAATTATGGTTGCTTTTGCAAGTCCCGGCATTGTATATTTGGCGGTATTCCCCTCAACCTTCCTATTGTGCCATGAATTTACCATTAAATTTCTGTAGCATGGTATAAAATAGTTACACAATGAATTCTTGTGCCATACCACAGAATATCCCACTTGTCACTCCTATTATCTTAGCATACACACGTGCCTGAAGGCTTGTGTGCATACCAGAAAAAAAGTGACGCCTGGGATATTCTGCAGTACGCCACTCGAAAGCATTGCAGTATAACTACTATTTACACAAATGTAGCAAAAAGTCTAAAATATTAGGCATATACACCAAAAATTTAAGCTTACTGTATTTAAATTTTAAATTAAAGGAATTTAAAGCCCTGCAATGCTTCAACCTGGTGAGTAATTATTACAACACTTAAACATACCAATTTATGCAATAATAATATAAAAAGTTTTCAAAATCAAAAAGGTTGTATGCTTTGAAGTAAGAATCATAGGCAGATTTAGAGGGGGCTCAGGGGGCCCAGACCCCCCCCCCCCTTTCGATAGATTTCCCTATAAACATTAACTGTATTTACAAGAACAAGGTTACAACTTTGACCTCCATTTTTTTTACTTTGGGCCCCCCCTTTCTGGAGATCCTGGATCAGCCCCTGGGAATCCATAAACTTATTGCCCTCACAGGAAGTATCATAAGTTGACCAACTATACTTTGTATTTTAAAATTTAACTTCAATTTCTTTTTTCCAAAAACACAAATATACTAACATACTGACTAAAGTTTAAATGTATGATCAGTATGTCATAATCCATTTAAGTGAGGCTTAAAGCTCTAACTCATTTTGTGAGGACACAAATAGAATACAGATCAGACGTCAAGTACCTTAAGTACCAAGGATCCCTTACAAAAGTTATTAAATTTCCAGGTAGATTAAATTTAAATTTATGACATTTTTAGTCATTTGGCAGCTTTTATTGGCACCATACCAAAAATCCTTAAAAGTTGATGGCAAGTAAGATTAATGTAGACACACAATTCCTGGAAGATATTGTTATCAAAGGCTTTATGATATTGATGACCATGGTTCTTTGGTTGTTTATTGTATCAAATAATAATAAATATAAGCAACACTTATTAAAACAGTATTAATAGGATGATTGCAACTGCAAAAAAGCTTAATGTAATTTTAAAATTACAGAGGTTCATATTCTTTTCACCATTTTTTCCTTGAAACTGAGACCTGGTCTTTCACCACTCATCAATCAAAGACCACATGTTGAAGAAGAGGCATGTGGACAATCAAGTTAAAGATGAGAACCAAAACGCGAATAAAGGGCAAGCTTATAGGGGCTTTATTAGTTTGTCCCACCATGTTCACAAACCTCATATTCCTGTCTTATAAGTTCAAGTCTTGTCCGCCTGAGCTCTGCTCGTGTGACTGCGTCTGAATTTATTTGAAGATCCATGCTTCCTGAAGAATACAAAGGAATGCTTGGCATCAGAAGAACTGCAGTTCAAGGTTGAACCTGGAAAACTACGTACTCCTGGTGGGCTTGCCTTGATGCGCTCTCATAGTGTTTTAGATCCCAACTTCAGTATTAGGAAGGGAGAGAAATTTGTAGTTTCATTAGCATACTTCCAAGGGCCTTTTGGCTGTAATCACACCATGATCTCTGATCCTGCTCACCACTGAGACACGCATTGTCTTGGTGTCTGATATAAGAGCCACAAGCTTGAACTCAAGTCAAGCGAAGCGTGAAGTGAAGCAGAAAGCTGCCATTTGCATAGAGTTCAGCAAGAAACTCGACACAACTTAAAATAAGAAAATAACTCACTATGATTGAATGATTTACCTAAAGGCATTCCATTGGGTTTAATACCCAAATTGAATTGTCGTTAGATGATCATGAAGGAAGGCAAAACGGAGAAAGGTCAAGCCTGGGTCGAATTGGTTCCAGACTTCAAAACAAAGCTTGGCATGCATAGAATTAAAAGATATAGACAGTCTAACTGACCTCTAGATATTTTATGTCACGCAGTTTGACAAAGTGACATCTAACACTTGCGCGCGCATATGGCCTAATGCCTTTTATGCCCAGCCTATAGCCCCGACAGCGAGCACCAACCAAACTAAAACGTCAAACATAGCAAACTTCAAAACGTCCTAAACCCTTTACTTCCGAGATCAACTATACAATAAAACAAGCCTGGAGCTGCCCTTTGTCCCTAAAACAAACCGCGACACCAAAACTTACAGCACAGCGAACGCAAACACTATAAATATTGACAAAAAGGTTCGCATGAAAGTTTGACAATGGATATCGCGCGAACATTGTAAAGTCGGGTCTCTGGTGCGCGAGTAAGTTTAAAACTCACGCTATTGACTTAACCGGTCGAACTGAAAGAAAACTAAGCAGACAAAACAACAGACTTACCTAGGATTTTCTTACACGGTTGTTCTTGGTTAATAGGAGTTCGACAGGTCGGGCAAAAGCGATTCGAGCGTAGCCATAATTCCAAACACGGAGAACAGAAGACATGCTGATTGGGACAGACAACCGGTTCTTTGACCTACAGTTCAATGAAACATACCCACAAATCAATAAACATTTGCAGGAAATGCCCTCTAGTAGCCAATTATCCAGTTATTATCACCTTTCCAAGGCATATTTGGCAAGAGATTGGCAAAGTTAGCGATAGCGAAGGGCCCGACAGTTTGCTGGACGCCATAAGTCCAGCCATCAGTGCCCGCGATGACTCGAGGTCAGCGAGGTGAACTGTGCCACCACGCATGCGTAGTAGACCTTTTCCAAATCCAAGATGGCGGATTTGGTTGGTTCGTGGTGGTTTTGTTTGGTTTTCTTTGCCTCATTTCTCAAGCTTTTGTTTCTTCGAACTTAGTAAGTATTTTTAGTTGTAATAAGAGTGTTAATGGAAAGACACGGGGACGACTGTGCAACACAGCGCCCTGCAGCGAGAAACCCTGTGATGTTTGCGCGCACAGAACTTAAGCTAAGAAATATGTTTGCACGATCGCGCCAAAAGCTTAGAGAGACAGAGCGGAAATGACCAAAAATGAAATGTCTAACTTTGCCATATTTCAATATATAAGCTCAAGATTCCGTATACAAAGAGTTTCTATGGCTAAAAGTTTAATTCCAAATTTTTAAGAAATTGAAGAATATGAATTTTAGATATGATTGAGCAAAGTTTGCATAATTCCTGATCAAAGTACTAATTCTCCCATAAAATGGCACAGAAACCAATGTTTAAAGCCTAATATCTCAAAGACGGATCCATTAGAAAAAAGTCATTTTTGATATTTTGTTTTTAATCAGACAAGGAGTCTGTATGCAAAAAATCAAGCTTATCTGAGCTAACCTGACCTTATTATTTGAAATTTAGTGGCCTAAGCAGGTCATTTCCGCTCTGCCGCTTAGAGATGGTTTACTTGAACAGTCATAGCTCACGTTATGTTAAATATCTGAAACATAATGAGCGGCTCGCCAGTTTGTGATGTATGAATCTAGTTGTTCAGTTCTAACTGTAATACGGTGAATAAACGAACATTATTATTATATCATTATATGATGAAGCTGACTGCCCAAGTAATTTAGTGTTTGACTACTATTAAGGGTAATAAACTAGTAATAGTTCTCACTAGAGCTGCAGCACGTAACGTTGCTGTCGCGACAGGAAGCCATTTTAGCACTACTTAGGCGCTGGCCAATCAAAAAGCACAAAGAGTAACGACGAAAAGACTCGGGGCTTTGATTGACGGAAGCCAGAAGGCGGTTTTACGGTTGGAAATCATTAGCGAGAGTTCGCAGAATTACGAAAACCGCAGTAACAGAACTAAAAAACGCGTTCCGCCCTTGCGAGATTTCCGGTCAACAAAGGTAGACTATTTTAACCTACTTAGTATACTTTAGAGGCAACCATTACACAGCAGACAGCGCACACATCGGAAGAAGACAAAAACGCCTACTTCTCCCTTGTACTGATGCAAAAATAATAATTCTAAAGTCCTCTTTATGAGTGTTGTGAACTTATAAAAAGGAAATCTTGTCGGTAAATTATCACATTCTTTTGTAGCGGACCTATTGTTAAGCACAATAGCAACTTTTTTGAATGCTTTACTACTATTATGAGGTTTAGAGCTCTTAGCTTTGTGAACATTCAAGTTTTTCTCTAGACTACACAGCCACAGCAGCTCAACATTTGCTAATTCTGAACTATGGACTGCACCGACTGACTTCGGCTGAGCGTCTCCTTAGAGTTTTGGTGATTTATTAAATGTCACGACCAGTTTGTTGTGAATGTTTAGAATTTTTATTATCCGCCAGTGACGTGACAACAGTAGAGGTCTCAAACCCACGCTTACGAACAACAGCTCTTTGTTAGGCTCTGCCAATCATTTGCGCTCCTTTGCGAATCACATGATCCCGTCATCCAATCATAAACGTTACCCAAGACCTTTTGCGGGCTTTTTGGCAATGACCACAGCTCCTTTGCGCCAATCATTTGCGTTCCTTTGCTAATCACATGATCCCGTCATCCAATCATAAACGTTACCCAAGACCTTTTGCGGCCCCTGCTCCGACGGATCGAGATTTTTTCTGGCATATGTACCATATGCCCTTATGTTTTCTCTTTACGCAGGGGTTCTATAATGCCTCCTCGGGTTTTGGCCTCTGGGCCAAAACCCTGCGGGGGCAATTACGAAGCTCTTTGTTTTTTTTAGTCGTTCCACAGATTTTGAAGTCCACAGAAACTGGCTGGCTATCACACACAGTCTGCCTTTAGAAAAGTGGTATTATGAGGTTAGATTATGATGGAAAACAGGGGTGTATGCAGGATTTTTAAATGTTGCAGGCACAGCCAAGGGAATACGCAGGATTGTGCCAATCTACAGGCTAAGCTCTGGAATGCAGTGCAGTACTTGTACTAAAGTCCCTCGCGTGCCTGCAGGCCTACAGGCTGCATACGCCACTGGAAAAGTAATTCTTAGCTCAAGGCAGCCAAAGCATGGCGCAACTTGATTTGTTGAACAACCCAGTCAACCTGAAGTAAAGGGGGTCTGACTATGTTTTGTAGTTTGTACTTCAAACTTGTACCTGTTGTACTTGTACTCACAAGGGCTTACTTTTGAAAATTTGGTTGAGTTAACTCAGTTTTACTGCATAAAATCAAGAACCCTTTTACATACCTGTCAACCCAACTTGGTCAAAAATCTTGAGATTCTCCCTCACGTGGCAGGTAAATACAGAAAATGCATGAAAAAATCCAGAGAGTGACAATGCGGGTGAAATACAGTAAATGTATGAACATTTTTGCAATCATTATGCGGGTGACAGGCTTCAAAATCTTGTGACACCCACCTAATGCGGGTGAGTTGACAGCTATTCTTTTTTTTCTAGTCAACCTCAGAATGGACACTGGACTATCCACCACTGTTTGCCTGGTTTGAGTTTCTCCTCTCCCAAATGGCAGCACTTGTTGACCCCCAGATGGTAGTGATAAGCAAGACTGGCTATGCTAGTACAAGGACTGTCATATTCCAGCGGATGTCTGTTATAGTTACAGATCTCTTGCTAGCATATGCCGTAAAGGAGTAAGTTGAACAGCTATTGTAGTAGTTGTGATAGCCAGAGTTTTCTGAGTCTTGTTGGTTTTCTTTATGTTTCAAGGGAGTTACCCAGGGATGTCAACTCTCCTGATTTAGCTGGGAGTCTCAAAATTTGTAACTCTTGTCTTCAGGGAAAATTTCCATAACTCTCCATATATTTACTGTATTTCTCCCGTTTTTCAATTTTGTACATGTTTTTAACGGGATCCAAGAGTTGACATCCTTGGGTACCAATACGTCACGATACATGTACCCGCAAACCCCAAAAATCAGAATCTAAAAAGTTGTTCCTCTGTAATTCCTTAAGGTGCCTTTGTGAAACCTTTTCAGATAATCTTATAGTGAGTTGGTTGTGGACAGCAGCACATTTGAAACACATCTGTTATTTTCTGATGTTTCATTTTAATCATGTCTTTCGACCAGGAATGTTTTTGCAATAGCCATTACTTTGCAAACATTTGAACTTTGCATGCAGGTAAATGTATTCTAGCTAGCCAATGGTTTAAATTGACCCACATCTTTGTATTAAACTGGCACAGTACACAATATGTTATTATTAGAACCATTGTTGTTCAAATTTTTGTACCTGTGTGACATTTGACATTTGTCTTTTTTCAGATATTGTCACTATTTGCAAAGAACAAGAAAGACATCTTTCCCACCACTGCATGGTGTTATACTTGTCCTTCTTATTATATTCAATTTTGGACTGCTCATTGTCGACCGTATCCTTTAGGCTGCAACAATATTATTGGCTTGCTTGTAAAGCATATCTTTTGAATGATATCATTACCTGTTTTCACACAAGAGAGACAGACAGACACATAAAAACAGACAGTCTGTTGAACATTCAAATTGTCTAGTTTTGGACCTTATATTTGAATTTTTTAGTCTCACAAAAATTGTCTATTCCCTATGTTATGCCATTTTGTTAGGAACATTTTAATATACATCTATGTTTGGAGTTTCCGTGGAAACTGTTGTTAATAGATAGTGATTGAGTGTGAGTGAACTTATGGTAATTTTAGGTTTCAGAATACATAGTCAAAGATCTGGAACCTTTAGATAATTCTCAAATTTCCCATTTTCTTTAACCTTATAATAGATATTCATTTTCAATATAATGGCTTTCTATTTGGAATACTGCTTCTTTCTATTACAATTATTTCAGAGGTTAGTAGTTAAGTCAGTTTCAGTTTTAATACCCGGTTAAGCTGAGTTGCATAACACCAAGATAAATATACAAAAAACAGAAAATGTAAATAAATAAATAAACAATAATATTTGCATGGCCCTATTGCGGTCCTATTTGCACGGCCCTATTGGGAGACCAAGGTCTTAATGCAGATAGAGAACTGACACTAACGGTGTGTGCCGAAAGGCTGTTCCATCCAGGAACAGTATTAGGGAAAAAAGAAAACTTGTAAACATCTGTACGGGGGGCAGGAACATTGAGTTTAAAGGGGTGATTACGACAAGTGACGGAGGTACAATAACTAAGGTAGTGTGGGAGTGATATAGGTACAAGGCCATTAACAATTTTATACATCATGCAAAGACGATCCTGTTTCCTTATAAGATAGAGTTCTGGCCACATAAGTTCACTGATAAGAGTACTAAACTAACATAGCGGGAGTAATTTCTGTATACAAAGTGAGCTACATGCCTCTGAACCAGGTCAGTAGGTCAAAAGATGAGAAATTGAGAACACAAGACTTTGAAACTTAATATGATATAATACTACTGGTTAATTACCTTAGCCTGCTAGGGTGACTGACAATACATAAATAAAGATTTTCAATTTTGCTTCAACTGAAACTTCTTCAGATCTTAGTCTTGGTGATGATGTTGATATCTAGTATTATTATACATTGTACTCACTATCTCGATTCTGATTGGCTAAAAGCGTGCGCTTTACTTTGGGAATTTTAAATTTTAAATTTTTATTTTTTATTATGATAACCATGATTTTACTATTTTTATTGTTCTAGAATCCAAATGTTAATTGTCTTTTAATGGATGTAAAGCGCCTAGAACAATTATTATTATTATTATTATTATTATCCTACGCGCGCAATGTTTCATGGGACTACAGCCCTTGAATGTTTCCCCTATTTAACAAGGCGCTTGTGTAAAAGAAATTGCTTGACAGAAAAAAAGTATTTTCACTGAATCAATGTATAATAAAACAATTATTGAATTCGGTTTTTGTGATTTCCAGAATAAACAATATCTCGCCAAGTGGAATCAGGCTCGGCCTTACGGCCTCGCCTGATTCCACTTGTCTCGACATTGTTTATTCTGGAAATCACAAAAACCTCATCCAATAATTGCTTATGATGGGAGTAAAGTACATTGGTATAAGTATTATGGAGAACCTTTTTAGTACCATTAAGTAGCAGAAACTATTCTCCTATTTCAGGGTAGAAATCTAGAAGGAGCATTCTACTTTGCAATGCTGCTCAACTTCAAGCACTTATTCCTCTATGTAGCACCAGCATATTTTGTTTACCTTCTCCGTTCATACTGCTTTAGATCTGAGCCAGGACAACCAGGTACTTCTTATCTATTAGTTCCTATTATAAGTACAATGTACATCTAATTCAATAAACATTGCTTTTTATTTAACAAGTGGACACCTCAAAGAATGTGTGGTTCCAGAAAATACCCATTCCCCCCCACCCCCCACCCCCCACGGAAGGATATTGCCCCCCCCCCCCAATCCTTTGTTTTTACCAGTCACCAGAACTTACATGTACAACTTAAAAATATCAGGGGCATTACATAACATACATGTATATCTTATCTCCAGTCAATGCTCATACAAAAAATTCTAGTTTACATTTACAATTCCCAAATTCCATATTTGTATTTATAACAAGAACTAAAAAAGAAATGTTTTCAATTTGGACTTTAACAGTTTCATCAATAGTGTAGTGTAAACTTGCAGACCAAGTAGTGACTGGAAGTAAGTTCCAAAGTTTCAGATAATAAAGTAGAAAATGCCTTCTCTCTGCAGTTTACAACCAAACGATTTGGCACACTTGACAAACTTGGTGGTGATTTCAATGGAATTCCAAATGTTATTAACATGGTGCCAATTTTGATGCATTTTATGTCTAGCATGTAGGGTATTATGCAAAAACATCATGTGGTCTTTTGATTTGGCTGGCTGACATTTTTGTCTTTTCTGATTTTTTTTTTCTGGTATGAGTAACAAAAACTGCCAATGCCTGGTTGGTAATCAACAGTGATGTCGCTAATGGAGCTAGTTGCTTAGGAAATAAAAAAAAGTGTTGTTGCTTACAAGTGCTTGTTTGCTTATGAGAGCAGTAGCTCATAGAAATTCCACTGTACATGTTAGCGGGGGGGGGGGGGGGGGGGGGGCATGTTACAAATTAGTCTGATCCCTCTTCCTGTTACAGAGCGAAGCTCCTGGCTAGGACCAAGTATATGGGATTTCTATCCATCCAGACTTTTCAAGCTTGGAGTTTTTGTTGTCATTATATTTGGTGCATCCTTTGGTCCTTTTATTGCCATGGTAAGATTACTATAATAACAGTTTCAATGTAAATAGAAGGTTTTTATGTTACTGGCTATTTAGACCTTCAAACTCCTGCTCAGGTTCCCAAACTTGAGACCAACTTCTATATTATTTGTTTTGTTTTCAAAGGGGCAGCTCCCTCAAGTCATTTCAAGGTTATTCCCTTTCAAAAGAGGCCTGTGTCATGCTTACTGGGCACCTAATGCATGGGCTCTGTACAATGTTCTGGACAAAGCTGTGGCCATTATAGGTATGTATGACTATAAACCTATATAGAGCTCAGGATAAGATCTTTTGAGGTGGATATTTTTACTTTTCACACTACACATTAAGCAGTCACAGATGACTACAAATTTTGGGAGAGCATAATATACTATGCCACCTTCAGTTCCTTAGAGATTGTTCCACTTTTACAATCATCCACTGCCAAGGAAGATATTGCAATTGCATAGTGAAATTTGTTATGAAGCCCCACCAGTAATAATAATAATAATAATAGATATAGCATTACACCATAGTTTCAATGCTTTACATTTCAATGCTTTACATGCTTTAAATGTACATCATATGTGGAGAAAAAAAATATATAAAGGATATTACACGGTGGCGCGAAGATATGAGTTTTATTTTCGAGTGGCAAGAACAATATTTTACGAATGAGCGCAGCGAATGAGTAAAATATTGTTCTTGCCACTCGAAAATAAAACTCATATCTTCGCGCCACCGTGTAATTTTCTTTTTATTATATAGACAAACCAGAAAAAATATTCCAAATTGATTTCCAAGCACTTTTTTTTTGACCGATATCCTCACTAGTGAGGATATGGAAAATATGTCACTGAGGACCCGGATGTAGCTTCGTATGAGATCTACGAGTGGCGTATTTCCCAGTAAAAACACTCGTGTCTATATAATAAATATATATATGTATTTTAATTAAATAATAAAAATATTCTAAAATTTATAAAAGATAAAAACAGTGCCATAGCTAGTGGAGGGGCAGAGGAGGCAGTTGCCCCCCCCACCCCCCCCTCTGCCCCAGCGAAGTAAAATGAGTGTCAACATGTGGGGAAAAACCTGCTTTCCCCTCCATCAAAAACAAAGGATGACCAAGGCTATGGCCATGTCCACCCCCAGCTATTCCCGCATCTAGCAATGCTGAATTATTATTATTATTATTCCTGGCCAGGTACAAAAACAGGGCATCTTTCAAGTGGTGCACTCCAAACCCAGGCCTCTATGACTGCTGGTTTAGTTGGCCAGTCGAATCACTTGGTTCTCCCAACTGTCCCCCCCTTAGTCACAGTTGTACTCACACTTCTTTCAATCCTGGTAGGTAATCCTTTTGTTTTAGAGCGCAGGGGCATAGCCAGGATTTGAGAAAGGTGGAGTCACATCTGTACAATTGTATGGTGCCCCTTCCAGCTTTCCGATTTTTTTCTTAATGTTTACGGTATTTTTCTTCTAAAAAAGGGGGAGGGGGTCACAGGCACCCCAGGACCCCTCCCTAGCTATGCCCCTGGAGCGGATTTCAGAAAACTAAGCGCAAAGTATATACACTTTGCTTATCAGAGCTATTTTCGCTATCCAGCTACAAAGAGCCTTTTTTTCGTAACACATCTTGTTTGTATTCAGCCTGCTCTTGTGAATATTTGGTACCGGCCGAGTGGCGTTAAAGGGTTCTTACGCTGTCTAGTGTTGTGTGCTTACGGTTCGTTCCTGTTTGGATGGCACGTGCACGAGAAAGCTGTTCTTATGATGATCATCCCACTCAGGTATGTAGTAGACATCTGTCCTGCCTCCACACCCCAGGTTTCTTGTAGAAAACAGACCTTGCATTACGGACATCAGCAGGGGCGGATTCATGAATCTCAGAAAGGGTTCCGCCAGAGAAATATAGCCTTGCTTTAAAGTATGAATGTGAAATATGACGGGCCGGTGACTTTAATGGCCATCCACTTCCGACCTGTCGGTCGAGCATTGCAGCCATCCCAGGGTAGATGGTATACCCCCAAGAAGGCCGACGCAAATTACATATTTTTTTTTTTCATTTTTCGAGTTTCGGAAGCAAAACTAGTAACTCTTTCTAGTAAACGTTCAGCTTGCTCTTCCAATTGAGCTTCACCTCAAATATCATATATCTCCCCAACAATGCAAAACCTTTAATAGCCAAATGCATTTCTGACTCAAGCTCGATTCTAAACAATTAGAGAGCACTACCCATGTACGTCTCGGTTATGTAACCCGGTACTCTAATAAAATGTGTCTATGACCATGTGTTATCCCACGCCCAATGTCCCTTACATCGCGCTATTGTGGTGACTATCGCGCGGAGAGCCTACTTAACCAGCTATGACCAGCTTAGTCCTTGGTCTAGGTGGTCTTCCTGTGGAATGAGTCACAGCAGACTTTACAGTTCCTCGCGGTTTATCACCGACCACAGCAAGCCCGCTCAGTACGCCAGGGACATCAAGAAAGTGTTGTCGTGTTTTATACTAATCCGCGCTGGCTGCCTGTTTTCAAATCTTGAACAAAGATGAAGGTCTCCCCTTGGGTCGAAACGGTGGCACTCAAACTGATTTATTTTACCTAAGGAACGTGGATCGAACATTCATGTGGCAAATTTGGCGCCTTTACGCAAACTGCACGACGATTTAACCCTATTTTTAACAGACCCTTCTAATTGTGTTATTTTTGTGCTGATTTATGCGACACCTGGTGCCAATTTGGGTTATTTTTTTTCTTTTGTTGTAGTCTATTGGCAATACAGGATAAACAAGATGCGCGTGCATTCTTGGTGCTATCTACCGCTGGACACCTTTCATTGTTTCCGCTTCTGTTCAAGCCACAAGGTAAAACGTATTATTTGTTGTTTTATTTTCAAGTCAAACTCTTGACTGTTCGCTGTACAAAAATATGACCATTTTGTTTGCTTGGTCTGTTCGCTGTAAAAGAAAAACATTTTGTTTCTTTGTTTTGTTTACAGAAACTCCCATCAAGATTTGTTTGATGCTGATGTTTACCATTTTGTCTTTCTACTCACTTTGTCTGGCTCACTGCGGGTAAGTCATTTATCGCGACCTGGGGAAAAGAGCGGGTTTCGTATGACCGTGAAAAGTGGCACGGGCGCGGGCGCGGCGCGGAACCTGGCCTGCTGTGTAGATACGGAACCTCGCCTTCTCACATTCCATTGTCGCGGCACGTAAGTACTTGCCACGATCGTGGAAGGCATGGCAAAACAAGGACGACCAATCAAATTGCATGGTCGCGGCAGACAATTACGGTCCTTATAACGAGTATGACTGAAAGGTGCCGCGACAAAGTTGTGCCGCGCCGCGACCGTGACTCGACTACGCGATTTCATTCCGTTTCTATAGCAGGGCAGGTTCCGTGCTGCGTCCGCGACCGTGCCGCGGCACGCGGCACTTTTCACAGTCATACGAAATCTGCTCTAGTAGTTTACTCACTTAAACCATTCACAGCTTCAATCAGGTCACCAAACGCACCGCGTTTCACAGGAAATTCACGGCGATTGGCTGATTGCATTTTTAAACCGCACTGGGGGGGTTGAGGACCTATGGGAAGTTTTCCAGGGAGGTTGTATTGGACTCTAAAAATTCCCCGGGAGGGGGTGTGTCTAGAGACTGGAAATTCCAAGGGTGAGGGGGTAAAAAGGTGACTTTCCAGGGGCATTTTTGTCCAAAAAATAGATTTTCCAGGGGTATTTTACCAGGAAAAATGGAAATTCCAGGGGAAGGGGTCTGTTTCACGAGTGGAAATCCCCCCCCCCCCCCGTGCGGTTTAAAAATGCAATCAGCCATTTAACAGCGAATTCTCAGGCAGCGCTTCCTAAGTATGGGCTCCTGGTTTTACTTGGCTTGTGATAGAGAAACCATTCAGCAGTAACTTGTATTTTCTCTCATTCATGATTGGCTACCAGCTGATCTCACTTCACGGTGCGCAAAGGATTGTTTGCCAAAAGGGAACGTTCCTACAGCGCGCACGCTAATTTTTTAACAGTTTGTTCGACATGCAGCGTGCGCGTGTGTTATAGCTGGAAAGTGGCAAAAAACCAACATCATTTTGTCTTCTTTTTGTTTACTTTACTCCTAGTGAAAAGCCTCCATCCGAAGAAAAGCCGGCGCCATCCTTGTCCGATATCTTCACTTTGCCCATCGTCTCGTGGTACGAAGCTCTCTACATCTGCGGCCTGGCTGCTTTGGAATTCTACTGCACAGTCATCCACCCACTGACGCCAATGAGAAAATCTTTACCATTTCTACCTCTGATGCTGACTTCGGTTTATTGCGCTGTAGGAGTAGTGTGGTCGTGGTTATTGTGTTATGTTAACGCGTTTAGTTCAGGTGTAGTGGTTATACACCATCCTATCGGACCGCCTCCTCCTCATACATATCGTCATCATCAGCAACATCATCATCATACTACTACTCATAGTAAGAAGAAAAAGCGATAGAATGGGATGCACATGGCCTATCATCATACTACTACTCATAGTAAGAAGGAAAAGCGATAGAATAGGATGCACATGGCCTATTATCATACTACTACTCATAGTAAGAAGACAAAGCGATAGAATAGGATGCACATGGCTTATTATCATCACCATACTACTACTCATAGTAAGAAGACAAAGCGATAGAATGGGATGCACATGGCCTATCATCATACTACTACTCATAGTAAGAAGGAAAAGCGATAGAATAGGATGCACATGGCCTATTATCATACTACTACTCATAGTAAGAAGAAAAAGCGATAGAATAGGATGCACATGGCTTATTATCATCATCATACTACTACTCATAGTAAAAAGAAAAAGCGATAGAATGGGATGCACATGGCCTATCATCATACTACTACTCATAGTAAGAAGGAAAAGCGATAGAATAGGATGCACATGGCTTATTATCATCATCATACTACTACTCATAGTAAGAAGAAAAAGCGATAGAATAGGATGCACATGGCTTATTATCATCATCATACTACTACTCATAGTAAGAAGAAAAAGCGATAGAATGGGATGCACGTGGCCTATCATCATACTACTACTCATAGTAAGAAGGAAAAGCGATAGAATAGGATGCACATGGCTTATTATCATCATCATACTACTCATAGTAAGAAGAAAAAGCGATAGAATGGGATGCACATGGCCTATCATCATACTATACTCATAGTAAGAAGGAAAAGCGATAGAATAGGATGCACATGGCCTATTATCATCATCATACTACTCATAGTAAGAAGAAAAAGCGATAGAATAGGATGCACATGGCTTATTATCATCATCATACTACTACTCATAGTAAGAAGAAAAAGCGATAGAATGGGATGCACATGGCCTATCATCATACTACTACTCATAGTAAGAAGGAAAAGCGATAGAATAGGATGCACATGGCTTATTATCATCATCATACTACTCATAGTAAGAAGAAAAAGCGATAGAATAGGATGCACATAGCTTATTATCATCATCATACTACTACTCATAGTAAGAAGAAGCGATAGAATGGGATGCACATGGCCTATCATCATACTACTACTCATAGTAGGAAGGAAAAGCGATAGAATAGCATGCACATGGCTTATTATCATCATCATACTACTACTCATAGTAAGAAGAAAAAGCGATAAAATGGGATGCACATGGCCTATCATCATACTACTACTCATCGTAAGAAGGAAAAGCGATAGAATAGGATGCACATGGCCTATTATCATCATCATACTACTACTCATAGTAAGAAGAAAAAGCGATAGAATAAGATGCACATGGCTTGTTATCATCATACTACTACTCATAGTAAGAAGAAAAAGCGATAGAATAGATGTACATGGCCTATCATCATACTACTACTCATAGTAAGAAGGAAAAGCGATAGAATAGGATGCACATGGCCTATCATCATACTACTACTCATAGTAAGAAGAAAAAGCGATAGAATAGGATGCACATGGCTTATTATCATCATCATACTACTACTCATAGTAAGAAGACAAAGTGATAGAATAGGATGCACATGGCTTATTATCATCATTATACTACTACTCATAGTAAGAAGAAAAAGTGATAGAATGGGATGCACATGGCCTATCATCATACTACTACTCATAGTAAGAAGGAAAAGCGATAGAATAGGATGCACATGGCCTATCATCATACTACTACTCATAGTAAGAAGAAAAAGCGATAGAATAGGATGCACATGGCTTATTATCATCATCATACTACTACTCATAGTAAGAAGAAAAAGCGATAGAATAGGATGCACATGGCTTATTATCATCATCATACTACTACTCATAGTAAGAAGAAAAAGCGATAGAATAGGATGTACATGGCCTATCATCATACTACTACTCATAGTAAGAAGGAAAAGCGATAGAATAGGATGCACATGGCCTATCATCATACTACTACTCATAGTAAGAAGAAAAAGCGATAGAATAGGATGCACATGGCTTATTATCATCATTATACTACTACTCATAGTAAGAAGAAAAAGCGATAGAATAGGATGCACATGGCTTATTATCATCATTATACTACTACTCATAGTAAGAAGACAAAGTGATAGAATAGGATGCACATGGCTTATTATCATCATCATACTACTACTCATAGTAAGAAGAAAAAGCAATAGAATAGGATGTACATGGCCTATCATCATACTATTACTCATAGTAAGAAGGAAAAGCGATAGAATAGGATGCACATGGCCTATTATCATCATCATACTACTACTCATAGTAAGAAGAAAAAGCGATAGAATAGGATGCACATGGCCTATTATCATCATCATACTACTACTCATAGTAAGAAGAAAAAGCGATAGAATAGGATGCACATGGCTTATTATCATCATCATACTACTACTCATAGTAAGAAGAAAAAGCGATAGAATAGGATGTACATGGCCTATCATCATACTACTACTCATAGTAAGAAGAAAAAGCGATAGAATGGGATGCACATGGCCTATCATCATACTACTACTCATAGTAAGAAGAAAAAGCGATAGAATAGGATGCACATGGCTTATTATCATCATCATACTACTACTCATAGTAAGAAGAAAAAGCGATAGAATGGGATGCACATGGCCTATCATCATACTACTACTCATAGTAAGAAGGAAAAGCGATAGAATAGGATGCACATGGCCTATTATCATCATCATACTACTACTCATAGTAAGAAGAAAAAGCGATAGAATAGGATGCACATGGCCTATTATCATCATCATACTACTCGTAGTAAGAAGGAAAAGTTTTATTTTTGATCCCATTCTTTGAGTTTGCATTGTAGCTTGCTGAAATTTGGGCTTTTTACTAAATCAGAGTGTTCTTTTCATTTCTGAGCATCATTTGCTTGGAGCTGCTCAATTTAAGTAAAAAGTTCAGAACACTAGCATACACACATCGGCATCAGTCTGGCCAAGACGGGTGACCAGGTCACGGACCTCTAGTGCCAAAGGCCTATTGCCCATTCTCGTACCCAGAGCTCCCCGGCTCGTCTCCTCGCAGGGGAGGATCTGGTGACATCCATTTAAGGACCTTTGCATGACTCTGTCACCAGAGCTCTGGGTAAGAGAATGGCCTTCTCACTCGTTTTAAGTCAATCAACGCACGCATAAGAATTGAACTACGAGATTCTAAACTATAATATTCCGCGCCGCATGACAAACTACACTGGGCAATAACAAAATCGAAAAGGAAACATCTGAGTAATCGCTATAGAGCGGATTTCAGATGACCGTCGTGTTTGCGATTGGTTTGCTTTCTCATTGGCTGCTTATTTCTATCAACCAATCAAATTGCGAACTAATTACAAGCAAGGAATTACTAGCCAATTGGTTCGGCTCCTGATTGGCTGGACTGGAAACCTTTCAACAGTAAGTTGTAATTACTCTTGTTTCTGATTGGCTAGTGATTGCACAATTGCGTTTACTTTCACGATGGTCATCTGAAATCTGCTCTATAAGTCTTTCAAATATGTAGACAATTTTGAAAGGCATGTCCGTATTGAAGAAATAATAAAATGTGAAAGAAATACGCATTCATTATTTATTGAACGCTAGGCTAATATCTTTAATAAGATTTGTTCGTATTATTTTTTGATCATTTGTTTGGATCAGTTTTCGCCGCTATTGTAGATAGCGATTCGCGACTTATTGACCGAGTGGCATAGATTACTCTAATGGAGCATTTTCTTTGTCTTTCCTAATATTAGAATAAAAGTTCATCATCAACATTTAAAACAAACATGGCTTTTCTTTTTTAACAGAATGAAATAAAGTTTATTTAGCTAAGTAGCTTCCGGGAAATTCTGAAAGAGTTGATCTTTAATGGAATAAACATGAAAGCTTATCGTTTTTTCCTGTTACCAAAATACACATGTCAGTCGATGTTCTCAGTATAATAGCGATCATCTACAATTGCCATCATAATGTCAGAAACTAGACGCATAACTGCGTGAACTCGGGCTTCTGTCTATATTTATCTTTATATAGAATCGAAATGTTAAATCTTGAGAAATCTTAAATTAAATTTAAATGCTTATTCGATTGTAGCTGTCATTAGTACGTTTAAAAAGCATTGTTTGCTTCTTTTTTCCTGACAAAATACTTTTAGTTTATGTTTCATTGATTCTAAGGAAAAGATGATTTGTAAGCAAGAACTCACAAACTTTATGACCACAATAACAAAAAACATTTGTGAAAAAGAAATTTTAAAATGGTGAAACCCCCCTTTTCGTCATTATACTCATTCTTTTGCAATATTCTCTTCTTTTTTCCGCTAATTTCAGAAAGGGGGCCGGATAGTGAAAACATGGCACGAAAACTGCTGGAAAGTATGTGTTCAAAGTATGCGTGTGCTTGTGCGAAGGAAGCTGCTAGAACACTTTTTGACTGTTGCTTCAGAAAACTGAAGTAAAAAAATAGTATGCGTCTAGGTTCTTTCAACTGCTAGATATAGTACAAATAGTTGGAGTATATTTATGTTATATCGAGTAGCGGATGAACCTGGATTGCGTCGATTGGCTAGCCTGCGTTGACAGCCGAACTAACCTGGGTTGAGTCCGTCTGCGAAATGACGACGGTTCGTTGTTCAAAAATACTTGAATATGTGTAGTCGTCTGTGATTGGTTACATACTAGGCGCCCGCTCATTGGTTTGAAAACTCCGCTCCAGTCTCTCTCATCGACGTTGGCATGTAGGTGACAACAAAAATGGCGTCGTGTGCGGAGTTCATCAGTGAAGACAAATGGAATGAAGCGTTCAACGCAGTGGAAAGTCAGTTTGATATCGCAAGTCTTTTACCAGAAAAAAGAAAGGCTATCAGAGCATTCTTTGAAAGCAAAAAAGAACGTCTTTGTAAACCTTCCAACTGGCTTCGGGAAGTCCTTAACCTTTCAATGTCTGCCGATTGTGTCCGACATATTGCACAACAAGCCTCGTGGATCAAGCATTCGTGTGTTATATCGCCTTTGAAAGCCTTGATGCACGATCAGGTAGCGTTCTCAACAACAATGGTGTACCGGCAATCGCTATTGGGGACATCGAAGATCCTGAAATTATGCAGCAAGTCCAAAACGGAACGTATATTTTGGTATATGGATCGCCCGAGTGCCTGCTCTCAACTACAACTTGGCGCGGCCTCTTCGATACGCCAGCCTTCAAAGAAATGCTAATCGGCGTTGCAATCGACGAGGCCCATTGTATAGTACAGTGGTATGTCTTTTTTTTTGCCGTTTTTGAACTATGAAAATGTTGTTGTATCCCGGTTTTGCGGGGGTTTTTATACTCGAGAAATTACATGGTGTTCGATAGCGTGTTGAAAGTGTTTCCTGACAAATACCATGTCTGACTAAAACGAGGTCCTAAACCAGTATATTTTCTAGAAGTGTTAGCTAAAGTCATGGCTTGGTAGTGCAAAATATGAACGTTTTGGGAGATGAGGACTCCCTCCTTGTGCGTTATATGGCTTTTGTGCATCATTGTGGGTGGCAAAATATAATTGTTTTTTTTTTTTCATTCCTTTGTAGGGGATTGTCAGGAACGAAAAAAGTCCCATTCCGAAAGTGGTATGGCTGTCTAGGGGAGCTTAATTCCATGATTCCAAAGGACACTCGTATTGTTATTCTGACTGCTACTGCAACTAAGTCTACAAGGGACCAAATCTTGGAGTCACTACACATTTCCCTGAATGAAGTTACTATCATCCAGCAGAGCCCAGATCGGGCAAATTTGTCTTATTTTTCTCTTATCTTGACAAAAATGAACCTTTGGAAAAGGAGTTTGGGAAACTTATACAAGAAGTAGGAAAAATGGGGAAGGACACACCAAGAACAATTATATATTGTCAGACAAGGAAGCAATGCTCCATTCTGTTCCGAATGTTTGAAGTATACTTGGGACATAAGTTTTACAAGGATGGCTCAAGGCTACCTAGGGACAGACTGTTGAAATGTTTCATGCAGGGACCCCACAAAGTGTCAAGGAACATATTTGTGAAAATATGGGAAGTGAAAATGGACACTTGAGAATCTTGGTATCAACTGTCGCATTTGGAATGGGCATTAACTGTAAACAAGTGAGAAGGGTGATTCATTTTGGACCCTCCAAAACTGTGGAGCTCTATGTCCAGGAATGTGGTCGTGCAGGGCGAGATGGCCTACCCAGTGAATGTGTTTTACTTACAATGGCCTTCTTTCAGCCCATTGTGACTCAAACATGAAGGGACTTTTGAAAGAAGAAGGATGCCTGAGAAAAGCATTAATGGCTCATTTTACAGGTGAAACTCAAATCCTTTCACCACTACACAAGTGTTGTAGTTCCTGTGGTAAAGCATGCAAGTGTGGTTCTGATGATTGCAATTGCTTCTGGACTCCACAACTTGACAACTCTGAGAGTAAATTATCCATGTTTCATAAAGATGATGGCCCAACTCAAACACGCAGTAGGGTTGTCAGGACTGACATGAAAAAGGAGTTACATAGGGAACTTCATGTACTTCAGAGAAAGTTGTTAAAGGAAGTCAAAGTTGGTGAAATGGTGACTTGTCCCAACATACTTTTGGAATTCAATTCATTCCACATTAATCAAGTACTTGAACACTGTGAGGTATTGTTTTCGATTGGTGACATTCTGCACTTAATTGAGATTTGGCGCAGGAGTTATGCTGTTGGTATACTTACCATCTTGCAGAATATATTTGGTGACATTGACGTTGATGAGCTGGCCAACATGGAAACAGATGATACTGGCGAAGCATCGGTTTACTCTGACTGGAGCCAGATAAGGAATGACTCATCCATGAATCTTTTAATGGACAGCCAGGAATTGGACAACCTAGAGTCATTCATGGACAGCACCCACTACTCTTCTTACTCGGAAGGCACACACGATTTACGGGTGGTTCACTGAATTGAGTTTTGGCAGATGATATTGAGATGCCTAACATGATGATTTAATTGACATTGACAGCATGGAATAAGGTCATTTTGGAGCCATATCAGGCAGGATCTCGCCAAGAACTGGTTGATTTGGAGTCATCTATGGGCAGCACTCATGGGTAACCATAGCAACAAGCATATGCCCTGATTATGGGTACATGTATGTATTTACAATTTGTGCAGCACATTATTGGCTCTAATTCATCCAATTCTTTTGTGGTGATGACAATTAAAAGCACACATTATCTTGGTTATAAATATTTTTATTGATAGTAATTTACCAATGGCAGAGGCATAGTTGGACATTTTTCTGTTACAGCTGTTTCAGGTAACATGCGATCCAGTGGGTTCAAAAGTTTTTTGGGCAGTTCTTTCTGTGCAGTCAACCAAACTTTCTGAGCCAATCAGGTCCTTGCACAGTTTCGCCTACTGCAGCTTCTGCTGCAACATGTCTCGCAAGGGAAGCCAAACAAATGCACTGGGCAGGATTTCATTGCATTGACAGATATAGCGCATAAAAGCCCAACTGCCAAACTCCAAGAACCTGACAGTCTCATTTTACCTGAATCAGCTGCAAAGAATGCCTCTCCACCAACATGTCTTGCAGCCATGGTCTCTATTTATGTATGATGGAAAAATGCTTTGATTGTGTCTTGAAAAAATTGTCAGTGATTAGTCATTCAGTGTCTTCTTGTGCCATTTTCAAATGTTGATAAGACATGAAAACTGTGATTTAACACTTCAAGCCTAATTGATAGAAATGCCACAAGCTGTTTTTACCTTATTAATTTGAACAAGTTGAAATTTATGTGTGGCTTGTATAACTGAACAGAACAGAATATGTTTGTTTAACTTTGAAATTTCAATGTGGAATTATACCTCAAGCCAACAATAATTATTTCATCTTCTAACAATCAAATTATATCACTCATATTGGCTGTACCATTTTTGGTTGCTCAAATTTGCTGTATCTTTCATCGTTTCTTGTGATAATACATGTTACTATTTAGTCAAATGCTCTGACAGTATATTCCAAATTTGATATCTACAATGCATTTACATTAAAAAATGTCCTTTAGATATGACTGTCATTTTTTGACTTGAAACACTACTAAAAAGAACAGTGAAATTGTTTCAATAGAAAACCACTAGCATTTAAACAAAATGGAAACTACTGAAGTATGGACAGCACTGCTATTTTTTTGGCAGAGCTGTTCATTTGCTAACCAACAGCCTATAGAAAGCTATTAATCTCCAAAACAAAGGCAACAGTTTCCTGAATGCTTTATCTCTGTGTTTATTATTATTTTTAATCCAGTTCTTTTATACGAAAACAATTAGATCACTTGCACTCAAGTTCTATAAATTGATAGTTGACTTGTTGGAGATGCCAAAACCTGGAGCTCATAATCTAATTGCGTCAATCAGCTCACAGGATTCATGATATGCTACTGGGTTCTTGTTGAAGCATTTTAGAATTTCCTAGCAAACAGGATACACATGCTGTTCACTCACTTGTCTAGTATGATTTGACAAAACCACCAACCCTTTCTCTTGCCCTCATGGCCTACCGGTATGAGCCAATTTGGGCTTGGGAAATAATAGTTGATTTTATAAAATAATTTTACAGATTAGAATGATACTTGGCCAGTCACTTAAAAGTTGATAACTATTGTCTTTATGTTTGTCTGCTAAATGCAACATTTATTTAAGTTTGAATTTTGTTTTTGATTCTCAGGTTCCCATGAGACTATTGTTTGGCAGGATAATCATAGCTTATTACTTCATACCTTTAAAAAAATCACCAAATCGAAAGTATTCTTTAGAGAAACAACATTTTTGATAGAGTGGTTTTGATCTGGCTGTGAAACAAAACTAGGAGAATACAATAAAAATGACTTTCATAGTGTATAGTTATGTGTTGTTGTTTGTATCTATTTCACAACTGGATGAAAACTACTCTGACTAACTTCTTGTTCAGCTATTGTCTTAACTAGGCTAAGGGGTTGCTTTTTTGGTCAACATTGTGTCTTGTTTCCTTGTGTAGCTTTAGCCAACCTTATCTAGCCTTTCTGCTCAATATCATGTTCTTCTTGTGTTCATTGATCCATGAATACATACTTCTCATGTCAAAACCTGCCAGAAGACTGGGTTTTACACCTTTATAGTAGTGGTATGCTCGGCCAGGTGTGTAGAAGAAGGCTTTGTTGGCAACTAGGTTACTAACCACCTTTCCAAGATCTCCTTTTTGTGATGATCGAACATGCTTTCCAGATCTTCGGAACACATTTAGGTTTCTGTCGTAGTTGTTCGTTAATGTGGTGGTGAATCCAAGGGAATGGCATATTCTGTTGATGGACCGCATTGATGCCCCAGGCCCAAGTTTCTTTATTGCCTCTTTCACAGCCTTGTTGTAGAACTCTAATTGGAGGTCGAGTGGGATATTACCACCAACACAAGACTTCTTCTTAGAGAACCTATTCCAGATCAGTCGGTGGGCTTGCCGGGGACTCAACAAGGCATGCACCTGAAACATCAAGTACAATGCCTCAAGAGAATACTTTGTAGCTGCTCCACCTTGTTGCTTCAGGTACATCAGAAAGAATTTCCAGCAGCGCACAACTCTTTCTCCGTCACCTTCTGAGATACCATCCATAAAGTTCATAATCAGCATCCCATAATCAAGCAATGCTCTCTGATAGGAGAACATGTCGTCTCCTTCCTTGCTGTCCTTGCTGTCCTTGGAGTCATACACATGGGCATCCTTCGGGTTAATTATCACCAATGGAGGGTTATGGTTACCTTCATGTTCCCGTCTAAGCTTTCCGTCATGTGCAAATGTTTTTGAACACCCAGGAAACCGACAGGGGTACCTTCCATTTGCATCTACTAAGGCCTTTTGAGCTTTCTCAAACTCCATAGCTCTTACTGACCTCTCCAGGCTCTCATTGACCTCCTTGTTTATCACATATGTATCCACGATGCGTCCAGCCAATTTCTGAAGGTAGTCCTCCTTCTCTTGTTTTGAAGCATCAGAACCCCCCATAAACATGTTTTGGGTTGGTTCCTCATCCATATTGCTTATGCCAAGCAATTTTAAAGCAGCAGCTATTATTCTTGCCTCGACCTCCAATTCGAAAAATCTACGACAGGGGTTTGCTGCACTTGATACATCCGATTTTACATTTCTACGGTTGATTAAATTTCTATCAGAATACATTGTGCACTTGTCAGCAGCTGAAGCTGTACTATACAACTTGGTATATGGAATCTGAAAAAAAAAAGAAACACAACTGCCTTTAAAAAGAGGCCAACATTTTCTTCATTGAAAAGTATAGTTTCTTGTATTTTAATACAATAATAATTAGTATTTTAATACTAATTAAAATTAGTAATTTGAAACTGGACTATTCCAGGGGGTGCCTGGATTCCTTGGGTGAATAAGTTCTTGACAGGGGATGTAGATATTCAATGCTACTGCCTGTTGTATTTCAAATTTCTAGGTCCTATTAACCTTTTTGAAAATATTAACTAATATTAATATTATTAATCATTAAGACTATTCAGTGAATTAATTTCATTTTTCTTTGATAAAGATTGACACAATGATTGCAAGATGAGATCATTTTCAAAATGCTGGCCTCCTTACAAGAAACTTTTTCACATAGTGAGATGCATTGTGGGATTGCCAGGAGGTAGCAATCCTTTATCAGGACGCCACCATTTTGAAATTGATGTCATTTTACAAGAGGCAGAAGAGAAAATAATACACGAATTTCTTTCAACATGAATTAGATCTTGAGCTTGAAAGGGCTACGGGTCAATTTATCTGTGGCCCTTGAGGGTGAGAGATCTAATTATGTAAGTATACCCAACTAGTTGCTTAAAAAAAGTGAAAAATTACCTAAAAAATCAACCAAAACTTGACAAGGCAATAAGTGGCAGGTACAAAATTGTTGCATTTGCTACTAGAGGTTTATTGATAGTAGTCCCCTCGTAGCATAGCCAATCAAATGCTGCAGTGATGATAGTCAACCAGTTGGGTGATAATATTATATACCTCTAAAAATCTATTCCCTGCATGCCAGTCTGCAGTTTCAAGGTGCAATCCTTCCCTTCGTTCCTCTGGAGTGAATCCATTTGATAAACTCATCAGACCATTAATGCCACGCTCAACACTCAGCTGATCTCCAATAACTCCTTGTTCACCATAACATCTTGTATCTCCATCACCACAGTATGGTACAAACTCATGAAGGACTTTCAAGATCTTTATGATTCCATCAGCATCATTTTCTGACTCATTAATCATGCCCAGAAAAGTCTGACAAAGCAAATATTTCATATTTAGAATTTGTTCATACAGAGAGAGGGGGATGAAAAGAGAGTACAGTAATGTAGCCCCTTTGTTTCAAGTTTTAAACTACCTCTGTAGCAGTACTGATTTCAAAATTGAAAAGCATACAAAAGTATTTTTATTTAACAAATGCATAGACAGTGGAACTTGCTTTTTGGTGGGTCTTAAAAGTACAAATATTTCACAAAATATGTGGGCTTTTGGGTTTCATCTCTGCTATACCAGATACTTAAGCGATTCTGCAAAGATTTCTGCAAAGTTGCCCTATTGTTGCTAATATTATCACTATTGTAGTACATTTTTCTTCCCTAGGACCCCCCCTAGAATTTTTCGCCCTGCTACAGGCCTGTACATTGAGTTTCAGAAAAATTAGGTACATCCCCAATACGTCCAGAAGAAAAAAGACTACTACTTACAGTATCAGTATTTGTGCTCATCTCCTTTCTGTACTGATGCGGGATGTGCTGTGTTGCCACATGGGAAAGGAAATGCAGACAAGTGATATGGGAAGTTATAATACGCTCAGTGAGAGCAATATAATTTTCTCTCTGCTTTACATTGTCCTCAGTACTTGGAAGGCATTTTCCATTTTCCATTTCAAGAATTCCATCTAATGGTTCTTTATCAGAGAGATGACAGCCAGATACCCTGTTTTCTGTGGACATGTACGTTACACAATGTTTGTCGATATTTTGGTGTTCTTCTGTCATATAATGCACTTCCTGATGATAATCAAGGTTATCAAATGTGAGTTTTCTTCCAGAATCTTCAATTTTAGATAGAATATTAACATTTTCCTTGTCAGCATCATCCTGATTAGTAGATTCATTTTCCTTGTGGGACAGTGGTTTCGGGAAACCTATAGCACATTTGGACAGGAAGGGCACAGCACCTTGGAGAGGGACATGGGCTGTATGCTGGTGTGAAGTGGGGTCACCAGCAGCACCTTGGTGTGGGACACCAGCAGCACCTTGGTGTGGGACACCAGCAGCACCTTGGAGGAGGACACCAGCAGCACCTTGAAGTGGGACACCTACAGCACCTTGAAGTGGGACACCAACAGCACCTTGAAGTGGGACACCTACAGCACCTTGAAGTGGGACATCTACAGCACCTTGGAGTGGGACACCTACAGCACCTTGGAGTGGGACACCTGCCATGCCTTGGGGGAGGACACTGACAGCACCTTGTGGAGAAGTAGTAGCAGTAGTGTATTGGCATACATTTTCTGAAGTCATTACCTGGCATTGTTGCTCTACTGCATCCCTAATTGCCTTGTCATGGCCTTTTCCATATTCATCAAGTTTACGGTACAAGTAGGTATGACTTGTTGTGAGCCTCAAAGGGGCAAGTCTTGCAAGTGTTGCCTGACAAATACAAAGAAAGACATTGTTTGAGTCAGATTGTTTTATTATTACCTTAAACAGTTTTAACAGAGACAGTTAAAAATCTTCTCAAAAGTAAGAAACATTTTTATTTGGTTTTGAGTGTTTCAATGGTATCGATACAAGTGATCATATTGTGTCAAACAATTCTTGAAAGAGCCTGAGAAAATGAAATTCACAGTAGAGTGGATTTCAGATGACTGTCGTGAGTAATTCGCAATTACTTTGCAATTACTCATAGGTTTTATTCAGAATTCGTGTAAGTACTTTTTGATTGGTTTCAATACAGTCATATGAAAACCACTCTATAATACTGGAATATTTAAGAAAACTTTAGTTTTTCAGATCTCCAATGACATTTCTTTGGCAGGTCTACCACTGTTATTTCATGTAAACTTTTTTTGGGTCAAGAATTACTGGAATCTCTAAAATAATGTGTATTACAGGTAATACTTAAAAGTACTTACACTTTTTAGGCTACAATAAAAGGGGCTATCGTGCAAGAGGGCAAAATACCATGGCTGGTAACTAGCCATAAGTAGACCAAACTGTGATTTGTGTCATGTCTTCAATGAATTTTTCTATGGTGTTTAAATACAGTAGATATAATAAAAAATCATGCCCCTGGAAAAAATTGTCCAGAAAAAGTAGTGACTTGACAAAAATAGTTTATTTCAAACCCTGCCTTTATTAATGCAACCACAATTTTAGTTATTTTCAGCAATTGTCTCATTATTTATACACTTACCACCCAATTAGAATGATACAGGAAAGTGGTAATGAGTAGCTGGACAGCAATCATGCTCTTGGACCTATTCCTTAAGCAAACTGCTGCGGCCATTCCAGTAGCACCAAAATTCTGTTTGGGCAATTTGGCTCTGCTTCTACTATTCACACATGCTGTAGACAGGAATGAATGAAACAAGGGAGCCCTTGTTTTGATTTCTTCATCCAGCTTTTCCATCGTGAAGGATTCCATACTTATTTTGTCCGTTTTCCTAAGACAGCTTGGATTTCTTTTTGAACAAAGCTTTGAAGTCTCATTCTGCACATCTTTCAACATGAGGGCTATTAATTCATTTTTTAGCATTTGATTTTTCCAAACAGCGTTCGCTATTTGCTTGTAGGTGCCACGCACAAGCATTTTCCCCAGAGATTCAAGATCTTTTGGAAGTTTTCTCTCACCATCCTTGGACGGCCAATGTACTCGAACCACGACAGTGGTCTCCTTTTTCTCAGTCGAAATTTCACGAGTAACAGAATCGGCTGCTAGTGGGGATATGGGCCAGCTTTGGTGTTGATCATTTGGCCGTGATTTTCTTGGGGTTGATGTAGCCGGAGGACACGTGAAATCGCTTTCAAGGCGTTGCTTTTTTAAAGGTGGTGTTCCGGTTGCTTCGCTGTCCCGCACATATGCGTTGGATAATGATTCCTCCGCCTCATCAATCTTTTTTCGCAGAGTTTTGCGTTTGTTGATGTTAGATAGGCACTTCTTGCATAGGTATTTACTAGAGCTGTTTAGCTTGAAGGGCAAACTCTCCAACTCGACAAGAATGTCAACTTTGCGTCCACTTCGTCCTTCCACTAGATAGCGTTCCGCGCTGTTCGAGATTTGGCAAATGCAAACGACACATTCAAATTCTTCATAGGCGTTCTTTCTATGTGTTTCTCTCTTGATCTGGTCCTCGAGAGCGCTGAGTTGGGTTTTCAGGCTACATCTTTTCCTGAGACTTTGAAGACAGCCTTTACATATGTACTCGCACCTACTCAGATTAACATCAAAAGGCAATCTATGTAGTTCTCCGAAGCAATCAAATTGTCCCTTCCCTTGAATTAAATACCTATCGCCGGTTTTGATAATAGCTCGATGACATAAAACACATATTTTTTCCTGCGAATTCATAGATTTCTTATCGAAAGTTTACGATAGACTTTCGCTGAAGCGCAACTCACGTGCGAACTAACTTGTCACATTATAAAAACAAACACCCGATGAGAGAGACTGGAGCGGAGTTTTCAAACCAATGAGCGGGCGCCTAGTATGTAACCAATCACAGACGACTACACATATTCAAGTATTTTTGAACAAACGAACCGTCGTCATTTCGCAGACGGACTCAACCCAGGTTAGTTCGGCTGTCAACGCAGGCTACGATTGGCCGGCTTTTTCAAACATGGAAATGTGATGGCAAAAGCTCAATTAAATCTCACCATAGTTATATCCCACATTAGAATACCTTCAGTTCCTTTTTTCTTTTCAGGTTAAGTAGGACTACAATGTAGTATTCTGGGTTGCTGGGGAAGACCAGTGGTCATATTTTATAATATTTTGTGGAAACAAGCAACCGGGCAACCAACCGTGATACAGCCCATTGTATGGAAAGGGCACACATATGGAAGAAATATTAAATATTTTCAATCATCAAAACATTTTATCTGCCTCGTATCTGGTGATTACATAGAACATGAATAATGCTTTTCATGAACACATTTCCGCCTATCAATCGTAGAAAAATCAGCGGGAATACAGTGAACGGTGCCAAATAGGAAACAGCACTTTAAGATAATTTACGTAGCAAATTGTTAGCAGGAATGAAACCCTATCCTTGTAATGGTATACAGTCAATACACGAAGTTTTAATGCATGCAATTTGTTGACAATAGACTGACCAATGTAAAATCCATATATCATTAAAATTTAATACTTTTATTGGATTTGCGTTTCTGTAAAATCTATTTATAATTCTGAATCAAACATGATATGCGGAAGCGGCAAGAAAAGGTCTTTAGTACGATCTGTATCCCTCAGGGTATAAAACTGACGTTCATATGTATAGAGTGTATCCAGTGTGAAAAGCATTAAGCAGGAAATGTTTGTTCTTGAGTGACAAAATGTTTACCACAAAGCGCCCTGGAGACATAATAGCATTTACGACGTCAACGGTGTTTTTCGTGTTTACTGGTGTTCCTATTTAGCTAGTGGACGTATCGAAAACGGTACTGTCTTGTTTTCACTTTAAAACACGAAATACTACAGGCCTTGGTCAGGACATCTCTAAGGATTTCCTCACAGCTAGATAAACCCTCTAGAATATCCTAGAACATCAACACAGGCGAGTAACATTTGCACTCGAATCACATTCAGTAATAATATAATAGATTGCAATAAAGCATTAAAACAATCATAATGATGCTTGGCGTTATTATATTTTATCATTAAATCATTGTCAAGTGCGATGGAAACAGTGTTTTTAATAAAAGTGAAATATTCCTCTGGGCCTCTTAATAAACTGTTGAACTAAAAGCCGAATTATTCAGGTGCAAAAAAACTCCGACTTATTTCAAAAGTTTACTATAAACAAACGGCAGAGTCCGGCAAAACCGAAGTGATAGAATAGATAATACATGTAGTGAGTGCAATAACGTCGTTACGTTTTTCTATAACTGTTTAGTGCCCTTGGTCATTTATTTTTGTCGCTCCGTATCCATAGCAACAGCGAGACTCTAATTAAAAATTCTGCAATTGGAGACGGCTTGTTGAGCCTTTTGAGTAGTTATAGTTCACTTCTCTCTATGACCTTTACGATTCGTGACGGCTGCTGTTAGTTTTATAAACCAGCTACTTTGTTTAAATTCAGAGGCTGCTTAGACCACTAATTATATCGAGAAGGAACGTGGACAGTGAGGTTGTGTTCAGAAGCGACTTTGGATGCGTTTTGTGCCGAACTGCAGTTCACATTCTGGTGTTTACTGGGAAAAGAACAATTCTGAAGGCAGATAGGAAGGCCATTCACTGCTGGCGGGAAGCACAACCAATGTCTTCAATGTGTGTGATAACTTCATCAGCAGCGTGAGCAGAAACGTGTGTCGACGTACGTCAAAATTTCACAATGTATTCTACTACAGTAAACTGTCCATGTTGTATGGCCAACCGTGAATCAAAGAAGAAAGCTTAATTGATTTCACTCGGAAGATAATTTCTAGAAGGACATTGGCGGCGTACGTGATGGATTTTCCCTTACCTGGCTCTAACGAGCTTTGGAATTACTCGTCAATCTCGTAACTGAAAGTGCTGCTACTGTTTTGCCATGGGTTGTGGAACGTCTGTCGATGCTTATAGTGAAAATGACGGGCACAAACGTTCACTGTCTTTGTCCAAGTCGGAAAAAGGTACGACTTTTAGCAAATAATCACGTTTGTTGAACAGGATAGGACTCGAATAATAAAGATTGCTTGCAAACACATCGCTTTTAAATACATTGCCAAAGTTCTTGCTTAGCATAAAATCCTAATAATAAATCCAAAGCATATTTACAATATTGTAACAATAATTCATGACCCATCGCTATAAGTTATAACGCTTTTAATACCTGTTATTGTGATAGAAGTAATTCGTGGTTCTATTACAGCTATGCGTGCTGCAGTTTTAATACAGAACTGGTTTCGTCGGTATAAAGCACGACTAGAAGCGCGAAGACGGTGTACATGGAGGATTTTTCAAAATATCGAGTACGCTGGCGAGCAGGATCAACTCAAGGTAGGCCGTATGGTCCAAATATACTTAGTACGTGAAGTCATTTAAAATACCACCATCTAATAATAACTTTACGTGATAATAATAACAGTGTACCATATGTTATAACCCGAAACTGGGAAGCCGTTTTTTCTATAAATATATAGTCCGATTTTTGGGGATTAGCCTTGTCTATTGGGATTTCTTTTCATAAAATCCCAGGCTAGTCGGTCAAATATTGATAAAGTGACTGCTTTCTCATCGCTTACGTCAAAATATAGATCGTTGTTTATGACAGTAAATAGCAACAGAATTTCGACCGAAGCGCGCGTGTCTGTGAAGACAGAAAGGTGCGCTCAAGATGTGACCCGAGATACTGAAGGGATAAACACATTATAAAGATTTCACTATCTTCTGGATCAAATAGCCTACGTCCAAACGCAAAAAATAAGCCTGATATAAAGGCAATAATCCTCTTACTGCTTTCATGGTTCACTCCGACACTGAAAAATTCAAATATTTTGAAAAGCTGTAACTGAAATTAGGTTAATTTTAAAGATTTCCATCTTATCTCTGTAGGGGTAATCTCTTGCCTAGTAACCGGAGCTTAGGTCGGTTATGTCATTCACTTTTGTATTTTATTTTGAAAACATTAATCAGATAAAAAGAAAATCATTCGCGCATCAAATACAATTTCTGCATTTCCTTCTAGAAAGATACAATAACTTAATTTTAATATATAAATAAAAACAAAATATTTAGGGGCATTAGAAATAGGAAAACTTTGATGTTGTACTCAACAAGCGGGCTGTTCTTAGCCTGCTAGCCAGCTCTCCAGTGTTTTTTTTTTTTTTTCAGGAATCCCGCGCGCACCAAAGATCAAATATCCGAAAAAACCCACTGGAGATAGCAGGCTGCTGTAGACTGTTCTCCACTTTTCATTTTGTCTACCTTTTCTTATTCTGTTATTTTCATACTTTTTATTATCCTTTTTTTATGAATAATCAAAAATGAAAATCTATTACCTTCAGCTACATTAAAGAATAAGGATTTTGTTACTTGTCATTTTTATTACTAATTGTTGTTTTAATCACAAAAACTTTGATAGCCAAATGGATGATAATTTTTTGGGGTGACCTAGTTTTTTTACTTCAAATCCCCCAGCAGACCTGACTCAATATAATATATATGGGAATTTAATATTATCAAAGTTAATTTGAAACTCTAAAAGCTAAAAAAAAAAATCTTTATTAGTCTTTGAGGTCTCTGAAATAATCAAATTGACCTTAGTGAGGCCATCTTTATTAAAACAGTCTAATGCCTACAGTCTAATGCCCCCCCCCCCCCCCCCTAAGGAAGGGCATTGGAAATTCTGGAAGGGTGGGGGGTCAATTTACTTGATCATTTCCATACAAATACTGTATTTTTCCTTGGAAATTCCAGAGGGGTGTGGGGGGGGGGGGGTGTCACTTTTCAACAGGGGGGGTATGGATATTTTCTGGAACCACACATTCTCACTTTTAACTGAGAAACTAATGAAACAGTGTGTCGCCATGGTTGTACCAAATATTTACACCAATGTGAAGCCAACAAACCCTCACCCTTTTTGACAGTTCTCTGTGGGTTGTTGTAATTATTCTGGATGGTAATTTACATCTTGACTTGCTTTTTAACAATGCCTCATTGTTATTTTAGTTGTTTAACTTCTTCAATGACATGTTGAGCCATGTTCAGCCTGAAAACGTCATTGGTAAGCAATATATTATGTGGCAATAAGTGTATGATAGTGAAAACATGGGAGGAAAATGTTCAAATTTCCTCCAGCAAATGCAGTAAATGTATGGGAAAATCTCCCCCCCCCCCCCTGGCTACGCCCTGCCAACATTTCTATGTCGCATGTTCTGAATCAGAATGTGAGTGGACTTTGACACAAAAATAACCCACAGCAACTGCCATTGAGCAGGCTCAATCAAACAACAAAAACAACAAAAAGGCCAATAAGTTAGTGTTAATGGGGTGACTGGGTGTTAATTGATACGTGTAACAAGGGAGTGTTGATGGAGTGACTGGCTAATGCAGTAATGCATAAAGCTTGGATGTTTGTAAGGCAGCAAAGTGTATTATAGCTGATTTACATTATGTGATTTGTTGGGCCAACCACTTTTTGAGCTGCAACTATTTGATTTGTCAGAAGAAGAAAAAATAATAAGTTTAATAACACTCCCCATAGGGGCTTTTCAGTGATATATACAATTATACAATATACAATATATATAAACAATATTTACAATATAACTACTAAGTTAATTAAGTTTACTATATTTACAATAATTATATTGACTACTTAGTGTAAAGCTAAAATGTTTGAAAGGAGAGAGTGTCTTAGAGTTGACTTGAAGTGTTTAATATTTCTACAGAGCTTCAGTTCATTAGACAAAGAGTTCCAAATGTCAACAGCTCTGTAGAAAAATGACTTCTGGCCGGTACAAGTTAAAAAAAGAGGAATCTGTTGTTGACTGTTCCTAGTAACACAGCCAGGAACTTGAGTGGACCACAATCATCAAACAATTAGTTTACCTTTAATTCATTCACTCTGAATTTTTATACTATCTCCTAATTTTTTCCAGGTGATAGCAGAACAAGTTTAATCACTGAGGCATTAACTAGGAATGGTTCTGCGAGTAAGAGAATATAATATATATAAATATAATAATAATATTTAGTATAATTACTCAAGTGATTCGGCCTATAGGTGAATATAATATTGAAAGCAATTGGGATTGTGTGTGTACTTTATTACAAGAAACTAAAAAATATTATTTGTAATAAATTATTACAAATTTATTGTCAAAAATCTTAAAAGTCATTTGAATAATTATACTAAAACAATTAGTCATCCCAGGCTTCAACGTAGGTAGGGCCTTCGGTGACTAATTGTTAAATATTATAATGTTATTGATTTTGATACTCTGGCATGCCTTCTGGGTGTGCAGGATTATTGCATGGACACATATGTTCAGACCAAAGGAGCATTGACGATGAGGGATCACATTGCCTCTTCATACCCATGTCCAAAATTGCCAATAAGGAAATAGATCAAGTTCACTATTTATAGTGTCATTTTCAACATATATTTTTTTGTGTTTTAGGCTTATAGTTTTCGATTGCTTATTGACATTTTTGACAGGGTTTTCCCCATTTTTCAACAATGGCTGTTTTCACACTACAGACGAGTAATCCGTCCAAGATGAGAGTTACTCGTCTGGACGGGAAACTCGTCTAGATGTGAAAACGTTTTGGACGAGAAACTTGTCCGTCTGTAACTTTGTCGTAACGACGAAGTTATGATGACGAGTTACTCGTCTAGATGGGAAACTCGTCTTATATTCACACTAGACGAAGTAATAATAATTTTATTATTACTATTACAGATGAGTAGCCCGAAGTATTTCGTCCCATGAAGACTGGAACTAGAATGCCCCAAGGAGTTGTGGGTAATAAAGATGTAACCACACGAGCACGCCATCGGGCTCTAAAACCACCCTTGACTTGTCTAATGTGAATTCACGTCGGTGTTTTAAAGACGAGTTTCACAACACAAATTCACATTAGACGGGAAACTCGTCTGGATACTCGTCTGTAGTGTGAAAACTGTTAATACTGCATAATAAGATTTTCTTCAAACTAAAAACTATTATTGAATATGAATACCTTGCTGAAAATTCTTCACTCTTTCACAGGTAGTAATTCATCTCGAAATAGTGCTGCCTTGGAAAATTCCCTCGATATCTCCACCGACCCGTCCGAGATTGAAGTCGAGACTACTTACACAGGCCACGAGGTCAAACTTCCAATAACACTGCTGACCGTCCGAAATATTATAGAGCACTGCAAAATGAACAAGGTAGGGTCAATTATATGCACTTTTATATTAAATAAGGTTAAACTGGGAATTCCAAATTTACGATAACTTTTAAAGACTTTAAGTAAGTAACTTAACTTAAGCTTAACTTAAGTTAAGTAAGTTAAGCTTACCTGGGCTAAACTAAACCTTTCGATGTCTGAATGACTGAAGAAGGCACAAAACTCTACTTCAGTTTTCAGGCCTGAATTTCTTAGTACTGAAAAAGAACAGTTGCTTGAGGCTAAACAACTTTCTAAATTAATTTTACCTGCTTGTTTTCAGTAGTGTTTTGAAAGCAAACTAGCGGGGGACTTCAGGTCACGTGCTTTCATGTGTGATAACCGTCGGGTACTGGCACGATACACAGGGAACCCAAGCTCATATTTTGTGACTGGCGAAAATTTGTAAGAAATTGTCAATAAAAATCCACCGAAACTCACCTGGCAGTTTTAAGAGGTATTTGTCTTCATTGCCCCTGTGGAGTTTGACAAAAATCGGTTAACCACACCTTCCCAATTACAGGGGCGTAGCCAGCACTTATGAGAGGGGGGGTTCCAACAAAAAATAAACTCCACGATAGATCGGACGGACATAAAACAGAGGTGAATCACGTGAGCGTTTGCTATGGATTAAATAATATACGTTATATAGTCAAGACTAGCTCACCTCAATTTTTTTTATCATTAACTAACTTGCAAGCATATCGGTCAGGAGAAGGCGTCTTGGATGTTTAAGAGCGAAGGCGTCGATTACTTTTTCAACATCGATTTGCCGGCTGTAATGGATGTTCATCAGAGCCAAGCCTGACTCGCGCACGCTGGACATGCTGGATCGTAGATATGTCAGCCTGCGGAGTGTGCTAAAGGATCGTTCACACTCTGCCGATGTTTTGGCACAGCGTGCATAAAATACGCAGGAGAGTGTGCATGTTCGGATAAAACTCCTCGTCACACTCTGACAGGGCCTGAACTGCGCTATCTGGCAGGTCTACATCGACGCCGCGCCATTTTCGTTTCCACCGAAGGAGTTCGACGTCGAACACTTGTGGCGATGGGAGTTCATCGTTGTAGAACTCCAATGCAGGTTGAATGGGTTGTCCTTGAATGGAGTTCGTTAACTCGGGGACCAGAGAAAACAAACCAGACAAGACAGCATCACTTCCAGGATTGAAGTAGTTTTTCATTTCAGAGAGAAGATGGTCTAGTAGAGGAATCGCTACGGCTCTCTTGTAGTAATCCTTGGGTGTCTGGGCTGGGACTGGGGGGTTCCGCTGCGGGAGAGGAGGGTTCCGGAACCCCTGGACCCCCCCCCCCCCCTGGCTACGCCCCTGAATTATTGTATATATTTTCTCCGTGCAAAGAGCATTGGAGTGTAAACTGCAGTGAGAAAAGACTGAAAATTCAGGCTATGCCCCTGTCTCATATCTTGAACCACAATATTGAATGAATTGCTTTTCTATTTAGCTTCTCCATGTGAAGTACGTGCTTGTCATTTTACGGGAAGCAAGGGAACGCTTTCGAGTTCTGCCGAACATTCATCGCGTGACAACAAGTATAGCAAAACAAATAACAATATGTGGTAAGAATGCATAAATTTCTTAATTTTTCAAAGGCAACTAAAATGTCAACCACTCGTGAGCGGTAACAAAAAAAAACGCTAGGATAATAAACATCTAAAAGGACGGTACTTTTTTATTTTCAAAACGTTTCGAGACATCTGTAGTTGTAAATGTTTGCGATCAGCTCCTGCATTCACCTGTACTGTATGCGCGCGTATCAGAACGAGACTGGCGTGCGCAGTCGCCATGACAACTGTATTATTACGTCATCAGTCGAGGAGCAGAGGAAAACCTTACTCCGTATTTTTTCGTGCACTCGAGCTTCGGCAAAGAATGTGATATGATGGACTTTTGGTGTTGTTGACCACAGCTTTCGCTTTGTTAGTTGTTCCCCGTTGTTCAACTGTTCAATTCTTTTGTATTTATCCGATCTTATTTTCTTCTTTCAGGTGATCTTCATGGTAAACTAGACGATCTATTTATGATTTTTCACAAGGTAGGAGATCAGAATGAAGATACCACAGTTTTTAAAGAATTTCACAATGTATTTAGTGCACGCCCCTATTGTAAATCAGCCGATTGTATGTGTTAAATGGGTTTAGCGTAAAGATGCGCAGATTCCAAAAAATATCCACCCGAAACTTATCGTTTCTTTTATCCAAATCCTCTTCCTCAGAATGGCCTGCCTTCACCGGAAAATCCTTACGTCTTCAATGGGGATTTGGTGGATCGAGGACCTCGCTCAGTAGAAATCGCCATCATACTTTTCGCGTTTTTCATTTTGTATCCAAATGGTGTGTACATTAACAGAGGCAACCATGAAGACCATATCATGAATTTAAGGTGAGTTATCATATGTTTAATTTAAAACATGTTAGGATAAATAATGGAAAACCAAAACAGAAATGCAAAATATGCCAAGGTTTCGGACCTTTATTTCGGTCTTTCTTCAGGGAAATGTTAGGGAACATAAGCCCCCTAGATGAGCCGTGTGCTCTTGGGGCAAATGTAATAAAATATCTTTTAATTAATAAAAAAAAATGTTAGGGAAATGCTGGAGAATAAACTTTTGTACTATCGCCTGTGAGCTGTTTTTTGATTTCGTCTTGTACTTGAATCAAGTATTTTCTATGGTTTATTATAAGTATTTTCACCGGTCCCTCATCGATCGGCGTACAATGCAGCCAAACATCGCAGTTGAACTAGTTGTTACATTAAACTGGACACCAAAGAGCTCGGTGAAAATGCGCGCTGTGCGTGTCGTGTGCTTATTTTGTGCGCGCGTTGGCTCCTTGCACGTCACAACAACGTCGACTCTTCATTTTATTCTTTGCGCTGTATTTTTTCTGCTGTAGTTGTTTTTTTGCTCGTGCGCACTGATATAAAATGACATCAGGGAATCAACATGAACTATTGGGTACTGATTTTATTTTAAAGATACGGTTTCGTCAAAGAAGTGATGGAGAAATACAAAGACCATTCATCCAAGGTGATCAAGCTATTCGAGGACATATTTGGCTGGTTGCCACTGGCAACAGTCGTAAACAACAAGATATTTGTGGCACATGGTGGCATCTCAAACATCACTGATCTTGATATCATCAATAAGATAGACAGACATAAGGTGAGAGACAGTTACTCCCAGGCTACGAAAACCGTGAACACTTGTCATATGTCTGGAATGTGGTTTATGAATTCTCGCATGCGCACGAGAATCTACGCAGAAAACGTCATAAAATGGATCATATTGAACAAAGATTTTCCAGAACAGGAATGCTGCATATAAACCACCAATACTATTTTATAACAAGACTTGAAGCTCTTAGTAGTTCTCGTTCGGGATAAGTTAGATTTACTGATCAACATTCCTGGCATATTTCAGGTGTTCACGGTTTTCGTAGCCTGACTGTAAATCTTGTTAATAGAAATGTATCCAAAAAATCGAGCATTTTGATATTGCAGTTGTTTCAAAGTTGTTTTTATTGTCCTGTCTCTCGGTCTTCAGGGTCGGCTACCCATCGTCTAACAAGTCTTATTTTGAAGTGTGTGTGTTTGGGGGAGGGGGGCTTTTATAGAAAGACAACAATAATAATAATAATTTATTATTTATATAGCGCAAACTGACATTAAAATAAACGATCTAATGCGCTTAGACTCTATCACAAAAGTGGGGAAGACCCCTCCCTTCCGCGGGCGTGTAAAAGCATTTGTCTCAAAAGGGCCATGTAAAATTCGCTCGCGGCTGTGCGCTTTCGTCCATGTAGGTGAGAACAGGGCCGCTATTTGATCGCCAAAGAAAGCGCACCCAAAAGCTCACCGTGTGAACGCGTCACAACAACTTGAAAACTCTTTGTTCGTACAGTCTACTTATCGGTAGACTTCGCGTTTACTTCTCCTCATTTAATTCTTGGTTTCTTTCCTTAGTATGTGTCCGTACTGAAGCCTCCTGATATCGACAAGGATAACCCAAGCATGAGCAAGTTGAAGGAATGGAGACAGGTTAGGCTCAACAAATTTCAGATCTAAATATTATGTACGGCTATGCATTAGCAGCATTTTACGCCATCCTAACGCAACCCGCTAAGTCCTCCAACCTTCCCTTGTCTAGTGGTCGTATTTAACCACTTTGAGTTCACTGAAGTTGAGAAGACCCTTTCTTATTAAGAGGAAATCCCTTTTCCTTAAACTTCAGTATATCCTCTATAATAGCCACCCCGTCGGTCGCGCTACTGCCGAGAATACGAGTAATGAGGTCTTGATTTATGCATGTCATCGTCTGAGGCGTTTTTAGCAAAAGCGTTTTGTTGAAGTGCCACTATAGGCAGACATCAACCCGTACATTTCATGAAAAAGATCCATTATCCAAGGGAACAGTAGTTGCGCATGCTGTGAATATTTTATGATTTTTGAATATTTCCGATGTGGCGGTTTTTTTTTTCGTTCAACTATGCGCGATGCATCTTGGGGGAGAAGCTCTTCAGAACAATGGTTCCTGTGACGTAACAACAAGACAAAGAAACAGGAACCGTTGTTCATCCCACAAGATTTAGGAGAACATTCCACGACGCTAGTTTTCAGGGGTTTCAATAAGTTTTGAAGTATCAGGCTAAGTTCTGGAGGTAGACAGCTGGGTTTGGGGTCCTTGCCTTCAAGGGGGACACGGGGGCATGCCCCTTGTGAAATTTCGGTAGCAGCAAAGGCGTTTTCCTGCGTCTTGAGGGCAATATAATTGGCATTTTCATGTATTCTATTGCTTTAATATTGAAGTGATAATGAATTTTCTGGCGGTCAGCAGTGAAGTAGCTGTGGTTCACCGCCGATAGCCGCCTTCTATTGAAACTCCTGAGTTTTCAATTCTCTTTCTTGCAGGTTCTCGATCTGTTATGGAGCGATCCCAAGCCTAACCCCGGATGTCGGGCCAACTCGTTCCGGGGTGGAGGGTGCTATTTTGGTCCTGACGTCACTACTAATGTGCTCAAAAAGCATAACCTGGAGTTATTAGTACGTTCTCATGAGTGCAAATACGAGGGATATGAGTACATGCACGACAAAAAGGTAGGTTTGTAGAACGGATTTCACATGACCATCGTGAAAACAATCGCAATCGAGCAATCACTAGCCAATCAGAATCGAGAGAAATCACGACTTGCTCCTAAATGGCTTTCTTCTTAGCCAATGACACAACTGCATTTACAGCAGAATTTGATTGGCTGAGAAAAATGAGTAGCCAATGAGAACGTCAAGCAATCGTAATCACATGACAAGTCACGACGGTCATGTGAAATCCGCTGTATCTGTGATACATCATCATCATCATTCGACTAAACCACAGATCCAGCCTGCTGCTGAGTCTGAATTCCTGTCAGTGCTGCAGGGGTCAGTTGGACGCAGCTGCCGGCTGTGTAGTGGAACTCTCAAACACATCTTTCAGACAAGATTCAACCAATGTTATAGTATTAGCTGTAAAATGTATTTTTCATATTTCACTTCATTTTATACACGAATCTTGAAGCGACTCTAAACTTTAATCGTGTGAAATAAAGGATTAGTATAAATTATTAATGTACGATTTCTATAAAGTATAATAATCACGTTGACTATTGGAAATCCAACGTGCTGACTGGTTGAGCATTTTTGTGCTCTTGATTTTTACAGGGACGTGGGAAGATTTTTATTAACAATTTTTGTTCAACTTTGTCTTGATAATAGATTCGGGATTTTTTATATATAAAAGCGTAATATTCAGATCCAGATTGTTTGTTCTTTTTCAGGTTATTACCATTTTCTCAGCTTCCAACTATTATGAGCAAGGAAGCAATCGAGGAGCGTATTTGAAAATCGGACCGGACATGAAGCCGTACTTTGTGCAATACCAAGTGTCTAGAACTAAAAAGCACCTGACGCTGAAACAGAGGTAAGTCCTTTGAAATGGCGCAATGGTATTCCTCAATGATCTACATTTGGTCTTAACAGTTTGCTTCCCTGCGTTATAAACGTTTTCGTGGGCTCTTAGACTGCCCAACGATGTAAGGTTTGATGTTTCACGGAAAAGTGTTCAGTGGTAGATATGGCCGAAACGATATCTGACGGTGTCCCTCAAGTTTCTGACCATGGGCCACTCGACATTACCTGTTCGAGTTCTCTACAGTTTCAAAACAGGTACATCACCTCGCTATTGGTAATTATCTACCAAGTTAAAGAATCTGTCCCCAGATTAAAGAGCCCGTGTCAGCCACTCCTTTGTTATTGTTTTCTTTCGATATTAGAAGACGAACTACGTTTAGAAATCTCTTAATAAACGTCTAAAACAAAGTTTCAGATTTGATTTACCAAATTCAATCGAGAACATTGCTCTGTATTCTCTAAATCAGCCGATGGAAATGGATGTTTCCATCGGTTGATTTAGTGATTGCAATGAATATGTTCTATTGATGGCCTAAGTCGATGGCCGTCCCTGTTGTTCGATATTTCTACACGTAATTCGCCTTCTTATATCAAATGGAAATAAAAACAAAGGAATGACAGACTAGTGCTCTTTGGCATCACCCCGTCGAACCGCCAAATTGGGAAATCAGCGGCACAAAGTAGGAATTTGTCGTGGAGCTATAAATTTCATCCCATCGGGTATTGTTTGTGCTTTGCAGGGTTGGTTAATGTAGAGGAATCAAAAGCGACTTGATGGCCATACATGTCTGATACCACTTTTCCTTATGTATGGTGCTCGCGCGGCGCGCTCCGCTATTCATTTCATCCCATCGGGTGTTGTTTGTGCTTTGCAGGGTTGGTATTGTAGAGGAATCTGCGATACGAGAACTGAAAGAGAGACTGTACGCAAACAAGACAGCCCTTATGGCAGCTTTTGAGGCAAAAGACACAGAAACGACGGGTAAGTTAAACCTTTATCAATACCAGTTTACAGACGTTTTATGTAGATCATTGGAAGCTTAAGTCAAAGTTACATACGGTCAGAAACATGTTCCTGATACGTGTTTCTGATACGGTTTTATAATAATTTGTGCTGTAACAGGTGCTACCATTTCTATATATATTTAAGCATTAGAGCACAACTGTCTATGACTTTATCGGTGAAATAGAGCATAGATTAGAGGGCGCGTTATATCGTAGCTATATTATAAAGACATATACATTTTATTCACAAAGATTCGTATACAAATGTACATGTACTAGTTACAATGCTTTCGGATGGCATACTGCAGAATATCCCACGCGTCACTTGTATTTTCTGGTATACACACGAGCCTTAGGCGAGTATTTATGCTAAGACAATACAAGTGACAAGTGGGATATTCTGCAGTATGCCACGAGAATTCATTGTATAGCTATTTTATACCACGCTACAGAAAAATAAAGGCAACGTATTACGTTATGCAGTGCACGACGGGAAGGTTGAGTGTAATACCGCCGAATATACAACGCCATTCCTGCATTCTGATTGGCTGTATTTTCTGTGGCGTGGTATAAAGACATATACATTTTATTCACAAAGACTCGAATGCAAATGTACATAGGTTAATACCTTAGTGAATATGGCTAGGAGGGTTAGCCTCCTCCACAGGCGTCACTTAGGTTGTTAGAAAGAGGTAGAGCGTGGGCCTCCTGTGGCAGGAAACCGGAAGCTACAAACCCCCTAAGAAGTTGCGTTCCTTGTCCATAACACAGGAAGCCCGAGACATTGCTTTCGCGTGTTTCCTTGTGTCGCAAGTGTGCACTAGGCATAAATTGAAACCTTTATAAAATATGACTAAGCTATCCTAAACATTAGATAAGTCTGTTATATTTGATAAGTCTTCCACTACACAATTGTTAGGTTATCTAAGTTCTAGCCAATGGGCGTTGGCTGTTGAGGAGACCCTTCACCTTGATGTACCGTGGAACATGCTCAGACATCAGCTCGCGCGGATCCTACCTGATGGTCGCGTGGATTACCAGTCTTGCCTTGAGCAGTACTCCATCGAAAGCAAAGTGAAAAAGGTGATAGATTGCTTAACAACCGGCTAGCCTGAGATTGTTTCCACTTGCTCGCTACGGCCTACGTACCCAGGCGTCTCAGGTGTGTCAAAAAAGGGCAAAAACCGGCGATCCGCGAAAAGTAAAATCTCGAGGCGCGCAATGCATCATGGGAAGGCTCGGGCTCTGTTGCAAAGGACCACGGGAATGCTCAACCGAAGAAGCGATCTTCCGCTCGCCCTTCCCATGATGCCTTGCGCGCTAGCTCGCTCCCAGTCGCTCTCGCCTCGCCTCGCTAGAACGCGCCTGGATACGAGGCAGGGCTACGGGTCGACAACACACATTCCATACTGACTTTTGTAAATACTCCGTAGTGTGTGTAACACCAAGGAGAATCTTTCTTATTCGCTCGGACGGCAAGGCTGAGGGGACATTTGCTGAGGGATATTCATATGTTTTCTGTAAACTCCCCCACCAACACACTTTGCCATGCATTGTCTCTGATGAGCCCTCTCACTTCATAATCTGGCCACGCATTGCTTGAATCACCAAAACTTTCAGTCTTAATTATTAAATTTTAGTTGTCATCAACGTCATGTGTTTTTCTTTATACAGAATGGTCCGAGTTTTACCGAGGCGCTCTACAGGAACAGGTCCAACCTTGAGACAATATTCCGACTGATGGACAAGGATCACTCAGGTTAGCCACTTAATTCAGTTACGTTAGTGACTGGTGGTGAAGATGATCGTGGTGATTGTGCTAACCGACGACCGGTTAGCGCAGTGGTAGAGCGCCGGGCTTATGTTCGGGAGGTTGGGAGTTCAAACCCTGGCCGGGCCAACACTCAGGGTCTTTTCTAATAATTGAGGAGAAGGTGCTGCCTTTGCTCTAACATCTGCAAATGGTTAGACCTTCGCGTCTTCTCGGATAAGGACGTTAAACCGTAGGTCTCGTCTCTCACATACACTACACTAACCGGAACCAGAGGGACGTTAAAGAACCACGAGGACCGTCGGAAGTTGCCCAACCTCAGTGTCACAGAACTCACAATGCTAACACACACTCATGTTTATAAAGCTGGTTCTATAGGATGAGTTATCCGTTAATGTAAAAGCACTGAAATGTAAAGCATTGAAACTATGGTGTAATGCTATATCTATATTTATTTTTTTTTTTTTCTATAGTGCGAGGGTTGTCCAATGGACGATTCCAGCTATAACGCACGCACGCGCTGCATGTCGGTAAACGTGGGACATTTGTCGAATGAAGTGTTAAAAAGCGCGCGCTGCATTCTGGTAGTTGTAGGACACGGCTTGGGCATTTCTGAATAAAGAAGTAGCTGGAATCGTCCATTACATAGAACGAGATTCCATCGGACACTGTGCACCAGTGAGAACTGCGTACCGTTATGAAAAGAGTGCCCCGAGAATAAGTAAAGTTGCCAAATATGTGAAAAGTCCTGTGACGTCACAATGCGCCCGTCTATTAATTTTGAACCAATTTTCTCCAACAGGTCACGTGTCCATGGACGAATTCGAGGAATGCTGTCGGGTCCTCAACAAGCATGCCAACTCTGAAATCCCTGATGACTCCATTCAAGACTTGGCAAAAAGTATAGACATGGACAAAAATGGTTTCATTGACTTCAACGAATTTCTGGAGGCGTTCCGTCTTGTAGACGTCTCGAAATCGCAGAATGGATTTCCCAGCAACTCGAAATCATCTTTCTCGTCGACAAGAAGCTCACCGGTGAATTCCATTCATATTTTATCGTGACAACTTCGTAAGGAAGTGTTCAAGTCGAACCCCCTGTATTGGTAATAGGTAGGTAGCAATTTAAATAGCGTTAACAAAGTGTATTCACCTGTAGCATGAAATTACTAATGGAATTTCCCCAGGTAAAATGAGCCGGGATCTTAGCCGGAATCACAGTTGGGTTCCTTGTGTTTTAGGTTGGGTTCCCTGTGGGATTTATAACACACCAGGTGATATCCGCCTTTCCTAGCAGGATCCTAACCTAAGACAACTAGCCCAACTGAGATTGACGGGATCTAGCCTTGCTATGGACCCAGTTTTCCTGAGTGGGACTGGAATGATCCAGCCATGCTACACGGGGTAATTTTTCTTGAAACTTGCAAGGAGGTTCTACATGTCTGCAACTCGCAAGACAACATAATATTGCATTACAGGTGGATGTTACACGCGCGATTTTCGTTGCAACTGGAAACGCAACAAATATTGCGTTGTGAGTTGGAGAAAAATTGCCTCGTGTAATATGGCCTTTAGTTCCCTAAACTCGACAAAGGCTGATTAGAATGTGTGAGATCGTGAGGACAGGACCCGCTCCTTTTATGCCGAAACCTCGCATGCTCCAGGAACGATCACTGAGCAAAACTATTTAGACCATCCTATCAGAAATCTATTGAAGAATATGTAAAACGTAAAAAGTTGGTCGGATGGATCGAGAAATAGCGAGATTGAAACGGATTGTTTACGTGGTTTTCAGCCTTCGCTGGCCATCGTTACGGGACGATACTACTTTGTTTTGAGATGCGCAGAACAGCAGCTGCGCAGAATGCGTGACAGCCTCCCTTCAAGATGGCATGAGATAGAGCTAGCTAGCTTTGCATGGTCTAGCTTTGCGTGGTCTTTGATTTTTTTCGAGGTTTTGTATACTGACTATACTGAAGGGAAAGGGAAATAGGACAAAAAATACTTACCTTTGAGACAGAAGTAAAAATGTCAGAAACTTGCAATAAACTTAATTGGGTGTTCATGTTTTGACGCGCAGGACTTAAACTCTTGCCTCACTTCCATGTGCGACAAAATCGTAATGTTTATTTTTTACACTTTTCATACAGAGAGAATTTATACACTCAATGTACATACCGTTGTAATTAGAATTAAAGGAGGAAACTAACATAAACCATACACCTCTTTCATAATACAGTTTTCCTAGTAAAAGGCGAAAGAAATATTTATGTAGTAAAAAATTGTTGTTTCAAAAATCATACATCAGAATACACAGTTTCAGAAAAATCCGTATAAATTGGTTAAATATTGACGAAATTATAGGACCACAAAAATACAGAGTTTTTTAAGGGATTTTCACTAGAAGCCTTTCTAGCCTCGTTTTGGTGTATTATGAGAACTTCAGATGCTTATATCTCGTTCATGGACACCATAGATGTGTTCTAGGTGGGCTTCCTCTGGTTGGTAAGACATGTGTGACATGACGTCACAGTCACGGTTCATCTCCGACCACAGGAAGCCCACCCAGAACGCCAGGGACAAGGTGTCGGATTTTGAAATTCGATCTCCTTTTCAAGATATTATTTTTTTAATAATATTTTTTTACATTTTTGATTAAAAAAAAAACTAGCGGACACACCAAATTGGCTCTAAAATCGGCTCTTTTTAAAATTTCCAAAATCCCCAACACGGTTTTTTAGAACTCATCTAAGTCCATGGTAAAATGTTGTTAAAGAACGAAAGCATCGTAAATCCTGTGGATATCCCTAAAAAAATTGTGTTATCAAATTAAAGAAATCAAGTTTTCATAGTCGAGGTAGAAGAAATAAGCTTTAAAAAATGCTCGAGATGCGACTTTTTTTCGCGAAATTATTGCATTTTAACGAAAATTACCACGAAGGTAGTCCATAACCGGTAACTGGTCTCTTCACTCTTGTTGTGGTGGACTTATAAAAACTGCGTCAAAATCGAAGCGTTCCTTCACTAGCATCAACAAGAAGCATTTATTGTATATAGCATAGAATAAATATTTCCGAGATTTGTGTATATAAGAAAAAAAATATTAAAAGAAGTATTAAGTTATGAGTATTCGTTACGACAATCTTGAATATTTTATTTGTGTGTGTCGGTGTTAGGGTTTATGGTTTGAAATCTGGTAGTTGTTCGTAGCCACCCCGGAGTTGTTTTCCGGAGTTCCACCCCTGCAAGGAAGGGTACTTGGTATCAGTAATCCCTGTAGGCCTTCGAGCTTCTCACACTTCAAAACAAAAGATGTCTTTTCTGTTTTCTAATTCACTTGTAGGTGCAAACATTCTCAGAATATTCAATCGATAATATCCATAGTGTTCTGAGCACTTATACGTTTGTGCCACGTGCTATGAAAAGGATTAATACTTTCAGTGATGTATTTTTTAGATTATTATACATTGTACTCACTATCTCGATTCTGATTGGCTAAAAGCGCGCGCTTTACTTTGGGAATCACGCACTTTGATGGCTGATTCTTGATTACGCGCGCAATGCATAGTGGGACTAGAGCATGTTTTCCCTATTTAACAAGGCGCTTGTGTAAAAGAAATTACTTGACAGAAAAATAGGTATTTTTACTGAATCAATGTATAATAAAACAATTATTGAATTCGGTTTTGGCCTTACTGCCTCGCTTGATTCCACCTGTCTCGACATTGTTTATTCTGGAAATCACAAAAACCTCATCCAATAATTGCTTAGAATACACCGTAGTCAAGTCAGTAAAGACCTATGATCATATTGTGTTAGGAACAAAATTTGTGTGTTGCGAAATTCAGCCTCCACAAAAGCGCCCAACGTGAGCAACGTTTCGTAATAGGCTGTATTACAAGGTGCGACTTTGTATAGCCCGTAGCAAGTGAGCAGAAAAAAGCTGCATGTTTCAGAACAATTTATTAATGATCGCCATCTGATCGCCATCTGAACGCTTTCCGAGCAGAGGAAGTGCATATTCCAGAGTTTATGGATTCTTCGAACTGAGCGGAGGAGTGCCATATCCTTGGTTAATGACTCATACCCATTATCATAGATAAGCATTTTTCCTGGGTCGCAGGTTTCTGTGAGTTGGTTACTCAAGCCCAAGGTGGTTAATAACTCACGCGATTCATCACATATGCATGTTTTCTTCGTTACAAAGCAGTTACGCAGTTCGCGTTCTAAAGGGATTTGTTTTTAAAACCGTAAAAAAATATATAAAACGTTTACTAATCTGACTAATACGCTATCGGTCAGCCTGGAAAAAAAATAAGAAAGGGCAATTCATTTCCAAACAACCCAAAATGTGTGCTTACCTAGTTGTTGAAAGATTACTTAGGTAACCCCGTAATACCTAGACGGTAATTTTGCTTATTTCTGATTATAGGAAATGATGTGTAATAAAAATTTCTCGAAAGAAAATCAGAGCCCCCTGCAGCTAAATCGAACCGATTCCTGCAGGGGGCTCGGATTTTTTTTGAGCAATTTTTATTACACATCATTTCCAATAACTCATTTTCTGCATTACATGTTAAAACCGCGCATAGGTCAACTTCGGGTTACGCTTCGGTCTTTCTCTTTCGAAACGGCAACATTTCTTCAAAAGGGAAGTCGTTCTAACACGACGTAAAACACAAGCAGCTGCAAAATAGTCATGAGAAATAGACGCACCATTTACGAAATCGTCCGTCTTCTAAAGGAAATGGGTCGTCATCAGACGGGAAAAGGTAAGTTCTGCCGAGCACCTTTTGGCTAATGTTTCCTCATTGGACCGAGTTAGGCGACAAATTGATCATGACAAAGACTAATTGTACCGTCTGGTCGACAATTACTGTTTTATGTTGCTTCTGTTTATCACGCACTACTGGCCTGGCACAAATGCCTTGGCTCAGATTCATGCGTCTATCCCTTACCTCTTCCTCTTCCAAACTCCACCTCCCAAAATCTATCCACAATTTCAAAACTTGCTTCCTTCCATTGCAATTTCCCATCGCCCCGTCAATATTCCTTTTTAATGGCACCTAAAGGGTTCTTGCCCAATGGCTGGTTTTTTTGTGACGACAGAATCCCTACATAAATCCCGATTCATTTTACTCAACTTTTTTCTTACAGCTATAAAGGCCAATGCTATGAGAGCCAATTACCTGAGGAGGGGGACTCCCATATTTTTTGGTCGGGGATGATCGTCGGGAATTTTCAGTTTCACCCCTAAAAGATACCAAAAAGGTCGTGATGAAAACATTTTTTTGCCCTAAACGACATCCATCAAGAAATTTCCGTCTTTGATTAAAATGCTGCCTTTGATGTTGTCTAATTTATCCTCAACTTGTGCTCTTTCTCTTTCTTGTCACTGTTTGCCACCAATCTACTTTTTATTGCAGGGCCAATATTGCAGGGCCAATATGTGTTGGAGGGGGGCCCACCCACCGCCAGACGCCATTCCTTGTGAGCTTGTGGTTTGAATAGCTGATGCTATGTTTTTCTTTTTAAATATCGCAAGAACTTTGATGGAAAATAGTTAGACTCTCTGAAAAAGTTAACTACCTGGTCACCATATTCACATATTATACTTTATACATTAAAATGTATTAGTATATACCAAATCAGCGAATAGTCATTTTCGCGCGCTCTGATTGATTCCTGAACTAGTAGATATCCAGCACTATTTAGTGTTTTGAGAAAGCTCTCAAAATGGCGGCTCGTTTGACGCGCGAGTTTGCGTTTTGAACCTTTTTTGCCGTATTTTATTCTACTGATTTGGTATATACTAAGACAACTATCCCCCTCATGGTCGTTGCCTAGCGGTGGATATATACCTTGACGCTTCGCGTCTCGGTATATATCCACCACTATTCACCTCCCCTTCGGGAGATAGTTGTTAACTATATAAAATAGGGAAGGCATTAAAAAACATGTTGGAAAAATAGTAAAAAATAGGAAGAATAGTAACTAGCCTGAGTAAAATCGTTGGCTCCACTTCTCCAAACTCCGCCAAGAGAATCCCACTTTTGACACTATATTTGCTCGGATTATTGAAATCAGACCAACTTAATAAGGATAAGCCTCAAAGACAAGCTCCACAAACCCTTTTACGACTGATTCGCTGAATTACATAATATGCCTTTTAGGAAAGAGAACCCTTAGGGTTTTAACATGGAGTTTGCCTTTCGACGTCTGCTGCAGAAAACATAATGCAAGCAATTTGGCATATAATGTTGACCTATATTATAGTATACTTTTCACCCTTCTTATCCCAAATGATTCTACAATAAATTTTTGTAGTTTCTGCCATGACGTACCGCGGTTTACAACACTAGGCAGTTGTGATGGTGAAACCTTTTCTGAAAAAATTGTTTACACTCCTGCCAAAAAGTCTCGAATTTCCTCCTCGGCACCATACATCATTTGGCGGGCGTACTTATTCAATCGCCCCACCCTTTCGCTGCTTAATAGGATCACATCATGAAAGAAGGCACTCGAAACGAGCTCTGTTCGTTGATAGCTAATAGATAATAGACCTATGGAGTCCGCAAACCTTTATTTGCGTTGCCGCCCACTTTAATTGACCCAGTGTTAAGTATAAATATTCGAGTATGCATTCCTAGAAGCCATTATAGCGCGAGCATCGTACATCCATTGCGCCGTGCAGATTTGGCATAAACAAGATTACGAGTTAAACCACTAGAGAGTGGAAGTCTCCAAATATGAAAATACAATACATGCTCGTCATCTTTATGATATTTGTGACTATTGGTGAGTAAACATATTGTGTATCCTGTGTCATATCTTATTTACTATTCATCCTAAATAGCAACTCTATGTAATTAAATGTCAAAGATCATTTACCTTAACGGACGAATATGTGAAAGCAGTCGCTGGAGATCCGTAGTTAAATACACAAACTATTTATCTAGTCGATATGTTAAACAGTTCAAATCTATGGGAGATTTGGGAGAGTAAAACGGAAATAAGGGGTAACGCCAAGAATTTGTATATCAGATAATTTTCGTGCCGGATATAACTTTTTTCTCTCAGCATTTTTTCTCATGCTATAAATTCTTTACATATGTTCAGTTAATTCCCTTTTACCACTGTATGCATTGCTACGCGACCTTAAAAATTCACTGTTGCGATGGGCGATTTTACGCAAGAATATTTTAATATCAATTTTCTTGAACAGAGAGTTAAACATTCTAGGCAAGGGAAGGCAAAGGATAGCTTAAAACCATTTTGGTTGATTTTGCAATCAATATTGATCCAGTAAAGCAGCCGAATCCAGCGTTTTGGTTTGATTGACGGCTAAAAATCGCCAATCGCAACATTGAATTTTGAGGTCGCGTAGCAATGCATACAGTGGTAATAACTTCATATAGTCTGCAAGAAGAAAGAGGATGCATAACGGGAACGAACAATGTCTAGAGGAGAATTTCTAGTTATATATCATTGCGCGTGTAAGAGCATAGTGCCTAGTGTAAAAGCGTGTCAGAGCCTAGATAGATTTTTCTATTTTGACAAACCAGTCCTATATTACTCCCTTTTTAGACGGAAATATTGCGGTGGACACGTAATTGCGTACTTGTGAGCACAATAACCAACGCACCACGCATTTAATGTGGTCTATATCATTATGCTTTTACAACTTCTTAATAACACATAAAGAAACCCAAATCCGCCAAGTGAATCCTACGCATTTTGATGGCATTGTGGAAAAAATTGCACGAATCAGCACGCGCATGCATTGCTTTGAAAGTCTTCCAAAGAATACCCGTATTTACATGCTATTCTCTTTCGCTTCGTTCAGGTGAATAGAAACATTTCTAGATTATATACATATAAATGACAAATAACTGTCGAGGGCCATCGCAAGTGGGTCAGCGTCGTTTATTACGGGATAATACAATAATGATACAATGGCGCGATAATAATAAATGCACTATTGTTGCACAATTAACGTAAAGCTATAGTGACGGAACGAGTGGGGGGAAAATTTGGTTTAAACAGCCCGCGCTTTCCCCTTCGTTGCGTTATTATAGGATAACAAGCATGTTAACCCCTGTGTTTGCCAGTTTTAACTCCTTTATTATGCCACAAATTAAGAACATATTTCAAGAAGAAAGCATGTAGGAGGACATTCTTTAAGGTTTTCTATTTTTCAGTTATTGGCGCTATGCGACCTATTTGGGTAAAGCAAAAACTACGAGCTCATATTGGAAGTTATTTGTAAAACGAATCAATTTGAAACGACTTGACTGGAACAATATAGCCAAATCACGCGAATGGAAGTTATTTTTGATTAACCCTTTTCTGTTTTGACTAGTGACATGGACCTATTTCTGTATGTCGCCGATACGAATTTAGCTCGCGCGGAACCAGTAAGAGTACACCAAATTAACGTCGTGTAAACAAGCATGGCCAACCCCTCTTTTTATTGCATTTTTTATGGTGCTGGCTACCTGATCTAAGGGAGTGGAGCGATAAACATTTTTATTATATAAATTATAGTGTTTTATCAGGATTTCGGCCCCTGAGAAGTATCGTAATTCGCACGTTTTCACAAAAATGTTTTTCACAAAAACGTTTATATAATAAACAGACTAATACATGGGCGCTTGGAGATATGGAATTTATATCTCACTCGTTCGTGGAATATCAAAATTTGAACACTCGAAGAAAATTCCTTATCCCGCGCGCCCATGTATAATTCGTCCGTGAATTTAAAAAAGAGTGAATTAGATTTTGATGAACGCCTTTCCGAGAGAATGTGGTAGTTACAGACCGTCTCATTTGCTGATAAGTGCGTTATGTTTTAAGCTCGAGAGCCCTTGGGAGTCGTTGCTATAAAAAGACACTGAGAGATATATAGGTATTTCTAACCTGCAGATGGATTTAACCAGCTTCCGCCAACCATAAGTGAAATAGAAACAGCAAAAACACAATAACAAAATCATTTCTATAGTATAGTGCAGCTTAATTAGGCCAAGAGCCCATCAACAGGAGCCTCCAGCATCTATTAATGGGCGTCCAAAGCACAGGGAGCCCATCAACAGGGGCCTCCATCACCTATTGGTGGGCGTCCAAAGCACAGGGAGCCCATCAACAGGGGCCTCCATCACCTATTGGTGGGCGTCCGAAGCACAGGGAGCCCATCAACAGGAGCCTCCATTACCTATTAGTGGGCGTCCAAAGCACAGGGAGCCCATCAACGGAGTCTCCATCACCTATTAATGGGCGTCCAAAGCACAGGGAGCCCATCAACAGGAGCCTCCATCACCTATTAATGGGCGTCCAAAGCACAGGGAGCCCATCAACAGGGGCCTCCATCACCTATTGGTGGGCGTCCGAAGCACAGGGAGCCCATCAACAGGAGCCTCCATCACCAATTAGTGGGCGTCCAAAGCACAGGGAGCCCATCAACAGGGGCCTCCATCACCTATTGATGGGCGTCCAAAGCACAGGGAGCCCATCAACAGGGGCCTCCATCGCCTATTAGTGGGCGTCCAAAGCACAGGGAGCCCATCTACAGGGGCCTCCATCACCTATTGATGGGCGTCCAAAGCACAGGGAGCCCATCAACAGGGGCCTCCATCACCTATTAGTGGGCGTCCAAAGCACAGGGAGCCCATCAACAGGGGCCTCCATCACCTATTGATGGGCGTCCAAAGCACAGGGAGCCCATCAACAGGGCCTCCATCACCTATTGGTGGGCGTCCAAAGCACAGGGAGCCCATCAACAGAGTCTCCATCACCTATTAGTGGGCGTCCAAAGCACAGGGAGCCCATCAACAGGGGCCTCCATCACCTATTGATGGGCGTCCAAAGCACAGGGAGCCCATCAACAGGGGCCTCCATCACCTATTAGTGGGCGTCCAAAGCACAGGGAGCCCATCAACAGGGGCCTCCATCACCTATTGATGGGCGTCCAAAGCACAGGGAGCCCATCAACAGGGGCCTCCATCACCTATTGGTGGGCGTCCGAAGCGCAGGGAGCCCATCAACAGGGGCCTCCATCACCTATTGGTGGGCGTCCGAAGCACAGGGAGCCCATCAACAGGAGTCTCCATCACCTATTGGTGGGCGTCCAAAGCACAGGGAGCCCATCAACAGGGGCCTCCATCACCTATTGGTGGGCGTCCGAAGCACAGGAGCAGATGAATCTATTTTTAGATGTAGATTTTGAATCCCGAGAGAATTAGTTGTCATAATTGGCTGATCGCATTTTTTTTTTTACACCGGGGGGTCGAGGACTCTACCAATTGAAGACCACCCACCCGTGGAATTTCCTGAGGTCCCCGCCGACACCCCTCCCCTCCCCTGAGGGGCCTCCAGGGGGCCTCAATACCCTCCTCCCCTGGAATTTTAACATCCCCTCCCTTGGATTTTCTACGTTGCCTAAACAATCCCTTTTCCAAACCTTAAACAGACCCCTCACCCCTGGAATTTACAGGATTCCCAGGGATCCTTGACCCCTCTCCTTAGAAATTTCCGGGGCTTAGATAGACCCCCTTATCTTGACCCTTAGATAGATATTTAAGGTAATTCCCCTGAAATAAAATTTGTCGTAGAATGTTTTTCTTAATTTGTCTATTTACTATTTAATATATATATAAAGGGCCGTTCACACGGGGCGATTTCAGCTGCGATCTTAGGTGCGATTTCTGTGGCGATCTCATGGCGATGTCATATCGCGCGGTGTGAACGGCCGGCGATCTTATGGCGATTTCACTTGCGATGTCGCCGCGACGTCGCAGGCGTTTTGAACATGTTCAAATTTCACTGCGATGCGGGTGCGATTTCTTCAGATCGCCAACAAACTGACAAATATCGCAGAGCCAAATCGCCGGCCGTTCACACCGCGCGATATGACGTCGACGATCGCCGCAAAAATCGCAGCTAAGATCGCGCCGTGTGAACGGGCCTTAAGAGATGAAAATATGAAATAAAAAGAGGTGCCCATGCTCGTTTAGAAACTGCGATGGCGCAAACAAACCCCATTTGTAGGGCTAAAAACCTTGCCCAATCTTGTTTTCGCGCAATATCCCAAAAAGAGACTTTTTCTTAGTATTTCTCACTCAAATTGGGTTATTTAACTTGCGCGCGCGCGCTCGTTCACGTTATTTCGAACGAACTGATCGCGCGTCCATGCGCGCGCAGAACAGAGTGCGCTGTGCAAAACAGGTGCGGGTTGTTCAAAGGTGGATTAAATTTAAACTAGGTTTAGTTCTAAACGAAACCATCGAGTCACCATGGTAATTAATCCTGGATTAGTGCTAAACCACTTTCGAGCAACTGGACCCAGGGGAATAACCTTAAACGCGGCACATGCGCCCTATGGTTGCACTGTCACAATAAAGATTATCTATGTCTATGTCTCTAGACCCCCTCCCCTTGGAATTTCCAGGGCTTAGATGAAATCAGCACCGCCATCGCACTGCAGCATTCTCGCTCTCAACTACCAATTTCCCGTTTTAATTCAAAATCCACAGTCTAAAAATTGGCTCCTCTAATCTTGTGGCTAGACCTAGTGGAGTAGAAAGAGGCTCCTGTTTATAGCACTTATAGTTATACATCGAAATAGACGGCGAAAACATTGTTGCACGTCTTTAACACTTATCTATCTATAGTCGGCAAGCTGCACTTTAGAGTGGACAAAAACAAACGATCAAATTCTCTTTTGTATAACTACTGTTTTTATTTCAATACAGTTAACAGTTTACGATGCTTCGAATGCTTCAGCGACAAATCATGGAAAGACTGCAAAAAGAAGAGTAAAAAGATTCTATGCCCTAGAAACACCAAACAGTGCATCAAGGTACGAGTACGGATATCCACGAAGCCCAAGACAACGCGATACTACCTCAAGGGCTGCGCCAAAACCTGTGACGTCAGAGATGTATTGTTCTGCCAAACGGGCCGAGATTTGATGGGAAATCGCGTGTCGTGTCGGCCCAAGTGCTGCAACAGGCGCCTTTGTAACAAGTAGCTATATATTCAGTAGGCGGTAGAAATGTAATATTTTAAATGTTATTTAAGATTATTTGTTACGTTCACATAGGCGACACAACTCAATAAAAGCATTGTTAGTATCCTGCCAGTGTTCATCTTATCAGCGTCTGTCAGGGAAACGTTTGTGATTGGCTGAATTTTTTCCCGCCACTTTTGGCGCGCGCGCGTACCTCACAGGAAGCCCGCAAATATATTTTGCTGAGCTACGAATTTGAAGATTACACTTTTTCTCTCAATTTCTTTTCAGTGAGAAATTCTCAGGAAGTAAATGATTTAAGACAGGTTATTTTACAACTTTGAGCAAGGTTTGGCAAAAAATACTGTTACTCAACGATTTCTATCCTAATTTGTAGATTTGTGGTCCACATTTCGAAATATCACAAAAGGCAGAGGACTGGGACTGGGTTCGCGCCGCCACAGAAATAAGCGTTCAAAAATGGAAAAATACTATAGAATCTATATAGGCTACATCACCATTTTAGGTGCGAAAAATACGTCTATCTGCAAAAACTAAAATTTATTTTCTCAGCTTCCTCTGGTACTGTAACAGTTTAACAGATGACGTCAAAGCGTAAGTTTACAACAATAGCAAAATGCGCGCTCTAATTGGTCGACAGCAGAAGTGCAAAACGATCGACAGACCCCCTTTTTCGGGAGATGTTTTGAAAAAGTTCTGATGTCAAAACGAAAGTTTGGGTGTCAAAACTTTGACGTTTCCCGGGTCAAAGACACGTGAGCGCAAAGGTACGAAAAACAAGACTCTGCTGGTATGCTGACTAGTGCACGGGCAATAATTACAGAATAAAGAGCAACATTTTCCAACAATGGAAAAATAAATAGCCCATGCGCTGGTTCAATTTGACTATTTAGTCGGTCTCCAGCCTTTTTCCAACATTGTTTAGAAGCGGAAGATCGGAAACACCTCAACGTAAATAATTTTATGTGGTATGTATACTAATTCTATTTCGCAATTTCTCTCTGAATTTTTAGCCGCGTCTTTTCTCCATACCACACTAAGAAGGCTGAAAATTCAGGTTACGCTTTAGTTACTTTTTAGTTTAATGTTCACTATTTGGTCGGTAAAAATCTCCAGTATTTTCCAACATTGTTTTGAGCGGGAGCGGAAACACACCTCAACTTCAATGCTTTTATGTGGTTTGTATAACCAATTCTAGCCACCCCCTTTTCCTTTTTTCTCCGTACCTTCAGAGGCATTCAATGTGATTAAAATGTTCTAACTAGCACAACCTGGTAACGTCTTGGTGTAATTCCGACAGTTGTGCGTGTTGATAAGAAGATTTGGTGATTGTGTGGCTTCCAGGTGAAACCAGAGTGTATTATGACTCCAAAATATTTTTACATAATGTTTCTTGTAGCGGAGGCGGAATTTTCTCGTTTGAATGTGATAATCATAATGGATGATTCGAAGCCGCGTGTCTAATACCAAGTCGGGTAAGTATGAAACGTTAGTTGCTGACATGTAAAACTAGTTTGTTTGTGGGCTCCGTTGTCTTCTGTGTTCTTTCTCCTTTTAAGTATCACAGGCCTACAGCAAACGTCGTGCCAGAGTCGCGCCGTTCCAATCCAAAACAATAGAAAGTTTTCTATTTTAAAGTCTAATGAAGCGGCATCATTTGAAAAAGGAAAGGTTTGACAGAAGACGTTCCACGTTTGCGCCAGGTCTTAGTAAATCCCCCTTACAAAAAAATTGAAAAAATAATGCACTCTCTACATGTAAACCTGATTAAAAGATCCAGCGCCTGTGCGGGGGATATTTAGCGGCCGGGAAAAGGCAGCGCTGCGATCCTCGAGTGTGGATTAGAGTAGGAAGCTGTAGAAGTGTGTTTTTCAATGCAATTTATAATTATAGATGGTTATATTTTGTGAATGAACAAAATACAATAAAGAACTGCGTTTCTGCTGCATGTTATAGTATTGAATATTTTTGGTCATTTTCGATATTTGTTCAGTATGTTCATTGTACTTGACAAATGCGTGTGTTTTCTCGTGTCAGTTGGTGCTTTATCTTGATCTTGATGAGCCACGTAATTATCTAAAACAGGTGAAAGTTAAATACATTCTTTTGTCCATTCCTATGCCATCGTCAATGTCGTCAATACAGGGGAAAAACCTCCGTATCCATTTCCATCGGCTGATTTAGGAAGTGAAGTGCGATATTTTCTATTGAATTCAGTAAATGAAGTACCAAATTTTGTTAGTAGATGGTTGTTCTGAGATTTCTACACTCAATGGACGATTCCAGCTTTAAGCATGTACGCTCTCTTTTCTTTGAAATGGAACATAGCCTGCGTAGCAAGCGCAAATGGAAAGCGCGCGCCCCTTCTCTCCCTTTCCCTTGCTAGCTACGCAGGCTATAAATGAAACACATTCTCGAACCCAGAGCTCCCCGGCTCGTCTCCTCGCGGGGGAGGCTCTGGTGACAGCCATTGACGCATGCGCGAGATTTGATAGAGAGCCGTTCATTCTCGTACCCAGAGCTCCCCGGCTCGTCACCTTGGGGGAGAGGCTATGGTGACATCCGCCGACGAATGCTCAAAAGAAAATGGTGGTTTTATATGCCTCACAATTACTTTTAGAGCGTTCAAGTCGAGGCATAGATTGAACAGACGACTAGGAAACGAATGCCAGTGTTATTTTGACAGACGGGTACTTTTATGTTCGTGTGCGCGCCATCAACCAATCAGCGAAGGCCCCCAAATGGATGTCACCAGAGCCTCCCCTGATGCGAGGCGACGATCCGGGAGCTCTGGGTTCGAGAATGAGAGCCGTTGAGAAAACCAACTTTCTGCGCATGTCCTAACGTTCAAAATCAGCCAATCAGCGACGGCCCTCAAATGGATCTCCCCAGAGCCTTCCCTGCGAACAGACGAACCGGGGAGCTTTGGGTACGAGGATGAATGGAACACAACTTCGACGGAAGCGACGAGCGCATACAATGTACACAATTACCGACATGCAGCGCGCGCATATCTTATAGCTAGAATCGTCCATTTTCTAATATCGAATGAAAACAATAACAAAAGAGTGGTGGACGAAAACTCTTTAAATTTCCCAGGGAATAGAAAGCATAAAGCCGGCTTTTTCCTATAGTTAAATAAGCGGAGACAGAAAAGGAGGCGGAGACGTAAGAGCTTACGTAGCGACGTAAGCGGAGACGTAAGAAAAAGGGAACCTTCCGTTCTGCTTCCTTCGCGCTATTATACCTTCTCCTCCGTCTCCTTTCTTTGACTGTCGCACGAACGAAAGTGAACTTACGTCTCCTTCTCCGTCTCCGCTTACTTCACAAGTGAAAAGCCGGCTTTTAAAAGGGTGTACATAACAGGATTTGAAAATCGTCTGTATGGCATGGAGGGATTGGAGGCCATTACAGCTAAACCATTGTTTCGTGCTTCGTATTTTAAAGGTTTTTGGTTTTTCTGTTCGCGCCAGTCAAACCATCTAAGCCAATCAGATCCTTGCCTTGTTTCGCCTAGGGCAGTCGACTGGCTTTCTGTCTCGATGAAAACCCAGTCGACTGCACTGTACTAGGTGAAAGGCAAGGACCTGATTGGCTTAGATGGTTTGACTGGACAGAAAAAGCAAAATCAAGCCACGTTTGGAAAATTCACTGCGCGAAACAACGGTTTTCACTATAATTCTGGAGGAGAGTACAGCATAAACATTTCAATGATTTTGAAACTTAAATCACTAAGAAATGAAACAGAATACTTTGCATTATTTTTTTTGCCCCGTTTTGAACGCCGTTCAACGATCTATCAGATGCACTGATTTTACATCTAAAACTGGAAACGTAATCCAACGACGCGTTTGAAAGAATAAAGCACTTTTATAATTAAAGAAATCATTGCATGGTACTTAGTAGTTTATAAACATGATAATCAGATATTAACGATAATTCTAATGAAGCTGACAGGCGCCTTATTCAATATTGGATTCCATTTGCTTTGTGTTTTACATCGCTATCTTTTCTCGCTACATAAAGAGCACGATCTGCCAATTATTCAACTTCATATCTCGAAGACCAACATTAAAAAGAACAAATGGAAGGTCACATTCGAGTCTTCGTTGCACATTTCGATATGGTTTGACGCCAGAACGTAGATATTAACCCTTCGCTGACGTACAAATACTAAATAACATGGTGAGAGAACGCTCTGCAATCGTCGACAGCGATAAATACCCGTAATTTCTACATAGTCAAACTCATAGATAAAAAAGCCAACCTCAGATAGGAATCCTACTATGAAATACGTTTTAAGTGAATCTTTAAAAACACAGCAGCACATGCCACGCATGTAAAATATGTACCATGGTACCCATCGCGTTTTCTCTGTTGCAGTACAAAGCCTATATCTTCATAAACAATTGATAGAGGCCCCCCGAAAGCTTCCTGATTCCCCACATGGCTATACTTTTCACTGGCTTGGGTGAGATACAGTATAGTAGTTGAGTATAGAGTTCAAGCGATACAAGGCGAAAGAGTTCCAATGCAAAACGTGAGTATACGTATAATATATGATAGTTACAGAATGAGATTTACTAAGCTTTCTTTCTACAAAATGAGTGTAAATCTAAAACAAACTTCTAGATGTTACTCTTGTATCGGCTTTGTGATAACATAAAAGAGTAAGAAAAAAAAGGTTTTTTATTTTTACCAGAGTATTTCAGTATGAAATTTACGGAAAACTTTTCGACGATTTTAATTTGGGAATAAAACGTAAATCAAAGTTAGAGGATATTAAGGTCTTGGCAAAAAAAAGTGTATCAAAACTACCCCATGTTTTGTTTATTACAATTTATCATTGTATCTTTTTTTGTTATATTTGCAATCATCTATCTATTCTGCGCTGTTCTATTCTACAATATACCGTCCTATTCTATTCCATTCCTCTCTGTTCTATGCCATTCCACTCTGTTCTATTCTATTTTATAATATAGCTACGACATAAGCGCGCGCTCTGATTGGTCCAAATCTATGCTCTATTTCACCGATAAAGTAATGGTTCTCTCCCGCTATATCATAAAAGCATTAGAGCACAACTTTCTATGACTTTATCGGCGAATAGAGCACTTGTGATGCTGGGAGGGACACTCGAAACATTTTAAAATCACTCGCCTGCGGCTCGTGGTTTTACAACGTTATCGTGTCTCTCCCAACATCACGCGTGCTCTATTGCGCCGATAAAGTCATAGAAAGTTGTGCTCTAATGCTTAAATAACAACGTAAAAATGATTAGAAAGTAGAACAAAGGTTAAACATCATAAGCGACCTTAAAAATAGTTTCTTACTACGATTTTCATAATTCTGCGAACTCCAAACTGACCAACAAACCACGGTTTGGCTTCCGTCAATCAAACGAGTGGGCAACTCTGGGTGATTCCATGGTTATACCTTGTGATCTCATAGGGGCTACAATTGTAGGTAGGCTTCAAACACACTTTTTCAATGTAAAATGTAAACCAAACTCAGAAAACATGCGTGGACTGACTTAAAAGGTTTGATTGACGGAAGACAAAACACAGTTTGGCGTTCGGAAATGTCAAGTGGGAGTTCGCAGAATTATGAAAATCGCAGTAAAAGAAACCTTTTAAGATTTAAAACCAAATATTCCACCATAAAATGCAAACAAATCTTAGAACAAAATCCCTGCGCCTCTTTTAAAAGGTTTGATGGACAGAAAACAAAAGCAGTGTGGCGCTAATGTAAAGTGGGAGTTCACAGAATTATGAAAATCGCAGGTACAAAATTGAGACGCAACAATACAGTGCAAACAGCAGGTACGCAGTCAGGCTTATTGCTATAATATATTAGGCCAAAACAATTGTCCTGTTATGACCTGTTATTAGCATGGGAATTGTTTGGTACGGACACCTGACGGATCCCTACGCGTAGGATGGCACATGTTACTTTCCAACGCATCAATGTGGATATAGCTAATGCTAGATAGAGTATGTGAAATCATGAATGAAATGTTCGATGAAAGTGATACAAAAAAGGTGTGTTTAATAGAAAAAGCGTACACCTCACAGGTGTTGAGGGCTATTGGATGGACACTCTGAAAACCATGGCCCGAATGGCCTGAACATCAGAGAAGAATTAACTCTAGAACTCGAACTATTCATATTTAATCTTTTACATTTTTTGTCCCGTATTCTCTATCATGTTTGCGCGCACGCGTTCTCGTTTTCTATGAGTTAAATAGTCAACTCGGCGCTACGCGGCGCCTCGTTAACTATCTATTGACTCATAGAAAACTCGAACTCGTAGTCGAATTGTTAAATATAATCAGATTCTTGCCCGGTTTCGCCTAGTGCAGTCGCCTGGCTTTCCGTCGCGACGTTGCCTGGTTTTAGTTCAGACGGAAGCCAGTTTGACTGCACTAGGCGAAACAGGGCAAGAGTTTCATTGGCTCAGATAGTTTGATTGGTGGAACAGCAAAGTAAAAAATCAGAACAAAATTCGATGTTGCGGTGAGCTTCTTTATCTCTGATGAGGACTGCATCTCCGGAAGTAAGGTTTCGCTTGCGGCAATTTCACTTGGGTCTGGCTTGTAGTGACTGCTGAAAACGTGGCTCGCGATGCAACGGTTTTAGGGGCGAACCATTTGACCGAAAAAAATCCTGCAGAGCAAGTTCGTTATATAAATCTCTGTAAATTTACGAAATAAATATCATACATCGAGGAGAACTGAAAAAAATTCTTGCATCGACCACATCTTCCACCCCCCCCCCCCCCCCCCCCCCCCCACCCCCCTCCTCCTCAAAGATCAAATGGTTCGCCTATTAGCTGTAAAGGCCGAGAAAGGACCAATTAATAAATAAACGATGCGATCTCAAAAATTTGTCGAAATCGACCATTTTTTGCATGTTGAGTATCAGGTCTTCCGTAACAAAACGAAAAAATCGTTTGGTTGCCGCGGAAACTAGCAATTTCGGTCGCGTGTGCTGCGCCATTAATATAAATTCTCAGAAAGATTCTCAGAACATACCTAGTCTTCCCCGTGGGAGCCGGGGACATGGAAATATCCATTGTTGACTATTTTAAGTCTGTTGTGCCTTTTGACTAGGCAATTTGGGCTAAGATATGGTTAATAGTACCAAAGTAATATATAACGCCTCCATGGGAAGTGCAATTATCATAAATGAAAACTGACACCTGTAAGTTCTAACAAGCGATTCTCCGCAGGGACAGAGTACATTCCCCTTTTAATAAGATGGGAGAATTTGTTTTTAGATCAGCTTTTTAACAATAAGTTCATACTTTGCTCGATTATGGCCTTTTCAGTTTGATAATGTGTTAATACTGTAGGGGGACGTTTTGGATTGTTTAGAATACAAAAGGACGTGAGAATCTATGGCCTGGCCCTTTTTGTCCGCACTTGGCTTAGCTTGCGTGGATTCTGAGTTTGCCTGATTAATAGTGATAAAAAGGCTGCTGTCTTAGCCCCGATACTCCGAATGGCAAGTTTACGACTTCTCAGAGCACTATGGCAAATTAGTAAGGTAATATTCAGCAAGCAGGGAATGTATTGGCTGCACAACAGAACTGCAAAGGATGGATACAGTAGAAAGGAACCCGCATATAAGAATCTAACCTGTTAGGCTAGGATTCTCCATGTGAAACCCATGTTTTCTTGTATTTTCAAATCAAATAAGAACCTGTTTATGGCTAAAATTCTAAGTTCTTATTTGTGGGTTTTAACTGCACTCAAGAAAATAATGAAAAAAGTGTGTAGTAGATGTGCTACATTTCGCATTTTCTAGGTATTCTCAGAATCTCCTCCTCGACTACCTTGTCAAGCACCATTTTGACAGCATAGGAAACTGGAGAAAGCATCCAATTCCATGGCTGATTTAGAGAATGTAGAACAATATTCTCGAAATAATTCGATAAAAAAATGATAAAACTTTGTTTGTATAGGATTATTTCAAGATTTCTACAAAGCACTCGTCTGGTAATTTCGAATGAAAACAATAACAAAAGGAGTGGCTGGTTAGAGTTCTTTCAATATTTCGTCGAGATTGCTAGTTTTACCAGAAAAAAGAGCGCGGGGTACTGGTAGAAGCCTTGATACTTCAAGTATTGCAATTTTTAAAAGTTGTTCGGAAATTAACGCTTGTTAGAAAGGGAAATTTATGTCAGTTTATGTTAGCTTGCAACTTTCTAGGAAATTGCACTCACACATTTTGAAGTAGGGCTAAGTTTTCTAGTGTCAATGCTCCTTGCTTGTTTTGTTTTTCCTTTTAGTTTCTCTTTTAAAGTTACCGCACATAAGATATTGAAAATGTCTGCCATATGCCTAATTCGGACTACATACCATCTCAAGCCATCTGAACTTTTAGACAAATCAAAACCGTAACCGGAATTTTATTACGATAAACACTAAAAATAACTCTTAAAAAACAACTATCGCATTATTTTTAGAAACTAATTATTTTCAAGGCTTTATAGGCGTGTCTCAATATATGTTATTAATTATAGGCGGGAGTTCGAGTAGAAATGTATATACATTTGCGTCAAGGCACTGGTAGACCTCCGCCGTAACGTCGGTGTTAGACGATATCTGTGAGAAACAGTGGAAGCTTGTTTACAAGGCCACGTAGGCTCAGGGAAATATAGAGGCGTCTGGAGTGTTAAGTTGTAGCGCGCTTGCGGACGCTGCAGGTGCCGAGGCCGTTCTTGCCGCTTTTTCACGTAGCTTGCCACGTATTGCACGACGAGAAAGGCGCGCGTAGGGAGTTCTACATTGTACAATTTGCTCCGAAAAGTCATGAGAAACATATAATCACTTCTACAATACATAAGAATCTTAAAAAATAACGGAAACATCGAAGTTATACCTGCATTTAAAAAGGTGACTTTTCAGTAGAAAACAATACTCTTTATCAAAATTTCTAACAATTTGCAATATTTTTCCCAATGGACAGCTACTTTTTCCCTGTAAAAGATCAACATTAAACGGGGTATATAGATACGTGTAATGATAGCAAAATAACGTAAAAGTGGGTATACATCTATGCTTATTCTGATAAACAAAGGTACTTGATATTACAATAAAAATCCATATTTTTAGAACGTTGCATATCGATTCAGCTTGAGCTAAACAGCTGAAAACTGACGGGGCACTTGTTACAGTTAAAGGGTTACGGAACACCTTCGGGGTACTAGTCCTATCTTGACAAGTAATACCTCACTTTAAAGTGTATATCGTGGACTAAACTATGGTATATAATTTCATTTCATTTTACAATTTTTTTTACGGAAACATTCCCTTTCCGGTGCATCAGTCCATCTTTTGAGAGTTCCACTATCACAAATATACAATACTATCGGCGTTTTTTGACACTATTTTAGCGTTGGCTAAGATGTGTTCTGGAAATCCGTGTCGGGGATTTTGGAAATTCGATTTCCTATTGAAGTTATGATTTTATAAAGATATTCCTTTTTACATTTGTTAAAAATATCCCAAGCGGACAAACAGAATTGGCTCTAAAATCGACTGTTTTTAAAATTTCAAAATCCCCGACTTTTAAAACACATCTTAAGCGCATGGTAAAATGTTGTCAAGGATCGAAATCAGTGTATATTCGTGACGTGGAACTCTCGAAGTTTGAAAACGCGTCGGAAAGGCAACTCACTAAACTGTTTTATCAAAATAAAGTTTCCAAATTAAAATGAAGCAACACTTGTCCAGATACAACATACAAATTATGTCGTTTAACGAAAAATACCACGAAGGTGTTCCGTAACCTTAACGTATGGGAACCTCTTTCCCGGGAGATTGTTTTAGTCTCAACATTCCTTATAAACGTGGCTCTTATAGGAAAACAAGAGTTTAACATGAAAAATGCTCTATGATCAATATTTTATTATTCATTTTCTCTTGATTTACAGCCCTAAACGCATCGGGAAATGCGAGATGGAGCCCGGGGTGGCTATGTTGTTAACCGGTCCGTATGTCGCCCGTTTGCACATTCATAAAAAAGAAAGGTTTTATCAGGTTTACCATCATGTATTCATTATACACAACATGCAGTAGTACTTAGGAGATGTAACGTATCTAGATTTACTCTAATTTAATGAAAATAACCTCTCTTTTTATATTTACTGTTACTGTTTGATAAACACTTCACGAATGATTAACACGAATGATTAACTGGACTTCTAAGATGTCACTCCATCGATCCCATTTTTGACAACAATCAGGATAAAACGGAAAGAACAATTTCTTTCTTATTATCTACCATAAAAATAATTAAACTCTTTTCTGATTTCCATCATATTTTGACAGTAATCGTCTCAGCTTTCAGGAAAATGTCTAAAAATCCCTAAGTTCTTACGTCTTATAAAATAAGCGCATCTTAATTGTCAAAGAACATGAGGGTCCACTAAGTCCCCACTCCTTCTCTGTTTTCTGGTGCGTCGACTTGTAAACAGTCGAGGAGGATGTTATTGAAGACCTGTAAAGCGGAGGGGTCATCTCGCGTCGTTACAACTTACGAAGCGCATCTCTCCATGGTCATCTTCGCTGCAGGAAAATAGTGTCCATCTAGTTTTTTTTTTTCTCCTCTGCGCGTTCCTCGATTGATCGTATTTCCTTAACAAATCTTCCGCAGTCATTACGAGGTTAATATCATATTTCCCTCCGCTTGGGTTTCCAGATTCGCGTTAATAGCTCCTAAGGATCGCATTTCTGCGCAACCACTTTGGATAAAACGGCCCCGAAACAAAATGATGTTAAATCTGGAAGATTATATTAAATATATCGACTGCTAAAAGCATGGGAGTTGATCCATCAATGATCTCGTACGAAGGGCTCTCTTTAGAGGCTTTCAAGCTGTTTGCTGTCAATGGCTAAACGTCAACTCAAGTTTCGGAGAGAGGTCATAGATCCAAACAATCTGCGTAGATGGGAACGAATGTCCATGGATACAGGTGCGTGAACTGCGAGCCGGGTGCGGGTTTCCCCGTCGGCGCGGTATTAAAGAGCATGTGTCTCGCGCTTGCATACGAACCGCGGCCGGCACCCAGCAGCGCGTCCGCCAAGAGCTTTCGTGCCCGGAGTACTAAGTAGGGACTGTCTAAGAAAAGTACTTAATTCACAACCCTTCGAGAATTATTTAAGAAGCTATTTGGAAGGCGAGAAGGGAACTGATTTAGCTGAGATTGTATAGCTTGTTGCTAGAAACAAAGGTGGATCAACGCAGCGGATCGTTATGATTTCCAGACGAACACAATATGGCATTAGAACGGTGAGATACTTAACCTATCATGAGGAATTCCAAGCATGTTTCCTTTTTTAAAGAATCACAGCACATACATAACTAAAATCATATTTTTTTCTTGAGAGCTGTTGTTTGCTGTGCCTTTGATATTTTAGTCTGCGTTTTCTTAAAGAAATGAATAAATCTGCCAAGAACAGTATAGATTGAAGTGATTGAAAAAAAGGACGATCGCTCATTGTGGGATCAGATGCAGCTTAGAATAGGCAGAAATTGTTGCAAATAGGTTTCGCTTTGATATTCATTGTTTTTGTTCTTTCGCGAATATTAATACTACATATATCCAAGGATATATCTGCTAGAAGAGACCAAATTTTAAAAGTGTATATGCTACAGTAGACCTGTTTACCCCAAGAATGTAGAGGACTCTCTTTCCTGTCCAAAGTAGCGAGCTTATTTGCATAGAGGCCTTGTTTGTATCGCGCTAAAGGGTTATATCAAAAAGCTTTATCTTAATGAAAACGACTTTCTGCGGTTATTTTCAAGTTCAAGTGCACGCATCTTTTCAATTCCTTTCCTCTCCTCTAAATGGCGCATCCCCCGCCTTTTTAGAGTTTTATTGTTGTAAAGACCGGAAGCAAAGGGCGAGCGAGATAAAAGTCTTTGTTTGTGAAAGGCTGGCAGGGGCATGCAGCGCGCCGGGTGGATGCACGGGTCAGATTTCGAGCGCCATTAGCTATCGCGTGGATGCGCTTAACACTTCTGAGCTATGACAAAGGTATACCGTATAGCTGAAGTAAACTTGTCCTAAAGTCGAGTAATTGAATATCTTGACTTACAGGGAAAGGGAACTCAATTGAGTATTTTCCTCTTCAGCAGGGAAAGACGGCTCTTAGATACCTGATAGCGCTTATATTACTGGAAGCTGCGTTTGCGGAAACATGGCAAAGAAGAGGCTGGGCTAATGTTCTTTTATCGTCTCCGAGTCAAGTCAAGGTAATGCGAGGTTATGTACACGCTCCTCTGAGGCAATGTGGAGTAACGATTGTTAATGTGGCGTTCGGTGAATGCCAAGTTAATCTTAAGCGCCGTTTTGCGCGCTTTCTAGGATAAGATTTCCAGCTGGATGAGGTTATAAGTAACACTCGCTATTTGGCTAAATGTACCCATTAACAGCAAATTAAGCACACGACTTGGGATCCTTATAAACATACCTGCGAACTGTAAACAATTGCTGTAAAGTTTGGCACATCCAAATGGAAGCGATTTAGCTTCGGGCGCATTTCAGATATTTCAACCGAAAATATGCAAAACATAATGAACGTTTTGGCATTTTAGATTCCGAGGGTGAGCTGCTTGCAATTCAATAACTATAAAAGCAGTATCTGACTATAGATCTTTAAGGTATTTACTGGGATTGAAAAATAGAATGATTGTGCAAAACTTTTGACGTGCATTGGAAGCCTTTAATAATGGTGATGAGGAGTTGAATGTTGATAGGCTTCCTTGACCTAGAAGTATCAGATCTATATAACACATCTCCAACAGCCAATAACCTTTCAGCACCTTAACTTCATACTGTTTCATTTGATTGTTAGGAAGGGATTAAAGTATCACTTTTTACGTCCTGAGACAAACGTTGTTCCACTGTATGGACGTCTATGGGGATACGCTTTACCGATTTTGTCAAAGACTCTCAGGAAACCTCAATGGTTATTGGCCTCTTTGTCTTGTTTACGTTTGAAACACAGGGTAATTCAAGGATACATGTAAGACAATGTTCTTTTCATCATTTTATTAGCTTTGCTTAAGGGCAAATCTCAGTGACTCGACTTACAAAAACAAACTTCTTACATGAATTTGATTTACCAAATTCAATATTCGAGAACATTCCATCAATAAATTAGCCCATAAAAATGAATGTTTTGTATTTTTCGCTAACAAAATGGCGATCATTTCAATGTTAATTGTTAGGTCTGATTAGTCGTAATGGAACAGCCCAGAATCAATGAAGAATTACAATCATCCTGTGGGAACCTGGCTTTACCATTAGTAGCAATTCCAAAGTTATTTTTATACGTTTTTCTAAACCAGTATCGACACATTAACAAATGCAAAATGTATCAATTCATGAGGCACATATCTGAACTACATGAGGCACATATCTTCATTTCAAATCTAATTCATTACAAAACGGAAGCTGCTGATATTTTGGAAAACAAAGTACTTTAGTCTTCTGCAAAGACTAATCAGTAGCAATTTGAAACATGTTATTTTTATACGTTCTTTTAAACCAGTATCGACACATTAATAAGTGCAAAATGTATCAATTCATGAGGCACATATCTGAACTATATCTGAACTCAAATCTAATTCATTATAAAACGGAAACTGCTGATATTTTATCAGTTAAATTGGAAAACAAAGTACTTTTAGTCTGCAAAGAAAATGTTTTTCCTCAACGGTTTCCTGTTGGGATTTTTCTGGTTAAGCAACTGAAACTGTAATAACCGCTATTAAAACAGCAGGGCAGGTGGTGAGGAGAAAGGCCAGAAAGGGCCGCTCCCTCTGCGCCCCCCATTGGCGGAATCCTGGTTACGCCATAGCCCAGGGTAGCTTTTCAGCTGTAATTTTATCACATGATATCCCTGTTTTTATCCGAAAGCGTTAGCGTGCCAACACACCTGGCGTACTTAGCATGACATCACGACGAGCTCTACACACGATATGAACTGTTAAATGCCCTCTAGGTACAACTTGTCGACATATTTTACACTAGCATTTCACTAGGAGTACGCGATTACAGTTAGCTAATTAGATTAGAGTAAGTGCTGACTAAAAGCGGCTGACTAAGTATGACGTTAAGAATTTAGAACTTGTTACAATTATCTTAATTGCTTCTGAATTCCGACAAACTAAAAATATCAAGGTCAACTTTTAGTACAGTTACAGAATGGAGACATGATGCTGTGTGACATCAATAAACCGAGAAAGCAACTTTATAACAAAAAATATAAAGCCTTATTAGAGCGGATTTCAGTATCGAAAGTAAGTCAGATTCGCGTTTTCTATGTGTTCCTATTGGCTGATGTGTTAGGTGTTGGTTTAATCAGCCAATCAGATTGCGAAGTAACCAAACACGCCCCCTGATTGGTCAGTTGTTGAGTTTGTTTAATTTTATTGTCTGGAACCGCACATTCTACTTCTAACTTTGAATCTGGATATTTAGATGAATGGATTGAGCATCTTACATGTAAGAAAACAAATTATGTTTAAGAAATAGTCAAGGTGATTTCCCAGTCGTTCGTCTGTAGTAGCAAAATCGGATGCCAAAATAGTGCCACCGTGGAAATGACTTGTTGACAGGTTATTGTAGTCTTGTAGGGGGGGGGGGGGGATTTCTGCTCCACAACCACAGAGCCATAGTCAGTCACACCCTTGCTGTGTTCATTCGATTTATTCGACAAATTACGTGTGAAAATCTAGAAATAACCATCTACAAGGAAAGTCTTTTACTTGATTTATACAATTCAATCGAAAATATCGCACTAAATTCCCTAAATCAGCGGATGGAAATGGATACTTTCTCTGAATCAGTACAATTAACAAGTCATAGTCCAAACATTGTTTCGTATTGGCGAATTTGAAGAAAAAAGCAGCTCAAATGACAATGGCTTGTCCTGCGAACCGCAGTTTTTGCCTTTCAGACACAATGGTAGACACAAAGGCAGTTATAGTTCGTGTGAAATGTCCAGACTTAAGCATGCCAAACATGACATACAAAAATAGGATGATTAAGAAAGTCAGTGCAATAAGGCTCAATTTCAGACATAAAACCTCCTTGATTTCAGTAAATCAAGTATATTGGAATTTGTTTGTAGATGCGTATTTCGGGATAGTTCATCTTCTAAATCGAATGAAAAATTACAAGAGGGGTTGAATGGGGGCTCTTTAATGAATATAAAATTTAATTCAGATTTGCCGTTTCCTTTATGACAATGCAACTGTAATAGTCATGATGAATCACTCGGATCTTTCTTGAAGTTGAAAAGCTGACAAAGAAGTGAAGATACTTGAGCACAAAATCCTTCTAAAGCGGATAGAACATTCCAAAAAGATGTAGTAAAGAGTTCATAACAAATCTCGATACTTCTCCTTACTTAAATAGATTTTCTCGTAGGTAAATAGCTTAATGCTAATGGGAGGGCAATTCAATGATAATGAAACTCTATTTAATGAGGTAATAAAATGCTTGTCACACCCAAACCTCTCGACGCTATCATCACCCACGCGTGGACCATAGTACCGTTATCACAAACATATTGACAAATCCAGCTTAAAATGGCGAGTTATAATCCCAAAATCTTCACACAATACTCTGCAAGTCTTGTATCTGATGGAAGTTCTCTGCAAGAGACTTAAAAGAAAGCAGCCAGGCGAACAGAAACATATTGGGTTCCACGGCACGCGCTTCACATGATATTTCGAGTATTTCCAAGCGTGTAAACAATTTTGACGTGCCTTATATGGATTGAAAAGCCGAACATAAGGGCTCTTTACGAAGAGGAAATACAACGCGTGGCAAACCCAAGCGAGTGATTAGTTAAAGGTTAAAGACAGTGTTTAATAAGAAAGTAGTACACGTTGCACCAGTTGGGTTGGACTTTTTTGGATACCCGCTAAATTATTGTTTTTAGAGAGACAACACAATGGTGTCTTCACATTTGGCAGCGATACTGATGTTAACACTGGATCTTCTGGTATGTGAACAGGGCATTGGGTGATCGATCAATGATGAAAGGGATTGAAAACTATCGTATGACGGCTTCTTGCTATAAAACGTTCTTATTTTTTACATTTTTATTATTTTCCTGTACAGCCGCCTCTCGTGATGATTATTTGCCGGGGTCAGCTAAGGTGTATTTTCAGAATGGATAATGTTTTTGAACACTTCTGGTTTTCAAGAAGCGTGGTCAAAAACTTTCTTTGGACGAGCGGTCCAGTCCTTTAGAAAAAAATATAGGAACGAAGGCCTATGTGATTCTGTTTTACAGCTTCTTATATTGAATGTATGGGCCTTGGTGTGTCTAGGTTTTCTGCGTAACTGTTACATTGAAGCTATAAATCTTGAAAAATAAAATAGTACTATTTATCAGTATTTCACAAAAGAAAAACAAAAGAAAAAAAACTAGTTAGATTTAGTAGTATCACGAGCCAAATAACAGAGAGAAAATTAATAAATGGTTCTATAACGAAGATATATTTTGTTTATGTGGGTAATCCTTACAAGTACCTAACGCGACTCACGTTCTTTAAATTTGGCGTAAATTAAAAAACTTTGAAGTATTTGCAGGACCGCAAATATCGAAATATCAATATATATAAAATAACCGAAATATCGTGTAAATGAAAATTATAAGCTGTTAATCAACCATTCAAGTTTTTATTCGTAAATTCAAAGATCGACGGTTCCCTAGGCAACCGCAAAGTTGATTATCACTAAAAGACCTTAAATATTTAGTTCTATTTAAAGGTTTTCTGTGAGGTTTGCTAGACGGCAAAATTATATATTATTTATTTGCTATATACCATCACCACAATTCTTCCATAGTTTTATTCCAAGACATTTTGCGTGCCTCTTTTAAACTAACAAGACAAAGCATCAAGTGCTTCAAGTACATACTTCAATAATGATACTGTTGATGGAAAACACGGAGCGCGACACACGTACCCCTTAGCGAGCTATTCTGATAATGAGACCTAATCCAAAATATCTGTAACCTATGCTACTTCCTGTTGTTTCTTTCAGAAAAATGCCCCTGCAGACTTTAAAATGCGACTATTGAAGGGGAACACCGTAATGAACCAGTTTCTTCGCGTGGACCCAGCTCACGAAACGGAGACATTCCATGTTCTACCATTTGACAAAGTGGAGGAGTCTGTTATAGTTCATGACTTTAATAAGGTATGTGTATTATAATGAATGTTTTGATTGGATATATCAAACACGAGACAGAGTGTTTCATCAGGATTTCCAAACACCGAAAAGAGGGTTGAAAAAACGGGGTCGGGACAACCTACCCTATTGCCTTTTAAAATTTTATTATTAACTTTCAAGGCTCTTCATGGGATCGCACCTTCTTACATTACTGATTTAGTCAAGGTCAAAAATAATACACGCTATTCATTGCGTTCAAATGAGGGTGTCTGTTTAATGCATCCCCAAGGCAGGATGAAGAAGTCTTTTGGGGACAGATCATTTAGCGTGGCTGCACCTACTTTATGGTATATTTTATTGTATATATATTTTAAATTGTACAGAATATGTAAGTTTACCGTGTAATGCGCTTTTGATCATTATATGTTAAAAAGCACACTATAAATCAATAAATTATTATTATTATTACCCTGTATTTTCTTTTTAAAGCTCTGAAAACAGGTAAACTCAAAATAAATGCCTCCTGACAGGTAGTCAACATAAACAAACACATAAACAACCTGTCAATCAAATATTTGTGACGTCATTACTAACGTTTTCTCCTAAAAATGTTTTTAACTCTGCGAATTTCTAATATACAACCGTTTACCTGTTTTCAGAGCTTTAAAAAGAAAATACAGGGTAGGCCATAGGGTAGGCCATGGCCTAGGCCACATTTTGTCCCGACCCGAAAAAACGCAGCAAAGTCGAGATTTTTCAAAGAGTTGTTTGGAAATCTGATGAAAAACACTGTCGAGTTTTTGATATTACTTCTCAAACGAACCATTTTAATGTCGAGAAAAAGGAATAAAATCTAAAAAATCTAAGCAAATCAAGAGCGCGTATCCAAACCTCCTTCACGCTTACGATTTTCTTTAAGCTTCATGAATTATCAATGATTCTGAGAAGTGCAGTTCAGGACCCAGAAATATTGATCCCGAAGAAGACGATGATCATAATGACGGTGAAGACATTTTCCAAATTTTGAAACGCGCTGGCCTTCCTACATGGCAGATTTCACTACATCTTTGACTTTTTCCGAAGCATCAATCACAACTTTTCGAAATGAGGAATATTTTTTATTGAAGATTTTATTTTTTATTGAACGTTTAATCCGTCTACAGAAAAGGTGTTGCATCAGAGATAATAACCTAGACCACTTCGACGAATTGACCTATCACTGCGCTCGTTCAATTCTGAAATCACGCGTATGATTTCTGACCAAATTGCTTTCCACTAAGGTCAATTACCATTATTTAGCACAAGTTGAGGAAGTCCATTTTCAATCAGAAAGCAGGCCTCGAAATTTAGAAATAATCATAGTCGTAAATAAAGAATTTCGGTACCATCATTTTTGTCGTAATTCCTAAGAAATCTAGGGTAAATCGATTGGTAGAGCACTAAAAAACTGAAAACAGAGTCGCTTTTAACGCCTTAGTAAAACAAGTTAATGTAAGAATGTAAGTTATGTATAAACTTATACTTGCTCGGTTCATTTTCGACAGAACTGGACTGTAATACTGTTGCCAAAGAAGAAACAATGTTTTCTAAAACGACTTAATCCTGGAATACCGACACCGCAACAACTAAAGCAAAGCATACAAAAGGTAAACAAGTAAACACGTGTCTGGGTGTCTGCAGAAATTTTCCTTCTTCATTTAAAAGTACAATCATTCCCATAAATATTTGAGAAAGAAAAATGTATTTTACTTGCGCCATGATTTTTCAAAGGAATTCCGCTGAAGATGAGAAATTGGCGGTTTTTTTCGTACTGGTTTCTTGCGCAAAGGGTTATGGGAAAGCTGATAAAAACAATAGACCGTTTTCCAAAATGGCCGCCGCAAATTCACATGTCTTAAAATTAAACTGACTGAAAATCAGACACTGGCACTAGAAAGAGCATAATCACATTAGTAATCCTTCAAATTTTCGTTATGCCAAATTCCATGTCGGCTGAGAAAGCAGAGTCTGAAAATTGAAATTTTTACAGAGGTTTGTATGACTGGGGGTATGACGCATACAAACATCTGTAAATTTTCAAATTTTCAACTTTCGTTTTCTCGGAAGATATTGTATGTAATGCAGCGAAATTTTGTAGTTTTACTAAAGTGATGATGTGTGTTCTAGCGCTGATGTTCATTTTTAAACAAAAATCGATTTTAATTTTTGGCGGCCATTTTGGAAAAAGGTCTATTGCCTCATTGTGACGTGTAGAGGACCACAAGGTTATTAGCCTTTGGCTATTGAGTGCTCCCTCTCGAAATATAGTATTTATTATGACTATCATAAAGAAGACCATTGTTCAGAATCATGCCTTCTTTACTAGCCACAGCGTGCTGATTGCTTAAATCGGTACAAAAAATAGCGCCAAGTCTAAGTACTCAAAGTTTAATTTAACAAATCACGGCACATACAAAGACAATTTTCTTTCGCAAATATTTTATAGAAAAATAGACAGAACTGTCCAGAAAAATCAATGCAAAAGAAATATTAATGTTTGGAAAGCACAAGTGGCAATGCGGTTGGTTTTGGCTGCAATCTTGTGCCCAGAGATGACAGAGACTCGGGGGACCAGATTGCTCTGACAGTAAATGTAGGAGAAATGTATTAAAACTGATTTTATTGTCGATTTTTAGATTATATCTTCAAACAAGACAAATGGGAGCACAGGGATTGATGTAGAGGAGAAAACGACATGGAAAGTGAGAAGCAGTGTAGTCAACAGGCGATTCCTCTCTCAAAAAATGCAGACGCTTTGCAAGAATCTACCGATGTCACTAATCAAGAAAATAAATGGGAAACTCTCTATACAAAGTACATCGCGCCGAACAGGTGAGTAGTAGTATGGTGTGCATTACTGTGAAAAATTATTTGTTCACAATCAACCTCCTCAATAAACACGAAAGTACAGTACAAGTCTACAAGCGGCTGACTAGATTGCAGGATCGATTTCTTTGATTCGGTGTTTTATCAACCCCAAAACCCATACACAGTTGAGCTTCCGATTCCCAACTTTTTTATGAAGACTCCCAAAACAGACATTCTTTGGGATGTCAACTCCATTTCTTTTGCCATCTTGCAGTCAGTTTTGATTATTATTTCCTTCAGCAAACTATAGTATAACTGTTGTTTTTGATAGGGAGAAGTCCAAGGTTCACAACGCGGGGTGCATGTGGTGGTTCAGTTTGTAATGTGGTGTATTACCAAGTGTTTGAATGCTTTCCATGCCGATGGGTACAGAAGTCAGAGCTGAGATGCAGAGATATTCAGTGTTGAGACCACATGTCTGCCAGTATTGCTTAGTCATGCTACTAAAGGAACACATTTAAAATACCTTTTATGAGGTCTAACTCATCATTACTATTGCCAGTCAATAATGATGAAATGGAAATTTCTTTGAAAAGAATAAAGTTCACTTACAATTGCCTGATAACTTTAATGAAATTGACAAAAATTTTCGAAACTGCTGACTGTTATAAGTATTAACAAAAGCTCTGAAATAGTGCTTAACTTGAGAAAGACATGCACCAGCTCATCACGAAAACTAACATAATAAATTAAGTAAGAATCCAGAACCCCTTATATTTTAACAAAAGTTATACTTTCTGATCTGGCAGTATTTTACCAGGAGCTTGCTGTAAGGCTAGAAATTGAAATAATTTGCTATGTTGACAGTTAGAACGTTTAGTGTGCCATGCCATTTATTGGTACATATTCAAGCCATTTACTGCTACAATAGCATTTGGTAGTTGAGGTATGGCTAGACTTGAATGTGATAAGCTAATGTTGCTATACACTTTACAGTACCTTTGTTACCTTAGTCAAAATAACTATCAGGTTCCAAGAACACATTCCTAACTACTCAATTATTTTATCTTATGACAATATACTATTCATGTATTATGGTGCTTGTAGCAAAAGGCTAATGGATCTCAATGAAAATAATTTATTTGCAGATGGTTTATGGGATATGTGTTGGGAAATATTATATACAGAGTCAATAATATATAATGTACATTTTGTCGTGTATAAATTTATGGTCTGTAAATACATTTACAAGCAAACAAACTATTGCAAGGTTTACTTGCTTTTGACTATTAAGAAATGTATTTTTGGTTCAAGAATAGTATCGTTCCTACTTGAAATAAAGAGAGAAGATAAAGTGGTGTCTTGATGTGCTGGTTTTAAAATAACAAAAGAAAGAAACTTGTTAGACCTTTTATGTCTGCTTTTTATTCTGGCTGAATCTATCTTCCTAAACTTAATTTTATAGCAAAAATGTCGACGAGGCTTGGGCGAGTCCTTGTCTCCTATGAAAAATCATATTTAACAGGATTGGTGCTACAGCCGATTGCATTTGAGCGTTTTACCCTAACAGTTCGCATGTTATGTTTGAACGTTTGAAAGTTGCGTTTCTAGGATTTCTAGTTTCTATTAATTTTCCAGGTAATAAGAGATTCAGGATCACTGACATGCAGTACTCAAATTTGAGACAAGATCAGAATGGCTAATAGCTCCACCTACTGTATATTAACTAATTTTTAATCTGAAAATTTGATGTAATATGTTTCTGGCTACTTTAAAATATTTTTTGAACTATCAAAAGACCCTTAGCCCATTTGTTTACAGAAACTAGCCATCAGGAAAAATTTCACCAGATATTAGGGTTTCAAATCACTTCCTTTTCAGACCATCTGTGTAAGTTTTAACCAGCATGCTAAGTATATGTGTACTTACGCTTCCTTTAGAAAAGTTTCTGATGATATTTTATCGATATCTGCCCCAGGTGGGTCCCTGTTATATTTCTCAACGCCAAGGGTTTCAAGACCTATAGAAATAGAAACATTATTTTGTCCTGTTTTACCATTATATAACCAATTTGAAACCTCATTGTATCTGACTACAATCGAAGCTCTCTGTGCGACCGCTCTCGTAAGCGACCAGCTCCCATAACGACCATTTTCCTGAAACCCCATTTGAAATGTCACATAAACTCAGCTGTTATTTCAAGCTCTCGTAAGCGACCGCCTTATCCATGCGACCAGCTCTGTTAGCGACCACAATTTCAAATCACCAACAGAGATTTTCTATTGTTTTTAAGCTCTTGTAAGCGACCACAGTACTTTTTGTCTTTAAAACATCAGTCATCACCTCATAAATATCTAAAATGATACAAGCTGCACCAGTGAAATGCTATTTTCTACATATTTTCTATGTACATATTTGTGGTTATCTATTCTTAATTAAAGTCAGGAAATAAATCAAACTATTTTAAGTATTAGTGTCATGATATTTTCTAGATTTATTGTACCAACACCTATTGTTCAAGTAGGAAGCCGCTTGGTGGTCGCTTATGAGAGCCGTTCTTGTAAGCGACCAGCTCCGTTAATGACCGCAATTTTCAGTTCCCGAGGTGGTCGCTTACAAGAGCTTCAACTGTAGCTTGACTTGCAGGGTGGGCACAGAAACACACATCCAGTATGCCAAATAATAGACATGTATTACTGTCATCAAACAAACAGGGATAACAAAACTATCCAATCAGATTTGGTGTGAAAAATAACTGCATTTGTACAAAATCTGCTTCAACCAACAAGAGCAGGAGCACAGCAGCCTTTTAATCAAAGACAGAAATTTTTGATGCTCCGGTGAGCACTGGGGCAAGGTGAGCCTGGTTAAAAAGTGGGCTCTGGGAGAAGGGCAGGCAGGGAGAAAACGCAAGAAAATCTGCAAATCTGCCCTGCAATCGACCCCATGACATTTTTGAAAAACGCCCCCAGATCACTGTGTGTGGTCAGCGCACGTGTTCGCTGTCAAAAAGCTGTCAAGCGGACCAATCAAAGGGTGCCTTTTGTAAACATTGACCGGATACATGGATTTGCTGCCGCTCTCTTGTAAAACACAAACAAAATGGTAACATGGCAGAGAATTCCAGTGTTCTCTCCCCGTCCGCCCTCCGCCCTCCCCCCAGGGTGCACTTTTTAACCAGGTGCACCTTGCCCCACCGCTGATGCGGCCATCTCATCGAACAACAAACTACCAAACATTTCTACTGAACATTTTGCAGATAAAAACCTGCTAAAACCCCACAAAACCACCAGCTATGCAGGCTACCAGTCACCCACCCTGTGGTTTGTTCAGCTTCGCCATTTTCTGCACTGTAAACATCAGTTTAACATAATTTGAATTACCTTCTTTGTATTGTTCATAAGTAATAACTCCTTTTCCAGTAACATCCAGCATGCCAAATAATGAACGCATATTACTGTCATCAAACAACAGGGATAATTCCTTTGAGCTGTTCTAGCATCTCTCAACTTCTCCATGTAATGGCAAATATATGCAGTAGGGTCCTCTGTTATAGAAAACAAAATTAATAATTTTGGACTGGAGACAAGAATTACATCCAGGTCTAGTCAATCGATACCCAATAAAAATTGATAAAAATCACTGATTGATCTTTATCAATTTTTCCGTGAAATCATTAAAAATCGTTAGCCAAAATAAGTATGCGGAAATCGTTAATATTGATTTTTCCAGATTTATCGATTTCTAATGGAAACTAAGAAAATGTTTTTTTATCAATTGGGGAAGAGTTACTCTGCAAGCAGTGGTTTCCCCTCTCTTAATGTCTCTTAAGGGCCGTTCACACGGCGCGATTTTAAGCAATTATTGGATGAAGTTTTTGTGATCTCCAGAATAAACAATGTCGAGACAGGTGGAATCAGGCGAGGCCGTGAGGCCGAGCTTGATTCCACTTGGCGAGACATTTTTTATTCTGGAGATCACAAAAACCGAATTCAATAATTGTTTTATTATACATTGATTCAGTAAAAATACTTTTCTTTCTGTCAAGCAGTTTATTTTACACAAGCGCCTTTTTGACATAGGGAAAGTGCCCTAGTCCCATGATGCATTGCGCGCGCATCAAGAATCAGCTAGCTGATTCTTCAAGACCCTTTAAGTGTGTGATTCCCAAGTAAAGCGCGCGCTCTTAGCCAATCAGAATCGAGATAGTGAGTACAATGTATAATAACAGTGGCGATATGAGGTGTGATTTCTGCGGCGATCTAACGGCGATGTAAAATTGCGCGGTGTGAAAGGCCGGCGTCGCAGGCGTTTTGAACATGTTCAAATTTCACTGCAATGCATGTGCTCTTCAGATCGCCAACGAACTGGCAAATATTGCAGGGCCAAATCGCCACCTGTTCACACCACCGCGATATGACGTCGACGATCGCTGCAAAATCGCAGCTGAAATCGCACAGTGTGAACAGCCCTTTAGGCCGATGGCGTATGGAAGAGTCAAAAGCAAAAGAGATATGACAACATTCTGCTCACATGAATATCTAACGGAGATTCCGCTTTAAAAACAATCGATAAAAATCAATCAGACTTTAACGATTGGTAACGATTTATCGATTGGTAAATCGGTATCGATTTTTATCGATTGATCAGAGCGGGCAGCTCTCGAATACGTTTAACAGACCGTTTAACATCTTCCTCCACTGTACCCGTATGCAAGCGGTTAAAGCTAATGCGCCGCTATAAACCACACTATAAACCACACTCGGTTAGCCTGAATTTCAGTCGTCCCTTCGCTAGGGCGATCGTACATAACTTTCGCAAAGTCTATCGAGAGCGAAGTGACGGCTGTCAGAAACTCAGGCTACATCTCAGTTGAAATGCACTACAAAACTAACTATCTGAGCAAAACAAATTCCCTTTGAAAGCAAGAAGGACTAACCTGGCCTTTCGTATATCAAATGTGCTGTTAGGTTATCAAACAGCTCCATGATTTTGTGCTTTTTGACGTACTCTCTGGCACCCTCTTCTCGTCCCGCCATTTTTCTTCTCACTTATTTGTTGCTATGGGAACAACAATGTCCAACAATCTTATAGGTCAGCGGACTGTGTAAAAAACGTATGCTACTCACACCAATTTCAGTGCATTTTGACTCAACTATGGAAGATATATCTTTCGGTTTAGAAACAATCCCTATTTCTTTAGCAAGTGAAAGTAAACAAGATGTCTTGCCGGAGTTTACTGTAAGTAAGATTTTTGCTTAGATTGTTTTTTATCAGTTTTTTACATAGATTTGAACGGCCTGATTTGTAGAGCATGGCAGACCAATGTTTGCCTCCCATTTCTTTTTCCAAGTTTACCTTATAAGCTTACCTAACCCATATCAGGTCTTTTTTATAGACCTTTTTCAAAAATGGCGGAAAGTTGCATGGAAACGAGGCTGGAAATATGAGCAAACATTACCGCTGCTGCAGGAAGCGTTAGCTGGTGAATGGAGACCGAAAAACAGTTTAATGTCTAGTGTTTTCTGATTTTCTTTTCTTATCGGTCCCTATTCACCAGCTAAGGCTTCCCTACTGGCAGCTGCTATGTTTGCTCATATTTGTAGCCTCGTTTCCATGCAATTTTCCGCCATTTTTGAAAAAGGTCTATACATTCACTTATTTAAAGAAAAACTTCTTTAATATATGATGGCAATAAAAAAACTCATCCCTACCAGAAGACATACATGAAAGATGTCACATGAAAAAAAAAGAAAGATGTACACTATGAGCTGTGATCTTAATAGCCTGCTAGCAGGCGTTGGAGGCTGTTTTTATCGGCGAAACCCCAGAGTTTGTAGTCGCGAGCGCCATCTTGGATTTTTTCATTGTCACTCGGCCAAAAAAATCCAAGATGGTGCTCGCGACTACAAACTCCGGGGTTTCGCCCTAAAACAACCATTCACTCCGGAGTTGGGGTCCAGCAGTCTTTATTAATTAATTACATACTACAATTCTTACATATATTTAAATTTACATTTGATCATTTATAAACAATAAAATTGCCACACTGGGATACATTGTTGATCCCAAACTAAACTAACTACTAAACTGTACAAATAACAAAATCATGACTGCCTCGAGGTGTGGGCGGGTGGGAAAATGCAACGCTATTGTGCTAATTTAGCGTGTGCCCTAGGCAGCGACAGCTTTCGCCGCGCCTAGGGCTGCGTGTATTGCTGGTGAAGTTGATGGGCTAAATTATATAAATGGCTTGATCGGGATGGGCACGAATGGAATGTAGACAATTTATGATGCTGGCGTATCTGGTCACGCAGCCGGAAGCCTGTTAGACTGATAGACCCCGTTTCCTCTGTTCTAGATTTACATTAATAACAAGTTATTAATATCCACCTAAAACAACCATTCACTCCGGAGTTGGGGTCCAGCAGTCTTTATTAATTAATTACATACTACAATTCTTACATATATTTAAATTTACATTTGATCATTTATAAACAATAAATTGCCCAAACCCAAAATGTTGTGGAGGTGTATCAGTTGTGGAGTTATGATAGTGAGATTGTTATAGATATGATGCCGCATTAGTGCCCCTTTTGTAGACATAAAAATGCAACGCTATTGTGCTAATTTAGCGTGTGCCCTAGGCAGCGACAGCTTTCGCCGCGCCTAGGGCTGCGTGTATTGCTGGTGAAGTTGATGGGCTAAATTATATAAATGGCTTGATCGGGATGGGCACGAATGGAATGTAGACAATTTATGATGCTGGCGTATCTGGTCACGCAGCCGGAAGCCTGTTAGACTGATAGACCCCGTTTCCTCTGTTCTAGATTTACATTAATAACAAGTTATTAATATCCACGATAAAACAGCCTCCAACGCCTGCTAGCAGGCTATGATCTTAACACTTCAAACTTTCAACTGGTATTGAACTCTGCCATGTACTAGTAATGCATGAACAATTTCTACATTTTCGAGGTTAATCTTAATTCATTGAACTTGGGCTGTGAATATGACAAGTCAAACCTACAATCAGTCCTATATGGATAATCTACTAGATGTCTGTTCTTCTTTTAGTATGTGAAAGAATGTGTTGGTGGTCCAGGAATTAACATAAACACAGGAAGCCCTTTTTATCCAGGATGTCAGTGTGAAACTGATTGTCTTGATGGGATGACAAAGTGTTCCTGCCTTGTGAAGTATGGACCATTATATCAAAGGAATGGCAGAAATTTAGTTCTTACCGACCTCCAGCTCAATGGTAATATTTCCATTGTTTTTAGAGTCGAGTGTTTTTTGGAAAGAGTGTTTTTTGGCTTTTTGTTCTGTCCTCTGTTTGTGCTTGAGAAGCATTCTTGCTGTTCTGTTCTGCAACTCTGTGAAACTTGTTTGACTGCCTATACAACCATTTGCATTCAATCCTGAAGCTTGGCGATTTTTTTTCGTTCAAAACATGAACATTTTGTTGAGAAGTATTCATGTTTCTCTCACTCTGATTGGCTCTGAAATAACTGTCAAAACAGCAGCCAATCATAAAACACACACACTTGAAACGTAAACATATACAAAAAATCATCAAGGTTCAGGTTGAATGCAAATTGTAGTACCATTCAACCCCCAGTATTATTTCAAATACTTCAACCCTCAGTAATTTTATATGTTCTTGGTTTTCTGTTTATATTTCCTTATAGATATAAGTAGGCCAATGTTTGAGTGCAATTCTAACTGTGGTTGTTCATCATCATGTTGTAACCGCCTTGTGCAGAAAGGCATTCACACTAAAGTCCAAGTTTTCAGGACTTCCGGAAAAGGCTGGGGTGTACAAACTCTTGAGAACTTACAAAAAGGACAATTTATTTGTGAATATGCAGGTGAAATCATATCACACAGTGAAGCAAAGAAAAGAACGGAAGAAGCAAAGGACAAACCTAATTATATTATAACTTTGCGTGAACATGTTGCTGGAGGAAAGATTTTAAGGACTATTGTTGATCCTTGTTGGCTTGGCAATGTAGGCCGATTTTAAACCATTCCTGTGATCCAAACCTTATTATGATGCCAGTTAGGGTTGACTCTCTGCTACCAAAACTCGCCTTGTTTGCATGGAGGGATATTCAAGCAGGAGAAGAGTTGTCTTTTTCCTACTCCGGTGGAGGTTTAACAAATGACACAGAAGAACTTGGAATGGTCACGGAACAGAGCAGAAAATTATGTTTGTGTAAATCAATCAGTTGTACAGGATATCTTCCTTTTGCTGAATCTCTCTTTTAGAATTAAACTGCCACTGACTATGGTCCCTGTATAGTTGACACGAGGGAGTACCTTTTTAAGTTGTAAATAGACAGTTGTTGTGGCCAGCATGCCTTAATTAAGATGTGTGTATGTATGTATGTACCCCCCCCCCCCCCCAAAAAAAAAGAAGCAAGGACTGGTACATTTTTACTACAATATGCTAAAAAAAGTTTGCAGATTGCAGAGTTAAGTTATGTTGTAAAGAAAAAGGATAATAAAAGAGAATAGTTTACTTTGCTAGTGGCCCACCCATCTTGTTCAAAGAACTTCCCAGTTTTCAGAGTTTTGAGCCATTGTGTGTGTGTGTGGGTGTGGGTGGGGGTGGGGGTGGGGGGAGGTGGGGTCCCAGTTTTCAGAGTTTTGAGCCATTGTGTGTGTGTGTGGGTGGGGGTGGGGGTGGGGGGAGGTGGGGTCCCAGTTTTCAGAGTTTTGAGCCATTGTGTGTGTGTGTGGGTGGGGGTGGGGGTGGGGGGGAGGTGGGGTCCCAGTTTTCAGAGTTTTGAGCCATTGTGTGTGTGTGTGGGTGGGGGTGGGGGTGGGGGGGAGGTGGGGTCCCAGTTTTCAGAGTTTTGAGCCATTGTGTGTGTGTATGGGAGGGGCTGGAGGTTTTTCTCAGATACAGATAGTCTTTATTACTTACAAAACTCCATTACATATATGTTATTTACCGGCTGGGAGGTCCGTATAGGGAAAAGCTGTGACCGAGGGCTGGAAAATGTTGCTGGAGGCCGAGGTCAACATTTTCCAGGCCGAGGTCACAGTTTTTCACTATACGGACCGACCTAAAGCCGGTAAATAACTTATTTATTTTTTTCCAACTCTAAAATGTGATTTTTTCGATGAAAACAACGCGCGCAAATGGTTACCGTGACCTAGGTCAGAGATAGGAAAATATTGCCCCCGCGCGTGCGCTCTGAGAACCAATCAGAATGCAGAATTTGTTACTGTGGCCTCGAGGAAAAAAATAAAGGTGTGTATGTACAATAGTAATAAAGTGTTAAAGAGAAGTAAGAGAAACAATAGATTGTTTCTCAGGAACAGGGGTGATAGAAGTGGGAAGGGGGGATACCCCAATAATGTTGACGGTTGCCAGCATAAATAAACAAATCACCTGGTATTTTCCACATCAATATTATCTAGGTAGATACAAGCTTTATTTATACATGCTTAATATTTTCAGGTACAATAGTGATAATGAAAAACTATAATCTGTTTTGTCATTTCAATTCTTCCTCTGCAGTTGCTTTTATGGGCTTTTCACAGACGAGCAAGCCAAAAACGTTTGATGCATTGTCAGCCATCTTTTAGGACTAAAGTTTGCACCTTTTGCCGAAAGTGCCTCTCCTTTTAAATATACCATGCATTCTCGCTTCTGCTTTATATATAAGACCACGTTTATTTAGCACGACTTACTAAAATGCAACTTTGCATAAAAAAATTATATCGCCGAAAGTGCCTTCTTTACCATGCATTTTTGCTTCCCCTTGTATAAAAAAAAAGATGTGTGAGGAGAAAAAAAAAAACAATTCTGCGTTGCGAGCAGGATTCGAACCTGCGCGGGAAGATCCCATTGGATTTCTAGTCCAACGCCTTAACCACTCGGCCATCGCAACTTCAGTTTGAAATTATTTCAAAAAAAGATATATAACCAGTTTGTATGTTACGCTGCCAGAAATTAATATACGTTCAGTGACATACAATCTGTCCCCATTTTAACTTTAAAAATGTAATCGCTGAGGGGAATCATCGAATTTTTAATTTAACCGAAAAAGTGATATACTGTTTACCCATGGAGAAAAAATAATTTCCATAAAAATTCATCACTTTCTCTTGAATTCAGCAGTGAAATTCAGCAAGATACTTTGGATTTAGGCTGATAAAAAGTATTATTGCTTGAATTTCTCCTTCAGCATCACAAAAAAAAGGGAAGAAGAAAACGCGTTTGTTACGAATCTGCGATCATGTGACCATAGTTCAAATCATTACGTCACTCATTACGTCGTCTAGGGGAATCCCTTGGGATCAAATTTTGCTTCGAAACAAATATGGCGTCTCGATGACAAGACTAAATTAGAACAGGTTTTCGAAGGTAAGCCGCACAAAACTTCCCTGAAGTCTGTGATATGATATACGCTGTTATTTGAGAGCGAAGCTGCTTTTATGCAATACAAAATTACACCAATACCGCTTTTCCGGCGCTGGAATGAGTAGTCAGATTTACTTGTGGACTTCTTATGAATAACCCACAGGTAAAATGCAGAGGAGGTCACGAAAAGTTGCTGCGAAAACTGTGAAAACTTTTGGTAACCACTTCCTGATTAAAAGCTGTTAATTATTTCTCATTTAATCCGCCTAAAATAATCGTTGTTTAAGTATTTTTCAATTCCTAAAGATTCTGCTGAGTAATCTGTTTCTCGGTTGAATGACCGAGGCCAATTACTATCCTTGTTCCTCATTTTAGGAACTTTTCTTGATCTTGGCACGGCGAAAGGAGAGAGAGAGAGCGAGAGACCACCGTTAACAGGGGATCAATTTTATATAGAGAGTTTGGTTTATTTTGTCGCGGTTGATTTTATACATCGCGCAGGTCAATGTACCGAAAATAGGATTTCCACAATGGTGGAAAATCTAAAACTACTTTGTTATAGCGCGGCGACTGAGATGATTTGATAACTGAAGAATGTTAAGTGATACAAGATAATAACTGTTTAGAAATGGTTGACATTGATCACTTGATTGCAATTATATTTCATCGACCGCTATAGTTTTATGTCGTTTTGCTGATTCACCCTGGGGATATTTAACAATTATTTCTCAAGCCCGAATGGGCTCTGAGTCAATAGCCCTTGAGGCCAAAGGGGCTATTGACTCAGAGGCCATGAGGGCGAGAGGAATAATTGTTTTAGTCAAATCACACTAGTAGGTCAATTTGTAAAGCCAAAAACGTTTTCTGGTCTGGTCATTTGCCATTTTCGGGCTTTCAAATCCGACACTTTTCGCTACTAGTAGGCTATAACTTATAGCCTACTAGTAGCGCAACCAATCAGAATGCAGCATTGATGATAGACCATTGGTGTGATTTGACTAATTAACAATTAGACCTCGAGGCCGAATGTGCTATGATGAATAGACCATGAGGCCGAAGGCCGAATGGTCTATTGATATCATGGCACATGAGGACGAGAGGTCTAATTGTTTTAGTATAAACCAACTAGTTGGTCGGTTTTGACAATGAAGACCATTATTTTATTTTTAAAAATCAAGTTTTCTTGCAAAGAAAGGTGGTAGTTTTGCCAGTACGGTCTATCACTAATATACCATTAGTAGCTCAGCCAATCAGAATGCAGGATTTGTAATAGACCATTAGTTGGTTTATACTAAACAGGGTTATTTATAGCTGAGGGGGCTGCAGGGGTTGGCTGAGGGGGCTGCAGCCCCCTTTCCCATACATTTACTGTGTTTGCTGATCAAGTTAATTTGCAATTTGCTCCCCTTTTTTAAATTTCTGGATCTGCCCCATCATTGTCTTGGAAACATTATAAAAAATAATATTTTTACTTGGCTGTTATAAAAATATAATGGATAAGATAATCCAGTGGTGAATTCAGATGTATCCTCTTACAAAGTGAGGTACAATCAAGAGCAAAGTGACGGCTGATATTCAGGCTATATTTTGATCAACATGGCATATCCAAGGTGTGTCCTGTATCTAGTTTTCCTCAAGGATAAATTCCTAACTGGAAAAGTGCCCCTTATCAACATCATGCCCTCTGTTCATGACTTGTGTACTCAGATAAGATCCTTAGTCTATGGTCAGAATAATAATACATATACAATACTCTTATATCTTTTTCCAGGAAAGATGTATAGGTATCTTGTGCTATCACTGGTGTTCATGAATTCACTATGCTATACTCTTACTAGTATTATCTGCAAACCTGATCAGATAAACTTATTGGTGCTAACACTACCTGTGTGTCATGTCAAGTTTGTGAGATCGGGTTTGGGTTATCAGTAGAATGTGGACGGAACTTTCCTTCAGGAACAAACATTGATGATTGTCTTCCTTGTGTACCCGGAAAAAACTATTCAACAAAAAGAGATTATGGACAATGCAAACCATGCAAATTGTGCGGAGAACATAGAAACAAGACCGGTTCTTGTGATGGAGAATCAGACAAAACTAAGTGTGGTGATTGCCTTTATGGTTACTATGGTAACCGTCATCACCGTGACTGTCTCTTGTGTGCTACATGTTGTGGTGATAATAAAGATGAAAAAGTCAAAGCATGTGAATACATGCCAAAAGAAAAACAATGTGCGTATCGTGGTGAAAAATGCCCAGCAAATGCAGATCCAAGAACAAAGAAAAAAAAGAACACTTTAACTGGAGGAAAGATTGCTGCTATTGTCATTGGTATTGTATTGGCCATCATTTTGGTTGGACTTTTCATCTGGTACAGAAAAACCACACCTAAACAGAGGAATAGATGCTGGAGAGCTCTTAGGCAAAAAAAATCCAGAAATCCATCAGCAGATACCCAACATCATCATGTAGCATTTAATAATGCTGTTAATAAAAGAGGTAAAGTATGAGTATTGGATTCTGTAGTATAATATCAATTAATTGACACTTATCGGACTTTTTTCATATGGTTGATGGCCGGTTCTAAAAAAGAAGTGACAATGATAATCCAGTCAATCTATGCTCCAAAAGGGTCAAAAGCTTTTTTGACGGTTTTGTGCTATAATTAGTCCCCAAATGAACATACTAAAAGTCCCAAAAATTGGAGTGCAGGAACACGCCAAAAACGGCAATTGAAATTTCAAATACAAAGCTAATGTATGAAAAGCCACAGGGAGCCCAAAACTTGAAAAATACACAATATTTAAATTGACTCATTTTGTGAATTAGACTATTTGAACATGATTTGTGCAGAATTTTAAACTGAAAAACAGTCTGAAAAGTCACTTATGGATGGCGACAAATAGTAGATATCTAACACTATATTATGACATTTCAAAACTCTATAAGGGTGGCGAATGGTCCTTCAAAAAAACTGTTTTCTCGCGAAATTTTAGGCGTTCTCGAATTCTCGTATTTTTTAATTTGCCGTTCTCGGATCTCGGATTTTTTTTCAGGTCGTCTCGGATCTCGGATTTTCCAGTTTGTTGTGTTTATATGGCGAATCTCAAATCGAGTTCTCGATCTTTGATAGCGGTGTTCTCGCGTTCTCGGAATTCTCGCATTGACCATTCGCCACCCCTTCTATAGGGACACATTCACTACCCATTTTACTGTAAGGAACAATCACATTATGATGTTCCATGTAATTTTTTTAAGCTGAGCACAAATGAATCTGTATTTTCCATTCCAGGGGCAGCAAATCCTGCTGGTCGAAGGAATTCTGATCCTGATGCTATTTCCAGGATACCTGATGGCACAGGTACAGCTAGGGGCTCTTTCCTTTTAACAAGTAATTTTTATCATGGGAAGCTTTTCTGATTTGCATGCTCCAAAATGTTTGTCCTGAGCTGCTTTTGGTTAGCGTGCGTAGCGGCAAAAGGGAGTCAGGATGAGCTTCACCTCGACAGACCCTCCCCTTCCCTTTTAGAGCTGCTATGCAGGCTAGCTATTGGTTGGGTCACTTAACGACAAATCTGAAAGATAATCTTGAGCTGCCACCCTTCAACCTTTGAAAAGCAGGACATGGGGTATTATTTTTGTTTTGTTTTTTTGCACCTCTGAATCTCCTTAATGTTTTATTTAAATATCTCAGCAAAAAAAAAAAACTCTTGTCTCATCTAGCGGGAGATGAGGCTAAAATGTGAGTCTCCCGCATTTGGCATCCCTGATAATCTTTGTGGGCTATCCATAACATGTTATGGGCTTATTGGCAAGGAGTTGGCACTAATTTATTATTTTGCAAAATTTGCAAAACTCTTTACATAAAGCTGAACAGTTCAACACTCATTGGCAGCACATACTCTTAAGCAGTTTGCAAATTTGATCTTTTCAGAGTCCCGGAGAAGTTCTTTTGGCAGGTCTGTGTCACACCCAGGAGCCACACCCCAAAAGACAGACAGGAATTCAAATTTTATCTTTTCAATTTCAAGAAGCCTTGCAAACATGAAGGATCATTTTATTGCAGACCTAAAATACAGTAAGTACTTTGGGTGAGGGGTGCAATCTTTCCAAAACTCCCCTTCATTGATCAGTGTAGTGAGAGGTGCATTTTTGGGCTTCTGAGGGTTAGCAGGGAGGGATCCAGGATTTAAAAAGGGGGTGGATAGGAGGCGGCGAACCAGTTTTTTTTAGGGGGAAGGCTTGGAGTGAAGACAGAAAACGCTCTTACAAAAATGCCTTGAAAACGGTTTGCTGTATCCCATGCCCTAAACTCTAATGTATGAGGGGCAGAGATCACTTTTCCATACATTAAACAATCTTCATCTGCATCATGAAAGCACCCAAAGCAAAGAAAGATTCAAACCAATGCCACTTGATCTGAACTGGGAGAACAATCATTACACCCATGCTGAGAAGGTCTAGATTTTATAGACCCTGTGGGAAAATGTTTTGGGAAGCTCTTATGTACCATAAATAGTTATATTAGCCTATTATAATCAAGGAGCTTATATGTTTCATTGCATTGTCTAATGATTCCTGCATTATTTTTAGAAAAGTTTAAAAATGAACCTTCAGCGGAAACAAGTACAACAGATGGTGGGTCCCCTGTGGCTTCTAGTCCTCAGCATCATACCCCACCCCAAACACTGAATGGACAGACAACAGTAATGGTGCATCAGCCCCCGCCATCCCATCACCACGGTAAGTACTTTCCCTCTCCATCTCTGCATAGTTCTCCTCCCTCCCATCACCAGCCATTGCCTGCTAATGCAGTGGCAGATCCAGGGAAAATGCATTGGATGTGGATGCACTCCCCTTTGCAATATTTTAAAATGGCAAAATATGTAATCCTTATACTAGATTCTAGCCCTACTGACAAATCTGGCTCTTCAAACCAGAAACGCACCTCTCTTTCCAAAATCCTTGATCAAATAGTGAATGGTGAAAATGGTGAAAATGGTGAAAAATGGTGAAAATAGTCGGACAATACTTTATAATATTCTGGATTTGCCCACTCAAACAACACTCCTTTGGTCTCTTTTGAAAGGTATTCAAAATGGCTTCATTCCACGCTCAAGAACGCAGCCAAATGGCTCCACCCCGTCACAGGCAATGGACACTCGAGCTACAACTAGCAATGGTACAACAGTTGGCATAAACGGGAATACTACTTCCAACAGTTATGTTGTTGCTTTAACACCATCTTTATACAGGAAACAGAGACCACTTGTTGTCCAAAGTAAAGAAGAGGTAGATAATATAATGAGAGATATTGCGCCGCTTATACGAGACTCATTAATAGAGGATTTGCCTTATGAAGTTACATGTGCTATATGCAATAGTTTGAATTCAAAGAAAGATATGGACTTTACTGACTGTAGAATGCTAGGCGAATATGCTGGCTTGGATAAAGGTTTTACAAACAGGGTTATGCAGCTTGAGAACCCAACCAAAAATGTACTAGAGCGCCTTTATCAGAAGTCGTATACAGTGAAGGATTTGATATACGCGCTAATCTGTGATGGTTTTGAGAGATTTGATATTGTTCCGCTACTTCTTTGTTGGTGTTTAGAGCAATCCAAATCAAATGGTAACACAAACCAATCCAGGTGAAAATTAAACTTGGGATCCTATGATCTAGATGTGCCAGATCATACATAACATGGGATTATAAGCTATCCGGTAGGACCTACCATCCCGGCTGGGATCCCAGATCTCAAGTGGTTGTTCAAACAAAGAACAGAGACGTTTGTGTTTTGCTCAAGGGAGTACTGAAGGAGTACTTCTGGGATCATGCCTCTTTTTAGGAGATTCCAATGGAAGTGCCATCTGCTGACACCTGTGTTGGGATCCTACTAGCTGAAGTGTCAGATGAATCCCACTTGGGTTAGATTGGTTCCTGAATTGGTTCCAGCCGAGTTTAGGAAGTTCCTACCGGGTTGGGATCCTACATGTACCTATGAGGTCTGACGATCCCAGATCCAATATTCTTGAATGAGATCCCACCTTGGGAAAAGGTAGGATCCCATTATGGGATAAGGGAATCCCAAGTTTTATTTTTCAGTTGGAGCAGGAACAGGATTAAAAAGTGAAAAATGCCACAGTTTGATCAGGTGATGTAGAATGTCGTTGCCATCTACAAATCTCGTGATTTGCAGAGCGGCTTACGGATGAAATGTCGCGGAATATGTGATGAAATCTCAGCAAAACGTACATTTCTCAAGCGATTGTTTGATAAGACAACTCACGCATTTTACAAGATTATCATGTCCGTAGGCAAACATTTAAGGTTTGGTCCAAGTAAGGCATTTTTTCATTTTCAACTGAAATAATAGCCTGAATTTACCGCAGTCTTTTCTCTCTATACTCAAGCACTCGTTGCGTTTCTCCCGAACGCGTGTTGGAGTGTAGACAGAAAAGACCGCTGGAAATTCAGCCTAATGAAATAAGTGATAGGATTAAATATTTTATGACGTCAGTGGGAATATATGCACCTCTAGAGGCCTGGGTGAAAAAATATAGCGCCGATCCCCTGGATTAATAAGAAAAGTACTGAATGTGAGTCTGCCATCGAAGGCTGGCGGCGCTCCTGTTACTACTTCTATCAGGTTAATACTTTGAAAAGAGAACTGATTGATGGCGGGAGTTCTTGACATACGAGAAAAAAACGAGACGCGAAGACCTAAATTTGCCGCGCAACATTGCTGGCGTTGCAAGGTTTCGGTCAATTTTTGCGCCTTTTTCACCCTAAAATCCAACCTGTCACTCAAAAAAAACTTTGTTTCTCACTAGACCCGCGCGTCGATCCGCAAAAATAGAGTGAAAAAACGTTTTATGTGATTGAAATAAAGAACATTTTTTGAAATATTACAGCTAAAAGTGTTACTGCACGTTATGTGAACTATTTCTACATTTTCAACTAGAAAAAAACTGATGAAGATAAACGTTTTCAGACCATTTCATGAGAAAACGCTAAAAAATCTCTTGCTTGCTCCATTTGTGTTTTGGCTTTGCCGTTAAAGTATTTTGTAATTCTATTTTCGTATGTATCTAGTTCTGTTTATATTTTGCTACTGTAAATATCTCTTTGCTATATTATTATTGCAGAATATTCCCTGGCATCAGAGGCCATTTCTGTCTTGCTCTATGTTTTGAAGTGGCACTTCTTGCGAAGTTGAAAAACACAAGAAAACAAAAATTTAAAAGTGCAGAGAGATAAAAAAGTAACCTCTGCTCGCAGGGAATATTGCATCCTGCGACTGTAACAGAATTTTAATTTTGTTACACTACCGTTTTCATAATACTCAGGAAAACCGCAGCTTTCACTACTGCGAACTCTTCATCAACTACGAAACCGCGTTCTGGTGATGGGCCAGACAAACAGAGGCCCATGATAGAATTTACGAGCCCAGAGATGTCTTATGGCTGGTTTACATGCTGCGATATTTGTCGGGCTGGCTGTGTTTTTGAACCGTGACTATTTGATTTGTCAGAGGGAAAATCGGGTCAGACACGAAAAAATGTGATGCGATGCCACAGATGTTTCAGTGTTGGGCCCACATCGAATGAAGCTTACAAGAAATAAGAAATGTATCCGACAAATCGCAGCGTGGAAATCGGCCATAATGGCCTGACTTAGCTGTCGCGGAGATTTTTTTTCGCGCGCAAGCTGCAACTGAAACATAGCTAGTGTACTGCGAACATCTCGGCGGTTTTTATAGCGAGATGTCGCACTGGTTCTAAATATGTTCGAAAGTCTTGTGTAACTTGATCCGGTTTTGAACAAAAGAGTGCACAGAAATCGCACCGGACTTTTATCTGGTAGATACACTAGGAAAATAGTTGGTGGAATTCGCAGAATGATGAAAACCATAGTAAATATGAAATACTTGTTTAGGGGTTGCGAATGGTCGTTCGGAAAGCGATTTTTGTTGCATTTGTCGCGATTTTTTTCGCGCGAGTTGCAATTCCAACTCTCTTGTGTAAACGAGATGCAAATCGGGTGCGATTTCTGAGCTCTCTTATCTTCAAATCGCATCAAGTTGCAAAGAGTTTCGAACTATCTCTAACATGTTTGAAATCTCCGCGACAAAAATCGCCCGGCAGATCGCGCCGAGGCTAGTTTCCCTTTCGTAAACCATCGTTGCCTTTTAGTCCGTTCTTCGCTTTTTCGAAAGGTCGTTGCCATTTCTGATCCCTTGGGATAATTAGTCATTATCATTCAGATAGCTTCGTTCTATAGATGCTAATGAAAGATAGTACAAATCCAATTAAAAAGCACCTCCAACCCAGCGAATTCACTCGTAGCGCACTGGTTAGGGTTTGGGTTAGTAATCGGTTTACCGGTTAGGGTTCTAAACAGGGTGGAATTGATATACTATTTTTTTTTTCCTTTTACCTTTACTGAGACAACGAAACTAAACGTGTGAATTTTCTAAGTGCCGTCCAAAAGGCAACGATGGTTTACGAAAGGGAAAATTGCCGCGCCGAGTTGCAACTAGTTTACATAGGGTGATTTTGAGTTGACGCGTACATGCGAGAAAAATCGCCGCGACTCACGCGACAAAAATGGCAATAAAAGTTGCAAGTTTAAACGGGCCTTTACTTTCCTCAAGCGCTGGCGCAATAGAAAAGTTATCGATGTCCTTAATTTGAACCTTTCAGCCGATCTGAAGAGGAAACTTTTTCTGCTAATACAGGATCATAGATATACTTTTGTACTCTCAGAATTAATACTTATAATTAGACTTTGTCCTTATGTTGTTCTCGACATGCAAATACGAACACTGTAAAGTATTCTTCTATAAATACGACAGTTTTACATAAACCGGCATGCAAAGCACAACGCATCCACAAAGCCTTACTATAGAGAAAATAAACACTTCCGCTGTAAACAACAAAGAATTAAATAAAGAAATTTGCATAGTTTTCCTGTTTCTTTATTTCTTTCAGGAGGGGATGAATGTTGTTTTGAAATGGAGTGATAAGTTCAGCCCGTTCACACGCACCAGGATTTTTTCGAAAACGGAGTGGAGATTTTTTTCTCCGTTTTCACCCGTCCACACGAAAACGATCAAACGGGCGTTTTCGAAAACCTTTAGTTTTCGGTGTCCTAAAACGCAGGATACGTGTGGACGGTAGGCCAAAACGGAGAAAACACCTTGCGTTTTCGAAAAGATCCGGGTAAGTGGAATACAAATATTTCATGAGAAATGAGCGTTTTCCAGGTTAGTCAGGTTATATGACGTGTTTCATTTGCAAACTTTTCCAGAATGGATGCTGTACAAAGTTTTCAAGTTTTTTAATGTGAACTTTTCCTGGGATAATTTGACCATTACTGTTTGTGCAAGATTCCAGGTAATGAATACTGGTAACCTCATTAGATGCCAGGTATGATGGCAAGGCAGAATAACACCAACCAACATCGTCAGTACCATGGCTGTCATCAGAAATAGTGATTTTAGCACCAGAGTTGACCATTTCCTATGACAAGCATTTGACAAAATTTTACAAACATGCTACTAGTTTTCACATGGGAAGCACAACTTATACAGAAGATGAAGCTGGACTCTTGCCATAGGGTGGTGAAGGGTTATTTTGAGAAACAAGATTTGACCATTTTAGTTGGTTGAGAAACGTGAAATGGTCTACATGTTTTTTGTGAAACAATAGTGAAAACAACAATAACTTTCCATACCTTCAATACAACAGGGCCAGGGTAGGGATAACCAGCATGTCGACTCACAGACATACCAGAAGTGTTAACCTCAAACAGGGCACCATAATTCACGCCATACTCTATATTTCTTCTAATCCTTCTCCACACTGCCTTTGAATATTCAAGTGATGGATTATATTTTGATATCAAATCAAAATGCCCAATAACTTCTGGTTTTAACTCAACCATTAATTCATATTGCTGGTCAAAATATTCAGTCACTAGTTTCTCTAGACCACCACAAGCAACTTCAGCTTCAAGATATTTTTCGAGTGAAACATCTATTGGAATTCCACTGACATGGTGTATTGAGCCCACAAGGTAGTCAAGTTCAAGGTCACTTCTCAGTTGTCTGGCTTTGCATATCATTGAGTGGTCTATAAAGTCAGTTTCCATGGCAACTGTAATGTCAACGTTGCCATTGTATTTTCCCTGTAGCCTCCTTGCTTCTGTGACATAATTCATGAAAGTGACGAGAAGACCATCTGTGGTCATATTTGCCTTTAAAAATACAAAACAGAATATTATACTAAATAAATTTAAAAAAACAAGTCCCCATATAAGGCATAGGACTGGAGAATAAGGAAGGCATACATCATCAGAACCAATTACAAATTTCTTATTCGGCATTGAGCATTAATGCAACAGGTTTTTATGAAAAACAGCTGGTAGTGGTCTGTATTTCACCGGCTTTTTTCAACCACAACGCGGGAGCAAAACCATTTCTTTTTTAACAGAGCACAAAGTCGATTTTTCAGGCTTGGTATAAGAAAGGGTATCTTTTTTGCTCTAAAAGTGGTATAAAGAAGGGTAAGGGATCCAGAATCTGGGCCGAGCATCCCCGTATAAAAATTTTGGGAGTCCCCCCCCCCCCCCCCCCCCCCCCCCCCCCCCCCACAGGAGGGTATACATTTTCTGAATAGTCCATACATGTGCTACAACTAATTTTGAAATGGCATATTACTAAAACTGTTTACCTGCAGTTCCTCTTCATACAAGTCCCTCTCGCTATATCTGGGCATGTGCTCTGTGAGTCCATAATGTGTAAAGTTTAACTGAATCGCGCGCTCGACGATCTCCTCTAAACTACAATAAGCATGCTTACAAAATTGACCACTGTGACTGTGGCAAGAAAACGGCATCACTTATACCTTGAGCCTTCCTTTAGTTACTTTCTTGCAGGAAGAAAACGATCGAAGATCTAAACTTAAATGGAACTCTTTCTCTTTTTTACACAAAAACTCGGAAACAATATGGCGCCGACGCTTGTCGAATGTTCACGTTTGTTCAGGTACGTTGGGATTCCTGTGGGAAAGCAGTACACAGGCATACCAGGTATCGATTCAGCCCGCGCGTTAAAATTTGCGCGGCGAAAAATCAGCGGGAGAAAAGTGGATTACGAAGATGGCATTTCTTCTTTAATTTCTTCCTTAATTGCGTTACTTTTTTAAAGACATATTTGGTTACCGTACCGGCATAATCATATAAATGACGAGCGGGAGTTTGGCTCTTGGGATATTGTGAATATAAAAACATAATTTCCAGAATCACGCGAAGAACTGATCTTTTTCCCCTGCGGCATCGATGACAACACAATTCGTGACACAATATAGGATGCCAGCTACTCAAGTGTAACAGAGCGTCCATAAAATATCACGAAAAAAAATATTAAGATTCCAAGGTACCAAAAATTTGTGGTACTCGGTCGGATATCTCCAGAAAGATATCTCTTATTTCTTCTCAAATAAAAGGATCAAAGTTCAAAGTAAAAAAAGAAACCAGTTTTTTGGTGTGCGCGGGTAAAGGCCGGTAAATAGTATAGCTTCCCCGTCTCCTCCCCCCTGAGGTTAGCAGCTACAAGGCACGTTCGCATTTACATAATTCTCACTCTAAAAGAAAGCGGCACATTGGGAATTTGGTTTGCCGAAAAGTCACACTCTTGCCTGCTTCCTAGCGGCAAGTTGGACTCGAACGGCGCCTAATTAACTTGTTTTTACAAGGAATACAAAATTCACGCACATTATTAACGCAAGAAACGAAAAGCAAGGGATATAAACTTACTCTATGCCATGGCGGACTTTCTTATCGCTGGTGGAACCGGTTATGTGCCTGAAGACGGCATGACAGCTCACCAGCTTTTTTCCACCGACGGACTCACTTACAGGTATTATATTCATACTTCTATCACTAGAATGAAAGACTTTTTTAAGGGGAGCAAAATATTGTGTAGCGGGATAATTGCTATTTCGGGGTATTTTGACAGCGAGTTTCAAGGCGCACGTGTTGAGGTCGAGCGAACGTGTTTCGCCGACTCCTTCAAGTTTTCGTTTCTTTTGTTATTTCCCTTCATGAAATAATTCCATTTTGGCTGTACTCCAAAGAATTTCGATAGATACTCCTTCAGCTATCGAAACTGGTTTTCAAAAGTAACGTGTTGGGAGGTTGAATACAGTTTTTCATTCAAAGTGTTGATCCTAAGGCTAAAGTTGCACACAACAACAAGCCCGCGAAAAATTGTACTTCTATTGTAATTTATATATCTATTGCTCCTTTTGATTTGGCCGCAAAAATATCCCTGTTGTCATGGGAATTGCAAAAATAAGTATTTATAACGGCAGATTATCCCTGATCCGGTCTTGGATGGATATACCGCATTCGTGTAAGCCTTCATTTTTTTTTCAATTCATGTGTTCTTCAAGCCTCAATTCCCATTACATATAAAACAATCTACAAAAAACCTAGTTTTTAAACCACCTAGTTTTCCCGTAAAACTAGTCATACCATAATCTACAAAAAAGAAAGATTAATTAATATTCTGCATAGTAGGGAATCTGTTACCTTTCTCTACGGGTTGGCCATATGCCCATATGCCTGGTTATTTAACAATATGCTCTTTCTATTTATGGTTGGTTGAGCCCTACCTTGTTACAGCTGCTTCTATCCTGCTATCGAAGAAAATTTTAATTTTAAAATGCAATATGGCTTCAGTCAGGCTAGATTAAATTTGCCACCTGTGTTAAAATATCACCATACAATTTTCCCTGTTTTAGCAAGGATGTAAAAAACACAAACCTCCAGAAACTGAATACTTTAGGCCTGCCAAAGTTGGCTCCTTAGTTGATTGTTTTTTTGTCTAGCAATAAGATTACCTTGCTTGTAATCATGGCAGTGATTTCCTGTTTTCTTCCTTGCTAGATTAAACTTGATGCCCTTAATGAACTCATTTTCTTACTGATTAGAATTGACACCTTTAAGAATCAGGTTACTAATGACGTGCAGGACCTTAAATACAAATCATTTGATGGATGAAATCATTTACTTTCTCTATCCAAAAGTTTTGATTTAATGATTGGAACTGCAGTGAAGTTAAGGAACTACGGTATTGTTTTTTGTGATAGGGAAAGGTGCACAGACAAAAATGTGCACAGACAATATGAAAATGACCAGTGCTAAAAAATCTCAATTTGTAAGTTCACCTGGTTTTGCGGCAAGTGAATAGCCCAAAATGCTGAAATAATGTTGTGTCATTATCCACTCGTTAAGATTCATAGCAATTTTTAATAGATTTTAGAAAATAACACCTATGTTGTATTGTGAATGTGTGCATTCTGATTTGTTAAAAAGCGTGTTTGTAAGAGACCTGAGAAACACGATTGTCATGCAATGCTGTCGCGCGTGTGTATGTTATTTTCTAAAAGCAATAAAAATACTTCCTGCATGCTCTCTGGTTTCTTACAAACACTCGGGGAATGTTGGTCGAACTGATCAAAACTTGAAAGATTTTGATCAGTTCTCCCAACATCCCCCTCGTGTTTGTAAGAAGCAGAGAGCACGCGGAAAGTACTTTTATTGCTTAATCATATATTATGCATTCATTAAGATTCATAGCAAATTTAAATCAATGTCATATATTTTTGATAGGACCATGGACTAATTTCAACCATTTGTACTCATTTGTATTTTGTTTTGGTTTGTCCCTTTCAGTGATTTTATCATTTTACCGGGATTAATTGACTTTGCTGCCATTGAAGTGGTAAGTTTGAAATATTTTAAATAAGAGGTTAGATTTTGTAGATCAAGGTAAACACTACATCAGTAAAAATATTATTGTTGCTGACCATCTTGTATAATGTTGTAGGATTTGACGTCTCCCCTGACCCGTAGAATAACAATCAAGACCCCCCTTGTTAGCTCCCCTATGGACACAGTAACAGGTAATTGGGCAATAGTCCCGTTTAGAATTCTCTGCTCTATCACTGAATAGGCATCGAGGGCGCATAAATACAGCAGGAGCTTCAATTTGAAGTCGAAAAAGTTGTGAATACCGACAAGAAACTGATGAAGCTTGAATTGAGACAATAGACAAACTTGAGGAAATGTTTCCAACTCGCTGGTATTCACAACTTTTTCGGCTTCAAATTGAGGCTCCTGCTGTATTTATGCGCTGTTGATGCCATTCAGCAGTAGATTAGAAAATTCGAAACGGGACTATTGCCTTGCATGCTTGAGGACCCCGTGGATTGCAGGCACTCCCCAAAGGGTAACACCTGTTGTGAGGTTTCTTTGCCAAGAAAAATAGCGCTGGATCCTCAATCATAAACACCATGGTATCATGGGTGTGTACATTCACACAATTGGTTTCCACTTAATATTCCATCATGCCTCACTTGTGTTTTTTTCTAGTACACACACATGTAAGCTATGACCAACCCTTAATATTATAGACCAAGTATTTACATGTCAAATACAAGCATGGACATTTGATTAACCATTGGCATAGGGATGATGCGTAAAACATTAATGGTTTTGGTAGCGTTTTTCCATTAATGTACTATAACATTAATGGAAAGTGTGGTCTTCCCATTAACATCATTAATGGAAAGTGTGGTCTTCCCATTAACATTTTTCACACATTAATGGAAAAACGCTACCAAAACCATTAATGTGTTAAACAATTTTTCCCTGTGATAGATAGATGTGAGTCAAAACTTTATGGCATCATCAATTACATGACTTGCCTACAGTATAGCCCTGTTAGTCTGTAAAATACAGGCATTAATGTTGTATATCATTCTGTGGTATAAAAGTAAGAAGAACCTGCTGTGTGTCATTTAATAATTTCATTTATTCTGCTTATGCCAGAAACATACATGTCAACTTGGTACTGGCAGGGTGCCATAACAACAACTATGCACCAATTACTGTTGCCCCTATATTGCTAGTTCTGATTTTTAATTGTTTGATATGATCTTCTTTTTAGAATCTGGCATGGCTATTGCAATGGCAGTGAGTAGTCAATTGTTGTGTCTCATGATTATCCTTCAAAGCATGTAATTCTCAGCACATACTTTGCCTTTGTTAGCATTGAATCTGGGCTTTTCAATGCACAGATTGCCTACCGCATAATTTACAAAAGATGCTACTGCTGCCAGAGTCCTCGCCAGTCTTCATAATGTGGTGATCCAGCTTATGCAAACCTCCATGGCAAGCTGAATGAGAACCCCTGCAGTTGACAAAATATTGAGTGTATGTGTCTTGTTTTCAGTTGAATGGTGGGATTGGTATACTTCACCATAACTGTTCCATTGAGTTCCAAGCCAATGAAGTTCGCAAAGTGAAAAAGTTTGAACAAGGCTTCATTATGGCGCCTCTAGTTCTTAGTGCTTCGCATACTGTATCTGATGTCATTGAGGCCAAGAAACGCCATGGATTCTCGGGCATTCCAATAACTGGTAATTAAATCAAAGCTTATTCTAGTCTGAATTTTCAGCTGTCTTTTATCCCTACACTCACAGATGTTTGTTGCACTGCAGTAGGCATGGTAGCGTAATGAGAAGAGATGGCTAAAACGTCAAGACAAGTTCGGCCTTTTTGCTTGGTGATGCCCACTTGTCTCTGATGTATAATTCCAGAAAACAATCCATTCTACCACCAGGTGGAGAAAATCGAAAATTCCAGAGGAATGGAGGGACTCATTTGCCTGATTTTCCAGGAAATTATTTGAGTTAAGGAGGCTGCCTACAATTTTTTCTGCCCTCAACGCCCAATCTTTGTATGCCTGCTGTTCACGTTCAAAAACCTGTACCAGTCTGAACTTTCACATGGTTACCCTGGAGGTTTGAACTTTATTGTAGTGTGCATTTTGTTGTGATCGGAGTTGCTATAGCAACGTTATAACCACACCCTTGTTTATAATTAGCAGCCATCGGACGCATTGCGCGACCTAAACTTTTCACCCCTCGCACTAATCCCTGAGTAGCTAACATTAATCACAGCAAGTTTGGAGAGCATTCATTGGGCTGATTTTATGTTATTCGAACAGACTTTTTCAGGCTCCAAAATGTCAAAGTTATTTATGCCGCAAAGATTTCCTTGAAAAAGAATGGCTAATATCTGCGGAATTAAAAGATCCTTGCCGCCCGAATAATCTACAAACCCAAGGCAATGTACCAGCCAAATTTCACTTCTTGGAATGCTTCCGATTTTGTTTGGCATGTGTTCAAGCAAACTGCAAAATTTGAGAAATTAATGATTAATGTTAGCTACTCAGGGATTAGTGCAAGGGTTTTCATTTGAAAAGTTTAGGTCGCGCAGCGCGTCTGATGGCTGCGTATTATAAACAAGGTGTGGTTATAACGTTGCTATAGCAACTCCGATCACAACACAATGCACACTACAACAAAGTTCAAACCCTCCAGGGTAACCATGTGAAAGTTCAGACCGGTACAGGTTTTTGAGCCTGAACAGCAGGCAAACAAAGTTTGGTGGTGGAGAGATAGATAGATAGAGCAGACAAATTGTAGGCAGCCTCCTTAAGTTGTTGTTTTCTTTGTTTTGCCAGAAAATGGAAAAATGGGTGGAGTCCTGCAAGGCATTGTCACATCGAGAGATATTGACTTCTTACATGGAATGGAAAATAACAAGCCTTTGAGTGAGGTAAAATGTTACACAGTGGAAACTCCACTCATGTTTTGGGGACTCGACTCCTCCTCAGTATCTTGTGCACATGTGAGATCAGAGAGTGACCCAGTCAGTATACTATTGTGCAGCTATAGGTGGGCTCTGAGTGTTTGTCAACCACACACTGTGTACACAATGCTGGGTTGGGACCCAGAATCTGGCCACCATATCAATTATTTTGTTCTGAGTAGCCATGCTTTTAACATTGAATTCCTTTTACTTTGTGATCTGTTAAGAGGTAGGGGTGAAAGCTGTTCACCATTGACCTAGGCTTGTTAATTGGAACTATTGTCAACATGAAATAACAACATTTTATTTTACTTTATGAGACTTTGTACAAGGTACAGCAGATTCCTCTGCAAAATTGTACACTATGAGATTTTGTACTGATTGCAGAGGACTTAGTTTGACAAAAAACATGCTGGAATTCCCTTTTCCAGTGACCCTCTTGCAGTAAAGAGGCATCTTCAACTATTAAGTGCTTTCTTTATTTTCTGTACCTACTTGGGAAAATGTTTTGAGGACTCAGCAGAACTTTGTTAAATTTTTCAAGGTCATGACTCCAGTACAAGACTTGGTTGTTGCTAAGGCTGGTGTGACTCTAAATGAAGCAAACAGAATATTACAGAGAAGTAAAAAGGTAGTTGTTCTGTATTTTGTTAGCTCCTTTGTCTTTAATCAGTCACGTCAAGATGCTTTCAGGATTTGATTTACTTTAATTTTCACAATTCTATGGAATCTCCCAGAACATGTAAATGTTGGCTATATCCATGAAACATTTGAACATAGATCTCAGCAAGGAAAAGCCCCAGAAACATTTCACTTGATAAAACTAACTCTAGACATCATGAGTGCATTTTACGGTTTTGTACAGTCTTATTTAGAAGTGCACAGAAACTACTGTCAGTTGACGAGTTTGACTGGCTGACACCAAAAGGCTGTTTGCCAGTTGCCGCTCTACTGTGAACTTACACAGAATTATTAAAATTCAGTAAGTTTCATTAATATTTTGGTTTCAGGGAAACTGCCTATTGTGAATGAGATGGGAGAGCTTGTGTCCCTTATTGCAAGAACAGATTTGAAAAAGAACAGAGACTACCCTCTGGCCTCAAAAGATGCCAACAAGCAGCTTCTGGGTGAGAATTTGTTGTTTGTTTGGAAAGGGCACAATTAACTGATATTAACTGAACTGTAATACATACACAATTAATTTACTGATTGTGGTATATAAACCCAAATTTGCAAACATTAAGGGTGTCAGGTATGTTACCGGTCACATCCATGTCACAATCATAAAGTTCACCCCTCTCCCCATGAAATAATTAAAACCCTTCGAGCATCCTTTCCACTTTAACAAGCCTTCATTATGTGCTGGATTACATTTTTGGTTGAGAACTGACAGGTTGTACCTGAGACATCATTTGTTACAGGTTTTTCAACTGAGTGTTTTCTTTTAGTTGGTGCAGCCATTGGTACAAGAGAAGACGACAAGGCACGATTACAGGCTCTTGTGGAGGCTGGTATAGATGTGGTGATTATTGACTCGTCACAGGGAAATTCCATATACCAGCTTGCTATGATAAGGTAGAGTGACAATAAGTGTAACTAGCATTATTAAAACTGTGTCTCTGCTATTAACTGCATGGCAATATCATATTTGCTAGATGCTCTTAATAGTAAAATTTAGCCCTCAGTGCAAACTCATTAGATAGCCTCTCTGTGGGAAAAACAGGAATGTAGCAGCTGTGATATACATTTTTCTTTCCAGGACAATTCATTCTTCGTGTGTTTTTTTTGCTGACTTTTCATTTTTAGGCAAATTCTTTGGCAAGCAGGTTTTTCAACTTAGTGACTACTTTATGGTGTGACTACATCAACCGGGCCATTTTGTAAGAAGTTATCCAATTAGAAAGCAAGTACAGAACAAAGGATCTTGACTTAAATGAGATCTCAGACATCAAAATATTCCCTTTTTTCTTAAAATTGTAAAAATGATGAGCAGAAATCACTTCAAAACACTTAACTACTCATCGCTAAAGTAGTTCAGGTATTAAATTTCCTTCAAGAGCCCTTGTCAGCCACTCCTTTGTTATTGTTTTCAGTCGATATGAGACAACAAATTACGTGTAGAAATCTTGTATTAGTCTTCTAAAAACAAAGTCTTATTATTCATTTATCGAATTCACGGCAAATATTGCACTACATTCCCTAAATCAGCCGATGGAAATGGATGCTTTCTCTGTCTCGGTATCTTCTTCTTCTTCTATTTCCCTATAGTTTGGGGTTGTCCAATTAGGGTGTGTTTCTGGTTTTCAGCCAGGAAACACAAAAAGTTCTCAATGGTATGTTACTAGGCTGACAAAATGGAGGCTGACAGAGGCTCTTTAAAATGGTTTGAATCTCACAATGAAAAACTTTTTACGGTATGGCCCAGTTGACGTAGTTGCACAGTAAATTATTGTTACAAGCCAAACGTTGTAATGTATGATAATTGGGCAAAGCTAATAAATTGAAATTAAATTCACTGGCAACTGATGACTAACCCTATCAAATATTCACCTTTCCCCCATAGCCATATAAAGAGCACTATCCAGACCTCCAAATAATAGGAGGAAATGTGGTCACTGCTAGCCAGGCCAAGAACTTAATAGATGCTGGGGTAGATGCCCTCCGTGTCGGCATGGGAAGTGGCTCCATATGCATCACTCAAGAGGTCATGGCAGTTGGCAGACCTCAGGGAACTGCTGTGTACAAAGTTGCTGAGTATGCCAGGAGGTTTGGGGTACCTGTGCTTGCCGATGGTGGTATACAGACTGTAGGGCATATTACCAAGGCCTTGGCTCTTGGTGCGTCTACAGGTAAGGGGCTGGGTGTGGCTTTTGGCTTTGAGTTTGTCGTGGAATGGGGAGATAGCAGGATTGTAGAGGGGTGGTTATTTTGGAAGTCTAAAATGGGATGTTGGCATCACAATGAGGGTAGAAAAACCCACTGTGTTTAAGAAAAGCAGGCAAGATTTTAGTTGAAAGAGACACGCTAGTATAATGCATACAATGTAGTCATCATTTTTGAGTTGTAAAGTGAAGTAGAAAGAGTAAAAAAAAGAGTAAAAAAAGCAGACCAACTTGGTATGAATTTATTTTTTATTGAGAAACTGCTTGTCAAAATTCGCTAGAAAAAGCAAGAATAATATAAGTGCTTTATTTGCTGTGTACAATTATCCTAATCCCTTAGAACCGTACCTAGCTTGATTTTCTGAGGAGGCTTTGTAGCAAAGAGGTCAACAAGGTCGTCAAGCTTGACTTTTGTATTGTAGTGAATGTGAATAATCGCCAGAGACGACAGCCTTTCCTGACCCATACAGGCCCTTTGGTAGTTGTGAAGTCACCTCAAAGCACTTGCACTCGGTTCACATTCACAACTAGTAGCGGCAATACAGCAACAAATGCTAAACAACGTATGGATATTTGGGTTTGTGGTAATTTTTATCCAGCACTAGAATGGCTTCCCTGTACCCTCTGTTACGTAGCCAAATACTGAGTACAGCCAGGGTATTCATCATTGTCTTGATGCGAAACTGGCTGTATGCCAAAGTGGCCGCAGTCTTCTGTCTTTTTAGTTTTACATTCTCTTTTTCAGTCTAAATTCCAAGCCCTTAAATGTAAACCTTTCACTTGCGACCACCTGTACTTGCAACCCCGTCTCCCCCCCCCCCCCTCCCCCCATGGTTGTTCGGCCTGAAGTTTGTATAGGACCGTTTATACCACAACGCGCGCGTTTCTCGAATTCTGATTGGCTCTCAGGTACATAAGAGGACATACCACGGAACGCGCCATCACCAGCGCGCGCGCTAAAAAGAACCAACGAAAACACCGTTTGGCTGCGCGCGCGCTGCTTTTGCCTTTTATTTTTGCCTTTTTGTTGTGGTATAAAACAATTGTCCTCTGTTTTTCCGTGGTATGTCCTCTTATATACCACGGAATGACGTAATAAAGTGGTCAAAATGTACTGCGGACCCACTCGGCTGCGCCTCGTGAGTCCACAACATTTTGACCACTTTATTACGTCATTCCGTGGTATATAAGAGGACATACCACGGAAAATCAGAGGACATTTGTTAAATGCACATTGTGCCGTGCACAAACAGACTGCGTCACGTAACCTTAGCTTCATTAAAAACCTTTTTTAGTCCGTGGCAGTCATCTGTACCCTTTCTAATAACTCCTACTATCCTTTTTAGTTATGATGGGTTCCCTGCTGGCTGGCACCACAGAAGCGCCCGGGGAATACTTCTTTGCTGATGGTGTCAGGCTGAAAAAGTACCGAGGTATGGTGGACAAGGTCCAAGACTTTTGTGATTGTTGACGATTGCTCCTTGCTATCTCCATAGCATGAATATCTAAGGCACCGTCCACACTACGCCGGCTAAATTTGAAAACGGCTAAATATTTATACGGTTGTGCCTTCCGTCCACACTACGCCGGCTAAATTTCCACCGAAACCGGATCTTTTCGAAAACGCTGCCGAAAGTGGATAAATTTGAAAACGCCGGCTACGCGTTTTAGTGTGGACGGCGAAAACGGAGGTTTTCGAAAACGATGACATCATGTCACACGGCTGGGAGGAATTTATGACCGCGGGCTCTCGTTTTTCTTTTGGCGCATGCGCTAAGCTGACGATTTTGTGCGTTTTCAGATTTAGCCGGCGTAGTGTGGACGGAAAACTTTTGCTCCGTTTTCGAGGCAAATTAGCCGCCCGGGGGGGGGGACTCCCAATATTTTAGACGGGGGTGCTCGTCGGGAAAATTGATTTTGACCCTAAGGGATAGCAAAATGGGTGTGGCAAACAGAACATTTACCCCTAAAAGAGAGCAAATTTGGCGTGGCGACCGCCGAATTTACCCCTAAAAGATAGCAAATTTTAGGGTTTTCAACCAAGTTTTCTTTGTAAATATCGGTTCTGGTGTCAGTACCAATATATTTCTGGCAAGGATTGGTCTGAGACTCCCCTAAGGGATAGGGCTGATTTTAAACACCCCTAAGAGATAGCACGTCTGTCAATTTTATACCCTAAGGGATAGGACGAGCACCCCCGTCTGAAAATATGGGGAGTCCCCCCCCCCCGGGATTAGCCGTCTTCAAATTTAGCCGGCGTAGTGTGGACGGTGCCTAAGATGCATTTTGTGAATTAGTATGCATGAGATTGCACCATCTGAAGCCAATAGGTACATATTCCAAGGATGAGTCATGTTAGTAACATCATCATCAGTTACTCTGAGTCTGAGGACGCCGAGCATCGGTAACGCTCACGGCTCCATCGTTTGAACCCTGAACGATTCATCACTGTCCTTTGTTCATTCAATTGAAAACATCAGAGCTCCGCTCAGCATTGTTTATTCACATATGATGTACATTTAAAGCATGTAAAACACTGACATGTAAAGCATTGAAACTATGGCGTAATGCTATATCTATTTTATTATTATTTAATTATGTTGGCGTTGGCTTTCTACTGACGAGGGAATAAGACAGCAGAGATGCCAAAGCGGCAGTTTCTCGCGATTCTCAGCTCCTTTCCCAGTGAAGGACTGTTCGTTAGACAATAACGTTTTTGACCACTCATCTTGTTTTTCAGGAATGGGGTCTCTTGGGGCAATGGAGAAAAGTAGTAGCAGTGCATCAAGATACTTTAGGTAATTGATCATATAAATGTAGCCTGCGAACCAGCTCTCCAGTGTTTTTTTTTCCTCGGACATTTGATATTTTTTGGCGTGTGGGATTCCTGTGTCACGGAGATTAGCAGCTATTGATCATAGAAGAGCTCACACTCTTGGATTCATCATGAGTTATACCCTGCGACAAGAGCTTTCTTTCTGACAGTCTTCAACATTCAACAAAGTTGTTCGCGTGTCATGTATTTGTTTTGGTAAACAACGCGTGACATCCAAACCACGGAAACTAGCAACACAACGAGAGTGAAATACTAGGGGAGATGGCAGACATAATTCCGAATTGTAGAAGAAAAGCTGAAAATCATAGCTCACAACTCTTACACTTTCTCCAATCCAGGCAAGTCCTTTACAGCGCGAGAAGCCCAAGTATGGCCACCCGGTAATTAATTCGCATACTTTCGCGTTAGCCAAACACAGGCGGGGGATATTACAAGTGAGCCGGGCTCAAACCGCAAAACTGCTCGAGTCACGATGAGTGTTCAAGTCATGAATTACTGCGAAACTTCCTTGGTTTTCTATTTGCTGTATTTGCTCTGAACGGATGAAAGTTATCCAAGCTGAATCAGATATAAAATGTCCGTTTTCTTGCGGGTCAAGTACTAGAAAGACAAAGTAAACAGGTGTAGTCGGAAATCAAAGCGCGTGAGAAAAGCCGTCGACTGAATTTGTCTCTCCGCTAGTCGGAGGTCAAATTATTCGCCCGCATTTTCCATTTATGCTTGGCACTAAACCTGCATCGATAACAATTTATATAATTTAGAAATGAATTGAGAAATTTCCTGAACATATTGACCATTTTCCGAAAGAGAATAGTTTCTTGTTCGCGAATAATTTGACATCTGATAGACAACTCAGTAGGCGGGTTCTTGCAAGTTTAGATCGCAATGTGAGTTTATTTATCATCCCAGGATCTGAAAAGTAAATTGCTATTTGAACATTATAATTTGTATGAATCTAAGCTCATTTCTAAATTATATAAACATGTATCGATGCCTGCAGGTTTAGTGCCGAGTATAAATGGGAAATGCGGGCGAATGATTTGACCTCCGACTAGCGGAGAGACAATCTCAGTCGACGGCTTTTCGTGCTTGGCCCGCCAGAAAACGAACATCAGCTCTTAGATAACTTTTAGCCGCTCAGAGCAAATAGAAAACCTAGGAAGTTCCGCTGTATTTCATGACTTGAACACTCATCGTGACTCGAGCAGTTTTGTGGTTTAAGCCCGGCTCACTTGTAAAAAAACCCGCCTGTGATTGGCTAACGCGGGCGAAAGTATGCGAATTAATTATCGAGTGGCCATACTTGGGCTTCTCGCGCTGTAAAGAGCCTGTGTCAGCCGTCATTTTGACAGCATAGCAGCATACCAAGTCGGAGAAAGCATCAATTTCCATCGGCTGATTTAGAGAATATAGAGCATTTTTTTAAATTGAATTTGGTAAATCAAATCTTAAACTTTTTTTTAGATGTTGAGTTAGAGATTTCTTCACGTAATTCGTCTTCTAATATCGAACGAAAACAATAACAAAGGAGTGGCTGATACGGGCTCTTCATGATTAGGATGTACCTTGGTGGGGATGTCGTGGTATTTTCCTTCATTTTTTCAATGCTGAACTTTACTCTACATTTATCTTCAGTGAAAATGACAAGGTTAAGGTAGCGCAAGGGGTGTCTGGATCAGTGGTTGATAAGGGCTCCATTCACAAGTTTATGCCGTATTTGACTGCCGGTATCCAACATGGCTGCCAAGATGTGGGAGCCAAGAGCCTAACAACATTAAGGTAAACAGACAGCATTACAAATAAATATCACAGAAGCAACTCAAGTTGTTCAAGCTGAAAAAGCGCAGTTCTAGTGTTGCAAAGCTCTTGCAAAATCTCCTTATTAGAAAATCTCCTCTTATCTTAGTTGAAGAAGGACAAGAAAAAAACATATTCGTTACCATATTGGTTTTTGCCACATTAGTTTTTACCTCGAATTCTCGAACTCATTAATAATAAATCAAGTTTAAACAAAGAATATCATAAGCGTGAAGGAGATTTGGATACACGGTCTTAATTTGTATATATTTTTAAGATTTTATTCGTTTGAGAAGTTATGTCAAAAACTTGATAGTGTTTTTATCAGGCTTTGCCTCGTTTTTTCGACCCACTTCTCAGAGTTTGGAAATCCTGATGCCTGTTTGATATATTACTTCTAATGTAGGCCCCTTATTATTACAGAGCCATGATGTACTCTGGTGAACTGAAGTTCGAACGAAGGACAACTTCTTCTCAAATAGAAGGCGGCGTTCACGGACTCCACTCGTAAGTGGTTCTTTGTTTCATCCATATATAGCCTCAGCTATTTCCATATGTTTTTAGACTGAATACATGAGAAACACATATTAATGAGCCGTTAGTGTCCATTAATGGCACGTTAGCGTCAATTAATGGACCGTTGGTGTCTGTTAATGGACCGTTAGTGTTTTTTTTATAATGGACAGTGTCTATTAAGGAGGCTGCCTACAATTTTTTTTGCTCTCAACACCCAATCTTTGTATGACTGCTGTTCAGGCTCGAAACCTGTACCGGTCTGAACTTTCACATGGTTACCCTGAAGGGTTTGAACTTTATTGTAGTGTGCACTTTGTTGTGATCGGAGTTGCTATAGCAACGTTATAACCACGCCCTTGTTTATAATTAGCAGCCATCAGACGCGTTGCGCGACCTAAAATGACACCCCTCGCACTAATCCCTGAGTAGCTAACATTAATCACAGCAAGTTTGGAGAGCATTCATTGGGCCAATTTTATGTTATTCGAACGGACTTTTTCAGGCTCCAAAATGTCAAAGTTATTTATACCGCAAAAATTTCCTTGAAAAGAATGGCTAATATCTGCGGAATTAAAGATCCTTCCCGCCCGAATAGTCTACAAACCCAAGGCAATGTACCAGCCAAATTTCACTTCTTAGAATGCTTCAGATTTTGTTTGGCATGTGTTCAAGCAAACTGCAAAATTTGAGAAATTCTATTATAAATCTTACGTTTGTTATAAAATTTACACTTTTTGCCTCTGACAAAATCTCATATGTTAATGTTTTTGATACTTCCGTAAATTATTCTTGAATATATACCAAAGAAAACCCTCCAAGTCTTGAGTTCATTGAAGTATTTTAAGGCACCGAGAAAAAATGCTAAACTTCACTACTCTTTCGGTTTGCTCGAGCCGGTTTTTGCCATTGTACTTTGTTTTCACTTGTTGTAGCTTTCACGTGGTTTTCCCTGTAATCAGTGAAGCGAACTACATTCCATCATGGGAATCAAACGATTGCTTCTATGGCTCAATGATTTCTCCGCGCAGTTTGCCGTCACGCTTGTTAGGGAAGCCGCAAAGCGTATTAGAGTCAATGGCCCATCAAAACTACAACACGCTGGAATGTAGTTCACTTCACTGATTACAGGGAAAATCACGTGAAAGCTACAACAGGAGAAAACAAAGTACAATGACAAAAACTGGCTCGAGCAAACCGAAAGAGTGGTGAAGTTTAGCATTTTTTCTCGGTGCCTTAAATACTTCAATGAACTCGAGACTTGGAGGGTTATTTTTGGTATATATTCCAGATTAATTTACGGAAGTATCAAAACATTAACATATGAGATTTTTGTCAGAGGCGAAAAGTGTAAATTTTATAACAAACGTAAGATTTATAATATAATTTCTCAAATTTTGCAGTTTGCTTGAACACATGCCAAACAAAATCGGAAGCATTCTAAGAAGTGAAATTTGGCTGGTACATTGCCTTGGGTTTGTAGATTATTCGGGCGGCAAGGATTTCTTAATTCCGCAGATATTAGCCATTATTTTTCAAGGAAATACTTTGCGGCATAATTAACTTTGACATTTTGGAGGCTGAAAAAGTCCGTTCGAGTAACATAAAATCGGCCCAATGAATTCTCTCCAAACTTGCTGTGATTAATGTTAGCTACTCAGGGATTAGTGCGAGGGGTGTCATTTTAAAAGTTTAGGTCGCGCAACGCGTCTGATGGCTGCTAATTATAAACAAGGGTGTGGTTATAACGTTGCTATAGCAACTCCGATCACAACAAAATGCACACTACAACAAAGTTCAAACCCTCCAGGGTAACCATGTGAAAGTTTAGACTGGTACAGGTTTTTGAGCCTGAACAGCAGGCATACAAATATTGGGTGTTGAGGGCAGAAAAAATTGTAGGCAGCCTCCTTAATGGACCGTGTCTATTAATGGACCGTTGGTGTCTATTAATGGACCGTTAGTGTCTATTAATGGACCATTAGTGTCTATTAATGGACCATTAGTGTCTATTAATGGACCATTAGTGTCTATTAATGGACCGTTAGTGTCTATTAATGGACCCTTAGTGCCTATTATTGACCATTAGTGTCTATTAATGGACCGTTAGTGTCTATTAATGGACCGTAAGTGTCTATTAATGGACCGTAAGTGTCTATTAATGGACCGTTGGTGTCTATTAATGGACCGTAAGTGTCTATTAATGGACCATTACTGTCTATTAATGGACCCTTAGTGCCTATTAATGGACCATTAGTGTCTATTAATGGACCGTTACGTTACATAATGGAAACCATTATGTTTGTTCTTATTATTTTTGTTTTTATTCTACTTGTTCTCTATTTTTAGGTATGAGAAGAGATTGTTTTAAGATTGGCTCCCAAGAAGATAATGAAATAGCAAGAATAAGAAGACCCTTGGACGGAGGACTCCTAGAAGTAACAATTTATGGAGGTTAGCGAACCAGTTAGAGAGGCACGTCAGCCTTTTTTGTTTTCAGGGAGTTTTGTCGTTCGCCATTTTGTCAGGCAGTGAAAAACAAAGTCAGAGAAAGCATCCATTTCCGTTAGATGATTAAAATACATTGAAATTGGCCGATCATTGACTATAGGTTCAGTACGCATGCGCCAAACGTTTCCGCCGCGGCGTTTTGGTTCAAAGAAACCCGCTGAGAAACGGAGGTCACTGCGCGAATTAGGTTCGGCACTATTTATTGTTACATTCTAAATACCAATATAAACGTTCTTTGCCAATCGGCGGTATTCCACTCAACCTTCGCCACGTGCACTGCATTTAGTTAAAACGTTGCTATTTTTTTTTCTGTAGCGTGGTATAAAGTAGTTATACAATGAGTTCTCGTGGCATACTGCTCGCCTGAAGGCTCGTGTATACTAGAAAATACAAGCGACGGTGGGATATTCTGCACTCGAAGGCATTGTATATAAACTAGTATGTAGTCGCCTACACAGCCGCTTGAATCGAGCGACACAAGCGCTGTGAATGAGGCTACAGGAGATGGATGTTTTTTTTCTGACTGTTGTAAACTACTCTATTCTACCTTTTGCCAAACAATGCACGCAATGCACTGCTACACTGCTTCAAATTTACTCAAATTTAAATCGGCATGGTAATTTAACCGTCTTTTACCAGACTATTATTTATGATGTATAATACATATCTGAGACTCCATAGAAAGAATATTTCAAATGGTCATTGTAAAGACGTAGAAGCATTTCAAGGCGTATCCAAGACAAAATATACTGCCAGTTCGTGTCAGCCATAGAAACTACCTCACGCAATGGCAGCTTCTACTCTCGAATTCTACTCGCACACATAGGGCATATTGTAGTCTGCAAGCATTTATATATTGTCGATGACCACGTTAGTACCTTTTCGCATTCAAAACATTTGGCGTACCCCATCAAAATGGGAATACGATTAGAACTAGAAACTAGAAAAGACTAGAAAAGACTTCCGGACCCCTTTAGGTGTACGTACCATCTTAATGTCAACCGAGTTAAAAAAATACAACGCCTTAATAATGGGCAGTTGTAAAATAGCGAAATGCAGACACATGCTAGATATATAGTGAAACAAATAACTATTAAAATAAAGGAATTATAATGGAATAAATATCTGTAGTTTTTTCTAATTCAATATGTAGTCCGAGATGCGCAGTCCCATGTTGATAACGGTGCAAAACAACAAGTTTTTATTTTGAACCATAGAATTACATTCTAAGCAATTATAGGATGAGGTTTTTGTGATATCCGGAATAAACAATGTCGAGACAAGTGGAATCAGGCGAGGCCGTGAGGCCGACGGCAAAACGCCATAAAATACTCATTAATTATTCATGACCTAATCAGCCAACCAGAGCTCTCATTTTGTACCACGTGCAGTACCTTGAAATCCCAGGAAGATACTGCAAGTGGGACTTGAAAACTTTTCAAGGTCCAAGGACCTTTGAACTATGAATATTCATAGTTCAAAGGTCCTTGGATCTAGAAACTAATTGTGCGGACTTTGAAATCTCGTCAAGTCCTCATAGTCGGCTTTTAAATATTACATAAAATACATCGAAGCTTTCAAATGCATTCCTGCGGCACACTGACGATTCTGATGCGGAACCTTTTTTACTCCTCTCAAAGGGGTTCCATTGAAGCCACGGAACCACCCCTGAATCCGCCACGGATATTAGAAAGGGTCGTACAACGTAGTGCCCGGGGCGATTCGCCTTCTAGTCGAAAAAATATTTTAGCAGTATATCATTGCTACGGTACGATCGAATTTTAAAACACGTGTTATAAGTGTGGCCTGCAATTGTCCAGCTAAATAAATAACACACAACTTGACATTGACATGATCTCCAGATTTTGCGCCCTGTGTTATTAAATTTCGATTCGATTCACTGTACCCGAAAAAATTCAGTCATCCATGATTATAGTTTATTTTGTCACTATATTTCGTCAATGCGTCTAGATATGGCTAGATGTGATGTTATTGGATTTTCGCATCGGCTTTATTAGTTCTCACTGGTCTGCCAATCATACAGACACAGAAATAGTCTGACCTGCTTGAAATCCCGACGATCAGTCGCTTGTTGCACTACACGTTGCAACAAGATACTATCACTACAATGGCCAATTCGTGGACTAGAGTGTTCATCATTTCCGTGACTGTAGCTCTCGGGTATGGACATCCAGTTGCCCCAGATCCCTACGAGATCGAACATGGTTGCTTTGACAAGGAGTTCCTGTGGGGAGCATCAACAGCGGCTTACCAAGTCGAAGGCGGGTGGAAAGCTGATGGCAAAGGGCTCAGCATTTGGGACTGGCTCGTGCATCTTAATGCAACCCAGGGGATTTTGCATGGCCAAACGGGTGACGTGGCATGCGATAGCTACCACAAGTACAAGGAAGACGTCAGGATGCTGAAAAGTATAGGTGCCAACGCGTATCGCTTCTCGATTTCTTGGCCGAGAATTCTTCCCAAGGGAACCAAGACACCAGTTAACCCCGCAGGTATGTAATGAAGATATTGGGTTGTATCGAATAAAATATCAATCCTTCCGTGTGAAACGCTTGCAATTACATGTTGAACGAGTCAGTGTAGCAACATATTCCTTCCAATAATTTTATCGCAATAAAACTCGACGGGGTAAAGAATAGAACTCCCATACGAATTTCGTGTACCGAGCATGTTTGTGCGCAAAGGCGAAATAGCAACTAGAGAAAACTTGTATTGGGTAAACCAATTAAAGTGCATATGAATCAGTTTTTACATTTTGCAAGTTTGAACGAATTTCGGTAAAAATGCGGCGATGTTATGGCCGCAAAGTTAAGTATTTGCTGTGAGCGTTGTAGCACATTCGGCCGCATTCAGGATATCAGATGACACTGTTTCGTGACATAATTTTGATTTGTTTCCACAGGTATCCAGTACTATAATAACCTGATCAATGAACTTCTAAAGAACAACATCAAGCCAGTGGTAACACTTTACCACTTTGACATGCCTCTGGTTTTCCGCGAGTTCGGGGGCTGGTTAAACCGAAGTATCGTTGATTATTTCGACGACTATGCTGACGTCTGCTTTAAGCACTTCGGAGATCGCGTGAAAATGTGGACGACAATCAACGAGCCTGCTTCCATATACCGAGTTCCACAAGTCATGACAACTGCCGATACGAGGAACATTAGACCAGCAGAGCTTTCCAGACTTCAGTACCTCCTGGCTCATAATCTGATTTTAGGACACGCGAAAGTTTACCGCTCTTACCAGAAGAAGTACAAGAAGACGCAGAGGGGAAGGTCTCTATCGTTCTTAACGGCGGTTGGGCGGAGCCTTTGACCAACAGTAAGGCTGATAAAGAAGCTGCCGACAGAAGCATGGAGTTCTCACTTGGACTATTTGCCGAGCCCATATATGGAAGTGGGGACTACCCCGAAAGCGTGAAAAGGCTGGTAGCGAACAAAAGTGCTGCCGTAGGAATCCCGAGCCGTCTTCCAAGCTTCACTGCCGCGGAAAAACGCATGGTAAGAGGGAGCTATGACTATTTCGCTGCCAATCATTACTACTCTAACCTTGCTGCTAACCGGAACTACTACAAAGGTCCCAGACCCCACAGACCTTAGAAACCGATGGGGATTACCATTCGAGTGCGGATCCACAATGGAATACTACGGGCATGGGTTGGCCTGTGACGCCTTGGCTGATGAGGCCATTCCTGAAGTACGTCAAGGACAACTACGGCGACCCTGATGTTTACATCACCGAAAATGGATGCGTCGTCCCTGGTGAAGCAAATAAACCCGTACAAGAAAAACTACAAGATGACTTCCGCATTGAGTTCTTGAGGAGATACATCAACGCGGGTCTGAAGGCTTACAAGTTGGACGGGGTGAAGCTAAAAGGTTACATGGCCTGGACCCTGATGGATAACTTCGAATGGTTTGAGGCGTACAAAAAGCCATTCGGGTTATTTTATGTGGATTTCAAAGATCCAAATCGCCCGCGAACGCCGAAGAAGTCCGTTTTTTTTCTACAAGAAGCTGATTGCCAACAATGGTTTTCCCAGTCCAACTTGTCTGAAAGTGAGAAAGTGGGTGAAGTTTCTTAGGCGCGTGTTTGGCAAGGACTTCGGATTAAGCAAAGATCATTCATGTAGACTCTGAAAGATATGAATAGGTAATGGTACTTACTTGTAAGTAATGATAAATTGACATGTGATTATGATCATTAAGTAAAACGAAGTAAAACGAATGATCATTTCAGTGTTCTCATTATTCGTTTTTGTACTGATGCCTTACTTATCCGGGTTTTTTTCTCTTTCAATCATCGCAGTGTATTTCAAGAAACAAAATACGACTTTTAAAGGAAAGTGATTTTGTTTGGCGATAATTAGCAAGCAGAAAGGCCTTTTCCTTCAGTGTGACTCTTTATTATCATCCCCCCCCCCCCACTGGATAAACGCACATTGCGACTGAATAATAATCCCCCCCCCCCCGGATAAATGCACATTTGCACATTGCGACTGAATAATAATCCCCCCCGGGTAAATGCACATTGCGACTGAATAATAATCCCTCCCCCTCCCCCCCCCCCCCCCTGGATAAATGCACATTGCGACTGAATAATAATCCGGAACCTCACCTCGCCTCCCCCCAGAGAAAAGATGGAATGGAGGAGAACCTTGGTCTACGAGCATGCTGAATAATAACGAGTTGTTGTCCGGGTGTTGTTTTGTTGTTTGTCCCCTCCATGATGTCGGTGGCGGATGCACCCCCCCCCCCCCCCCCCCCCCCTTCTAAAAGACATCGAGAAATATTCATACAGAGTACACTACGATCAACCTACCGGCCCTGAAATCAACCTACCGAGCCCATCTAACCGCTGGCCAAAAGATGACGGGCGCTGTGTAGTATGCATCCCAGTAAACCGCAGCAACCTTGGGTTTTTTCAGCCCGCCGCCGACTACTTCAAATTAATCGCGTGATCGCGTTGTATGTACCACGTGATGCGTTGTTTACGTACCACGTGATCAATACGTTTTGGTGTGAACTTCGTTTGAGAGCAACGAAACAATGGATGCTCAAAAAATATTGATCACGTGGTACATAAACAACGCATCACGTGGTACATAGACAACGCATCACGTGGTACATAAAAAGTGATCACGCGATCAATTTTAAGCAGCCGCCGGCGGGCCGAAAAAACGGAGGTTGCCGCGGTTAATTACTGGGATGCATAGTACATGAGTGGAAAAAACGACCTGCAAGGTTAATGAATACGCATGGCATCAAAAACTTTCTCTTGGTATACCCCTTTGTTATTGGAATTCGGCTGGAGTTTTATCCGAAACCACATTTTAATATCCGTTCATAGAGACTTCATTTGCCAACTAAGTCAATAGTGCCTTCGCCTACGCCAATGCTATACATTCACAAAAGAATATGTCTAGAATTGGCTCCCTGTGTTATTAATTTTCTTTTTTCTTTATTTTGTTTCATTGTTGGTATGCACAAATGTCAGTCATTTATTAATATAGTTAATATGTGGGCTACTATTTCTCAATAGGACTGGATTTGATGTTATTGGATGTTTTGCGGTCAACTTCTAAGTCAATCTCATTTGTAGTCCTCGTGGAGTGTCAATCAAAACCTATTATCTTTCTCTACTTAAAGTCTCGACGCGTCATTCGCTTGCTTCACGTTGCAGTACTATACTCACTGCAACAGAAATGGCGTCCTGGCTTTCAAGAGTGCTCTTCATCTCTGTGACTCTAGCTCTAGAATATGGTCACTCAATTAAACCAGATCGGGACAGGACCGAACATGGTTGCTTCGATAAGGATTTCCTGTGGGGAGCATCAACGTCGGCTTACCAAGTCGAAGGAGGATGGAACGCCGATGGCAAAGGGCCGAGCCTTTGGGACTTCCTCGTACACAGTAATATAACTAAGGCGCTTTTCAAAGGCCAAACGGGTGACGTGGCATGCGATAGCTACCACAAGTATAAGGAAGACGTCAGGATGCTGAAAAGTATAGGTGCCAACGCGTATCGCTTCTCGATTTCTTGGCCGAGAATTCTTCCCAAGGGAACCAAGACACCAGTAAACCCCGCAGGTATGTAATGAAACTGCAATGGTACCTCTATTACGGGGCCACCTTCGCGACCGTGAAAGAGACCGCTCTTAAAAGAGGTTGGCCGTTTAATGGAATTTTACAAGAAAAGTCCAGAAACTCACCAGATTACGCTTTCTACATTCGAGAACTACGAGTTATATACAAGAAGACTTTCAAAACTCCTTTGTGGTGTTTATTTCCGCTGAAACTGAAAGTATGCTTTCAGTTTCAGAACCGTTACTGGATGTTTATGTTGCATTATTATTGGCTTGAAAAATTGTCTACACCAAAGATCAAAATAGAAATTTCCGCATACGCCACGCCTTACCACATTGGTCCCCCTCGATCCGCATACGCCGGGCCTCCTCATTGGTCCCCGCGGTCTGCATACACCGGGCCTCCTCATTGGTCCCCGCCATCCTCATACGCCGGGCCTCCTCATTGGTCCCCGCGGTCCGCATACACCGGACCTCCTCATTGGTCTCCGCGATCCTCATACACCGGGCCTCCTCATTGGTCCCCGCGATCCTCATACGCCGGGCCTCCTCATTGGTCCCCGCGGTCCGCATACACCGGGCCTCCTCATTGGTCCCCGCGATCCTCATACACCGGGCCTCCTCATTGGTCCCCGCGATCCTCATACGCCGGGCCTCCTCATTGGTCCCCGCGGTCCGCATACACCGGGCCTCCTCATTGGTCCCCGCGGTCCGCATACGCCGGGCCTCCTCATTGGTCCGCGCGGTCCGCATACGCCGGCCTCCTCATTGGTCCCCGCGGTCCGCATACGCCGGGCCTCCTCATTGGTCCGCGCGGTCCGCATACGTCGGGCCTCCTCATTGGTCCCCGCGGTCCGCATACGCCGGGCCTCCTCATTGGTCCCCGCGGTCCGCATACGCCGGGCCTCCTCATTGGTCCGCGCGGTCCGCATACGCCGGGCCTCTTCATTGGTCCCCGCGGTCCGCATACGCCGGGCCTGCTCATTGGTCCCCGCGGTCCGCATACGCCGGGCCTCCTCATTGGTCCCCGCGGTCCGCATACACCACTCATGCGCCATGGGCCCCAAAACGGTCCGGTCTTTACTCGTACCATATTTACTACTGACACCAGGAACAAGTTTAACTCGTCATTCCTCAACGTCATGATACTGTTGTTGTAGGCAGGGGCGTATCCAGGCCTTTTGTTTTTGAAAGCCACCCCTGGACGAGGCTTGTGACTCGCGAGCTAGATCTACAAAATAGATAATAGCGGGTATAGATACACGGGTATGTTCAATACTTCGCGGGAAATTTGTAAGCCAGTGCTTACAGGCAGATACGCCCCTGGTAGAAATAAAACTACCTTGGATGCTATGCTGTGAAGATATGTCAATTGCTATAACTAGGCCCACCACGGGCCCTGATAATGTAGGAATAACTACCTTGGAGGCTGTTAAAACATTATCTCTCTCCTAAATTATATCAAACCCCCCACGGTCGTGCTACAATTACAACACACTTCCTTTATTGTTTGTCGTGTGCTCGGCTGGTGGCCGCACGACCAGCCAAAATCAAAGTATGAATAAGTAGTGCGGCTAGCGAACACCAAGAGGATAAATATTCCCTAAACAGCCCCCTAAATACCCTTACCAAATCCCTTGATAATACATACCGTCGAGAGAATATTTTTTCGATAATTTGCAAACCGCGAAAAAACACATTTTTACTTCACAGGTATCCAGTATTACAACAATCTGATCAATGAACTTCTAAAGCATGGTATAGAGCCTGTGGTAACGCTCTATCACTGGGATATGCCTCTGGAGTTCCGGAAAACCGGGGGCTGGATGAATGAAAGCATGGTGGAATATTTCGACGACTATGCAGAAGTCTGCTTCAAGCACTTTGGCGATCGCGTAAAGAAATGGCTGACGATTAACGAGCCTTCGCTTATCGTGAGTCGCCATCCACAGCTCGTGACCTTAAACAGGAACATCCCGCCAGCAACACTTTCCAGACTTCAGTACCTCACGGGTCACCATCTGATTTTAGGACACGCCAAAGTTTACCGCACTTACCAGAAGAAGTACAAGAAGACACAGAGGGGGAAGGTCTCTATTGTTCTTAACGGCGGTTGGGCGGAGCCTTTGACCAACAGTAAGGCTGATAAAGAAGCTGCCGACCGAAGCATGGAGTTCTCACTTGGACTCTACGCCGAGCCCATATATGGAAGTGGGGACTACCCCGAAAGCGTGAAAAGGCTGGTAGCGAACAAAAGTGCGGCCATAGGAATCCCGAGCCGTCTTCCAAGCTTCACTGCCGCGGAAAAACGCATGGTAAGAGGGAGCTATGATTTTTTTGCCACCAATCATTACTTCTCTAACCTTGCTGCTAACCGGAACTACTATAAAGGCCCCAAGACCCCACAGACTATTCACACTGATGGAGATTTCCATCTGACAGTGGATCCGAAATGGAACACTACTGGGTATAATTGGCCTGTGACTCCCTGGGGAATGAGACCATTCCTGAAGTACATCAAGGACAACTACGGCGACCCTGATGTTTATATCACCGAAATGGATGCGTCGTCCCTGGTGAGGCAGATAAACCCGAACAAGAGAGACTTCAAGACGATTTCCGCATAGATTTTTTGAGAGGATACATCAACGCGGGTCTGGAGGCTTACAAGTTGGACGGGGTGAAGCTGAAAGGTTACATGACGTGGTCCCTGATGGATAACTTCGAGTGGTTTCTAGGATATAAGAAACCGTTCGGGTTATTTTATGTGGATTTCAAAGATCCAAATCGCCCACGAACGCCGAAGAAGTCCGCTATTTTCTACAAGAAGCTGATTGCCAACAATGGATTTCCAAGTCCCGCTTGCCTGAAAGTGAGAAAGTGGGTGAGGTTTCTTAAGCGCATTTTTGGCAAGGATTTTGGATTAAGCAAAACAATTTCATGTAGAACCTGAAAACGTGCACGCATCGGACCTTTTCCTCGAAAGCTGTTCCTTAAAAAACTGTTCCTCGAAAATCTGTTCAACAAAATCCTGTTCCTCAAACATGTTCTCCTCGTAAACATAAATCCTGAAAACATGTTCCTCAAATATGTTCTCTTCGTAAACCTGTTCCTCAAACCTGTCCCTAAAAACCTCTTCCTCAAACCTGTTCTCCTCGTAAACCTTAATCCTCAAAACGCTGTTCCTCAAACTTCCACGAAGACCTGTTATCAAACCTGCCGAGCTCGTTATGTGTACATGGCGAGGTTCTCAATTGATTGGACTGTATTGGACTGCCACGCTATGCAACTAAAGGGACTAAACTTTACAGTTAACTCTATAACTTGGGAATAGAGTAACAGTATCATTCTTGAGTAGCTGTTAGTCATGGGATTGTTGTAACAGGAGTTTGATTAGGCAATTTTGTTATCAATCCAAATAAAACTGTGCTTGATCATATCTAAATCATACTTTTCGTTTTATTAGAAGTAAAAAATGGAATATGACTTCACAACTAGATTGATCACCGATTCAACCCTTTTTAAAGACTTTTTGATTAAAATCACCGTCAATTACCTACATAGATGCGCTCATACGTCTGATAACTTGCTTGAGACCCTGTGAACGCTCCTGAAAGGTAACTAGAGACCTTAAGCAACGAGGACGGCAACGAGAACGACGGCGTACCACTGAACTTCGTCTACTTGTTTGTTCATATTTCTCAATATGCAGCAACAGTTTTGAATTCACCATTGCATTTTAACTTGATAGCAGCAAATTAACATTCAAATGCAATAATGTCCAACAAAATCGGTAACAGCGCTTACATTCTCGTCCGACACAGTAAAACGAAGCAATTTCACGTCCTAATTCTGAAGAAAACGGTTGAAATGCATTTGATTGCACACAATTGCACGTGCGCGCATTGTGTTCTGTAATCAAGTGTATTGTTCTCTGCCATTGTCGTCCTCGTTGCCGTCGTCGCAGCGTAAGGTCTCTACTATCTCTAGGATACTGCAATGGGCTGTTCCAAAAAAAAAAGCTGGAACCCACTTTCGAATTACTATAAAATATTCCAGAATTGTTGTTCCCCTGTGGAAATTACAGGGCTCCTGTAGGGCCCCTTCGGAAATTTGAAGCAACCCGTGAGGAAATTCCGAATTTTCTTTAATTGAACAGCCCAATGTGTAGATTTGCGGAGCTCCCAATAAGCACTGTATGATGTTACTGAATGGTTCAAGAAAATCTAAATACTTCTGACTTTTCTTATTTCTGGAATAACGTTTAGACAATATACACGAGAGTACTACATTTTCCTTTCGATCATTCAGTTCAAGGAATTTTATTTAACAAATAAGTGTAAGGTGTAATGAATGGATTTTTACGGAGAAGGGTGGGCATGCGAGTTTAAATATTTAACTAGAAAAGTTAGTTGTTTTCCCCGAATATGGTGCTCCGCTTGACGGCGGGTTGCGCGCCGAGCGTAAACATCATTCTCTCATTTTGACCCCCATTGATTGCATCACGTTGAAGGATTGGAACAACTTTTTCCATTCTAGTTGCTCTTTAGTCAGAGAAAAAGTTGACGAGGAAATTTGAAGTCAGCTGCGCAAGCTGCGATTTGGGAAAAGTGTGACAGGTAAAAATATCAATTTCTGCGTACCGAACTAAAATTTATTAGTCAAATCACACTGGTGGTATATTATTAATGCTGCGTTATGATTGGTTGAGCTACTAGTAGGCTATAAGTTATAGCCTACTAGTAGCGAAAAGTGTCGGATTTGAAAGCCAAAAGATGGCAAATGACCAGAACAAAAACATTTTTTGGCAATACAAATTGACCTACTAGTGTGATTTGACTAAAACAATTATTCCTCTCGCCCTCATGGCCTCTGAGTCAATAGCCCATTCGGCCTTGGGTCTCATGGGAGATGACTCAGAGCCCATTCGGGCTTGAGAAATAATTGTTAAATATACCTTGAATCATTCTCGAACCCTCGTGTGACAGCCACTGACGCATGCGCGAGATTTAACACAGAGCCGCTCAGAGAAAGACCTTTCAGCGCATGCTCCAACGCTCAATATCAACCAATCAGTGACGGCCCTCAAATGGATGTCCCCAGAGCCTCCCCTGCGAGCAGACGAGCCGGGGAGCTCTGGGTACGAGAATGACCTTGAATCGCTAAATTGACAAACGGACGCATGCCTAAAAGGAATTGCTGCTGACCAGCCTTACTTGTAATTTCTCCTTCAATATAGAGTCATTCCTTCATGCTTGCCATTGAAATGATTCCTGCATTCCAAATTGGTATTTTCGTATGTTAGCCGTCTGAGACCCCCCTCCACTTACCAAAGACATTAAATACATTTACATTAGAATATGAATCAAATTTCCTAGCTATATGAGCTGTATGTATACTACATGCAAAACATTGATCTTCTATTCTTGTTCCATTATTATTCCAAGTCCTGTGAAGAAACAAAAAATATATAATTCGGTATCGAATACATTTCTGGTCCTACAAACTGATTACGTATTGGTTTGATTTCCACGGTTGATAGTGGTTCCACTTCATTTGTGTACAAATAGATTTCTGGTATTCATTAGATAAGCTATTAGTGACAGAGCCATGGAAACAAGTATTATTAAGTATTAATAGCTACACTTTTCTGTTGATATTATTATTTAGGCAAGAGAAGCACACTGATAGTCTCAAAACATTTGCGTGTTCATTTTAGAAAATCATTCGGGCTTGAGGACCTCCCTTAAAAAGACCCCCTCCACTTGAATTTTCGCTCATGAAACAGACCCCATCCCCGGAAATTTTCGACCTCATAAAGGACCTCCCCCTGGAATTTCCTGGAACTTTTTTTCCCCTGGAATTATTTTTCTCGCAAAATACCCCTGGAAGAAATAGACTTCTCAAACTCACTAATAATGCATCAAACTTAAAGAAAATCATAACCACGAAGGCAGTTTGGATACGCAGTCTTAATTTCCATAGATTTTTGATAATGTTTTTCTCGGTGTTAAATGATTGGTTTGAGAAAAGCTATATCAAAACTCGACGGCCTCTTTCATCAGGATTTCCAAACAGTACCTCGAAGTCGGTTAAAAAACTTATTCAACCAACGTCTCGGTGTTTGGAAATCCTAAAGGCCGATTTAGACTGTACGATTTTCGCCTACAACCATCGCATGCGACATGCTCGCATCAGCATACGACTCGAATCGCAAAGTCTAAATCAGCCCTACAACTCCTCTACGACATGCGCTTACGAGCTAAGTCATGTCGCAAGCGTGTCGCATGCGATAGTTGTAGGCAAAAATCGTACAGTCTAAATAGGCCTTTATAGAACACGCTGTCACGTGTTTAATATATTACTTCTCTGGGGCATTACCTCAAGCCTAGGTCTTTCGATATTGAACATCTCCCGAATCTTTTCAGCCTTTTTGGCTGGTCCAGTCCTCCATCGACTCGCGGGTAAAAAGTAACTATAACGATGTCTCCCATTCGGCCTGAGGCGCAGATGTTTGAAGAGATTACGTTTTCTTTCATCTTTGAACAAGCCACACATGTAGGTTGAGCACATTTCCTCAGAGTTACGTAGTTCCCTAGGCCTAATGGCTTCATTGGATTCCTCCCTGATCGCCCGCGATGATACTAGGGATATGGCCAGCAGAAATGTTGCCATGCCAACCAGAAAGCCAACTTGGGGCTGAAGAGAGATGTGTCAACACTTAACGATAACTCTATCTCTATTTTATCGACATAAAAATGGGATTTTTTAAGAATAATGAGATCGATTTGGTCTTGATTGTTCAATGAATTACGACCTTTACCATATTTCAAACAATATCACATAGGCGACGGACCCGGGGGCTGTCTTACCAATAAATTGTACCAAACTGTACATACAGTACGAGTTGCAGATCAAATTTAAGTCGTATAGTTAATTATGATCAAAATCTCTTTGATTTTGACCCCGAACTTAGAAGAAACTGTCAAATACTTCAGCCAGCCATTACTCTTCTACTACTCATTCTTTGGAATTTTGGACGGTTCTTTTTCCGTTTGCCCGTGGACCTTCATCCTGTTGACTTGGCAAACTCACGACAGGATCTACATATATTGACCACGTTTTTGTTACTAGGGAGAAATTGTTTTCAATTACCTCAATATTTTTGAATTCCTTGTAAACTGGTTATCGCGTCTTTCAAGGGAGGATTTAGGAAAAAATCTGACTGAGGCGCACTAAAAAAATATATATAAACTCTCTGAAATCTGACTGCAGCTTTTGCGGCAATTGCAATAGGCCAAATCTGCCCAGTCTTTAACTTGGCTTATTGTAAATTGTTTAAAACATTTAAATGTTCTGTATTAGATTTGATGAAAGTCTATAGGCCTGGCCGATTGCGGCTTCCTCAATAGACACAACTAAATATAATAAAGCATTTCTGATGCTTCTTTGTGTTGTTTAGACTTGTTTGGACTTATGGTATTTCTTTGGATCAAAGAGATGAACCGACGATCTTAAATATCGAAACGCCGTGAAATATTAATGTGTTTATCCTCTCCACGAATCTTGCAGTTCTTTCGCTAAATTAATTGTTATACATTTCTTGCATTTGAAGTAAACTCTAAGTAATAATTTCGAGTATATACCTATTTCCATTGAACCATTTTAATGATTCCCATATTTCTGGGATTTTATCTTGTTTAGATTAACGATTTAGGGAGTTTTCTAGCACAGATAAACTTCTCATAATTGTTAAACTTTGCTTAACATTGCTATGTTTGTTTTAACCATAAACACAGAGACCATCACTGTATCTAACAAATACAACAATTTGCAGCACCCAGGGAATAAAAAGCATTCCTTGGATAATTATGATTTCTAAAAAGTACCAATAGTAATAAAATACATCTAAACTATAACTGAATTACAGATAAATAGTTTGTTATTTTTGATAAAGTCGATGTGTATACCTTCATTTTTCTGTTCCGTTCTGCTGGATTGTGGAGCGATTCAAATCTTGTGTTGCTACTCTTTGAATCGCCTAGATGCTATCTCAGCGAGACATGCAGATCAATAACTACTCCTAACACAGAACTCAAATTATTTATAGTCGCAGTGTCCAATTATGATTACAGTTAACCGAATCTGACGTAATTCGCTCGTTAATTGAGATCCCATTGTGCGCGTAGTCTCAATTGACTAAGCTCCCCGCAGTAATACAAACCGCGCGATTTTAGCTCGACCAAAATTAGAATTTCTCCCAATTGAAGTAGAGATTTTAAGCTTCGGAGAAAAAAACTTCTCTGTCTAATCACGGGGGGTATTTGGGAGAAATAGTACCTTTAAGCACGGAACCAAACTAATCATTACTCATTACTCAATCTACAATTTTTCTAAGACTGCAGAGGTTTAAGTAGCATGACTTGCACCAGTAGTTTTAATTAAAGGTTCGTTTTATTGTTATATATGTATATGTATGTATGTTATATATACTGACCCGGTTCAAATTGATAAATCAGATTTGATTAATTTAATTAAGCCAAATTGAAATAAAGATAAGGATCGTTGACTCTTGAGTCGGAATCGTGGTAAAATTAAAGAATTTTTCCAGTGAAGATCTGATGATACCTATATACCCTGTTCACCTGTCCAACGCCTACACACATTCCGTACTTGTTTACCACCATTTTAATTGCTGTAAACGAAATCCCTTACAATGTAATCGCCTTTGTTGTATCATAACATTATCCTACCAGACCAAAAACATCTTAATCCCATAATCTGGTTTTTATTACTTTTTTCCCCAAAGTTTCTTCAGCCTTCCTATCCTCAATTGCACTAGTTTAAAAGAAGTTTAAAATCATGCTGCGCCGCTTTTTGCATTCCTGCAGATTTCCTATAGAATTGGAGGCCCAAACAAAGCTGGGAAGTTTTCAAAACTTACTGTGTTTCAACATGGGATATTTGGTTTCGTTGTGTTTATATTTTTTAGCTATGGGCTGATAAACTGCTTGATACCTCGAAAGTCTCCGTTATTGTAAAGATTTGTCATGGGAGACAACAATTGCGATCTGTTTGACTGTGATGATTTAGGGAGAAAAGCAAACAAAAGGCAGAAAAAGGAAAAATGTCGTGGCTTCCAGTTTGATATGGAAACGATCAATGAAATAGCCACAGCATAATTAATCAATTAGCAAGTCTTTATGTATTTCAAGAGAAGTACTTTCTAAGAATAATATAAGCACAAAATGGCTAAGAAAAACAATTTGTTCTCCTTTTTAACTTTAATTTGACTTAGAAATTCTTCGACCACGCTCTTATTCTCATTTCTAGACAATTATAAAGAAAAGTTTACATTTTTAATGCACTCAATTTGATCTGGGGAAATATTTATGAGTTTGATATTATTAGAGTTCTGAACTTGTATGCTATAAACGGAGGTTGTCTCGGCTTCGAGTTATTAAGATGTTTCGAAATTGTCGAAGGGTAAGGTTTAGATTAAGCTCCTTACCACCGTATGAATTGCTACGCGACCACAAAATTCAATGTTGCGATTGGTGATTTTACGAAAGAAACTTTTAATATCACTAAATTTTCTTGAACAGAAAGTTAAACATTCTAGGCAAGGAAGCCGAAGGATAGGTTAAAACAATTTTGGTTGATTTTGCAATCAATGTCGGCCCACTGAGGCAGCCGAATCCAGCGTTTTGGTTTGATTGACAGCTAAAAATCGCCGGTCGCCCATTTCAGCATTCAATTTTGAGGTCGCGTAGCAATGCATACAGTATAAAATGATAACAAAGCAAAAGAAAAAAAAGACTTCACACGATACTTGTATGACATGATTTTGAGAATAGGCATACAAATAGGTCTGCGCCGTGCACTTACGCCAAGCTATTTCCATTAATAATCAGCTCTATAATTTGCAGGAAATAACACAGGCCGGCGTCAAATACTTTTCTCAGTAGAGAGTAAATATGAAGTTAAATATGGTAACGTGACTAGATGTCTCCCACATGGATGAAAGATTCTTGTAACCTATAAAAAGTCGACCTGCCGTTGGTTGGTTGCGAAATCAGGTAGCATGAAGTACCGCCCAGTGGCACTCGACAAAGAAAACACAGACAGAACGCTCAGCCAGATAGAAATCCATAGGGCGCCAATTAGAAGGGCATATTCAGCATAACAAATACGGTCAACACCCACATAAAAGTACAAGTGGATTAAGATTCTTTAGCTCGAAATGTGGTACTGAAGATACGTTACATTATAAAATGGAAAAGACAAAAAGTAGGTTTTGTCGGATGTTTTCTTCAGCCAGAAGCTTGGAAGGGGGGCAATTTTATATCAGTATTTCACTAATAAAATTGAGGATATCGGGAAAAATGTTATTTTTTCTAGTTTTCTCTCTCCTTTGAAGTTCTTCTTTGATAATTTCTGCTGGATGATGCGGAGATTGACTGAAGTGGGACCTGCGATTATTGGCCCTTTTTTTGCAAGCCTCAGGCAGAAAACAATAGTAGCAGTTGTGCCCCCAGCCACGAACTTCGACACTCAAATTAAAGAATAGCTTTGGTCAGCTCAATAGCTTTGCTGGTAAAACATAACATAATGGATACCTCTATAGCTTCAAAGGCCGCCAACGACATTTTTTGTCAAATGACTGATAGCTTGCTGAATGACAAACAAAAGCTTCATAGTTGGACTTGTTCAGATTTCAGAGCGCGTGCCTTTGTGGTTTCCTCTCCTGTGCTGTGTGGCCCAAACGTCCCAGGGAGGGGGGGGGGGGGGGGGGGGGGGGGGGGGGTGGGTACTCGGCGATAAAAATGACGGGGAGGTCCGAAGTATTTTTTTGGGTATGAAATTTGTAGTAAAAGTATCTTTTTGGGTTGAAAAATCTGCGCGTATTTTTTGGGGGTTGAAACTTCTGACAGGCGAGTAGTTGAGCATCAAAACACTAGGCTATTTTCGGGCAAAATAAGCAGCTCAGCATCATGTGTATGCTGGTAACAGCCTTTTTAGGCTAAAAAAAAGTTGGGTATTGTTTTGGGTATACAATTGTTGGGGCAGCTATTTTTTTGGGTATAAAATTTATAGCTCAGGTATTTTTTTGGGTATGAAATTTGGAGCTCCGTCGGACCCCCCCCCCCCCCCCCCCGTCATTTTATATACAAGTACCCCCCCTGGGCCCAAACGTCCACACGGAACCGTGCAAATGTTCACTGCTACAGATTGAGAAGTAATCACACTAGCCAGGTTCCTTGGAAAGCCGAGTTCGAAAGGTATCTTGATGGCAAGAAGTCCAACAATGCTATGTTCGACAAGTTGAGCTAACAGCTAAACGATTTGCATTTGGGCCACTTCACTAACCTTCGACTTCAAACGATGTCGAATAAAAGTTCAGCTCATTAGACAACGACTACTTGATCACATGGTTTTGTGGCGTTTAATTCAAATGCACCACAATGATAATTAATTGATTATTGGATTTGCAAGGTGCTCTTTGTATGATATAAAATACTATTTTCGTTCAACGGCTGACGCGCGAAGCTTGTTACTTGTTTGTTAACGTTTCAAACGTACAGGTTTTGTCTGGTTCGGTGCGAATCTCCTCCCAAAATGTACAGCCATTGTTTTCAAGCGTATACTTCAATTTTAAGGTATAAATTCAAACACAAACTAAAGATATCATGTCTTCCTGATACGTTTTTCTGAGAAACAACGGCAATTTCACCTGAGATTCTAAAACGTTTGAAAACCTAGCATAAACGTGCTCATTTTGTGCCACAAACATGCTAGTTTCACGGCCAGACAAAACCGGTATGTTTGAATTGTAAAGGAACGCTAATAAATCTTCAAGCATCGGGGTTGAATGAAAATGTAAACTTTACAACACGATTCAGGCTTATTAAAATATATATTTTAATGAAGATCTATCTACCTTTATAAATTCTTATCACTTGAGGTTTTCATAACAGATCCTCCACGTGACGACCTGCTATTTTACATATTTTCAAAAAGTAAGCAAATAAGTGAAACCTGAATCTAGTCACGTATAAACCGATTGCTACTTATACATCAACACATAAAGAGATTGATTAATTCTGGTCGAAATACAAAGGAGAATGAGCCTATTTTGAATAATACAACTACGATGGATATTATTTAGATTTGCGCATTAAATTTAATTAACTTTTCTTTTGGAAAGTTAGTCGTGAGTATCAGAAATAGTCTTAATATAAATGAGGCGAAAGTTGCTGAGAAAAGTTTATATCTTATTTTAAGTTTTTTTTCTCTTACTTTGATGCGAAACATCTGAACAGATGACTATATGTTTCTGTGTACAATCCGTTTAGCGGTTGTACAATATCATTAGCAAAAGCTCTGCGATGCAGAAGACGCGCAGAATATGCTGCCAACGCGCTCACTGCTCTCAAATGTGCCGCAGTTCCACTCCATATCTAGATATTTGCGCATCACCCAGTTTTAGGAAATTCTACATGACTGTTCGATAAGGAAAACAGTCTTTAATCGAATTTTCACCTGCCCTCACAAAGATAATTTTCAACTATACTAAATTTAATAGAAAGGAAACTTTAGAAGACAAAATGATATAGAAAATGTATAATGAAGCTTAGAATAGTAGTATTAAACGTTTAAGATATTTCTGTCACTTCACTCTTTATATTCCTTTAGTGCAGTTAATAATTTGTTTTCATATGTTGCTGATACGATTGTTACAGAGAGAAATGAAAATATAAATAAGAATGGTCTACTTCTACAATACTTCGAATTCTTATTTTCTGTACTTTCTTCTCAAACGTGATAAAACCGAGCAAAACATTAAAATATTTAATTTCTTAAATACTGCCTGTGAATCTGCCATATGTCCACATTCTAGTCAACGCTCAATTTACAATGTCTTTACTTGTTTTCCTTTTTTTTTTCACTTAGCAAGGAAGTTCCTTATCATTAAACTTGTTTTCTAAAACCGTTTACTTAGCTTTGTACAACGGACAATATAGGATAGGGATACTTATGTGAACTCTGGAGACGTTTTAACTATTTCAAGAAGATTTTGATCTGGGACAATATTCCTACTCAATCAATCAGCTATAGCAGAATAAATATCTCGGTAAACTAAGTGAGGTGTACCTACAATGAACCATTGAAATGAGCCTATCTTGTGCCCGGAAATATAGTAGAAAAATTGGTTTAGGTATTAGCATCCTGAGGAGCCAAACAATACGCGTGGATCGCCAGCAATTCGCCTGTCTAATTGAGTTTTTTGGTGCAGGTGCACCTGTTCTTCTGACGCCACAATAGATTACTAAACTATCCATGTGGGAGCGTTGTGTCTAGATAATGATGGCTGCGACCTATGCGAGAACCGTCAAGGAGAGTTCTCATGGCGATTTCCTAGGCGTACTTTTTGCTTCTACTCGAAGATTGTATGAGCGTTACTTCGTTAGAAGCTTGTACACAACAGGCGCGTCTTTCGCTGAATTCAATCTTATTGTGTTCCAATTTTTCAGAGGTTCTTCCGTCCTTCCTCAATTCACCTCATAATGTCGATTGCGAAACGTAAAACGTTTCCATGAAGAATAGGAAATTAAAACTTTATTCTAGTATAATAAAGACAGTGTCAAGCGTATTGAATAGCAGATGCGAAATCATACTCTAAGTGAACGTGACGTTCGTGTTGGTCGCGCGGTTTACAACGTGAAAGGTGTAGGCACAAATGCTACATCACATCTTCATCCTTATCAAAGTACAGAAGGTCCAAACGCTCCAGCTTTCCGCTCTTAGATTATTCAAGCCAATACTCAAGATGCGTTCTGGAGTGGCATCAAAGTCTTGCTATCTTTCCCCAGTGACAATATTATCTTTCAGAAGTACAAAAGAAAAACCCCAATGTAAGGCCAACCACATGCGGGATAGAGTAAATCCATAGATTTGATGAGATGTTCTCGAGTTTGGCGGGTGTACATCCCGTTAAATGTGTCGCACTAAAAGTGCCGTTTCCGTGGTGGGCTACTCTGTATAATTATCTGACCTGTCTGTTATATACATGACGTCACGTTGCGCTTTTTTCGGTTGTATATGCCCATATAAACTCAAGGGCTGACCACGAACCCTACAGTTAATCGGCACATCAGTGGCGCACGAGGACCGCCTACTTAAACAGGCAAAGAAGAAGAGGGAGTTTAGTCTTCAAGCTCTGCCAAAGAACAGCACCAAGGTTCGTAATGAATTTAAGGTATGTATACAAACGGACACCTTCAAGCAATTTCTCGGTATATTTCCTGCTTTTAACTCTATAGTGTTGCTACTATTAATGCTACAACTCTGGGGCTCTTATGGAGCGTTTAGCTATATTTTAAGTAATTATACCTTGATCGAGCATTTTTTCATGAACTTGCTCTTTTGAGAGTTAAAAGGGATAACTCAGTAAAAAAAGATTCGAGTAATCGGATTTTACTCGGGAGTTTTCGTTGTTTGCGTGCAAAAAAATAAGCCATGGCATCCGATTTAAAATTAGAAAATGTACCTGAGGTAGTAAAGGTGGACGCAATATTTCTAATGTCCAAGACTCTGGAGAGCTGGCTCACGATGAGTATTATCTCGGTGTTAAATGGCGCAAAGCACTTGAAGATAAATGTATAACTTCAGACCATTAAGTGGAACCTGATTGCAGGACTTGAAGTCGATTTGTTAAAGAGCAAACAAAACACTTGTGGATATTGAGCACATTGTTTGGGAATGATTTCGGAAGAGTTTATTCAAAACCAAGATAGAGGCTCTCATCCTCGTTGAGGTATCATATAGCGTGCGATACTTCAATGTAAATAGAATAGGAAAGTGTTTAAAGCAAAACAGCAGGGAGATTTACTTCGCTTTTAACTGATAACAAGAAGTTAATGATTCGTTAACTCAGTCATTATGGAAAGAACCCTTAACTTTGCTGTAAAAAGATTAGAATCATGAAAAATGGGACGGGAAATTGCAGCTGTGTCTAAGACAACACGATCGTAATCAGGATCTTCAATATTTAAGTGTATTCGTCGATGTTAATACGGTTGTGAACATGGCGATAAGGATACCCTTTTTAGGCTACAATGGCAGATAAATAGACTCTTGATAGATGGATTCCTCAAAAATACTCTCCAGCGAGTCAAATATTCCTCGGTGATATCCTAAAATACCATTTGAACTAAAAATATACATCCTTTCCTGAATTTAGATGTTCCTGCATTTTTACACAGTACACCTAAATGAGCCACGGCTTCTTAGTGTGTGTTTAATGGATAGATTGTTCAACACAGCATGGGCAGTATTGGGAACTATCATTTTGGGGGGTTTTCTGGGATCTTTTACACGAAAATTCAAAATATTTCACTGTTCATTGAAATAATATTGTTTCACCTTTCTATTGATTATAGAATTCTCTCGAAAGAAGGGCAATTAGAAATATTTTTTTAAATGTTTAAAAACAGCTTTAAATAGCAAAGGTCATTTCATCCATTTTAGAAATAAACAAAACAAAGAATTCGCAAAATAGAGCAGTTTTTGTCGATAGTTTTGAAAAGACGTCCTATGATGTCTTTGTCTTTAACAAAAACTGCAAGGAATTTTGCTCATCATTATTTTTAAACTATTCGGGTATCTCTTGAACGAAATCAAGATATCAGTAGCCATAACTTTCAAGCATCACGAGACCAGCAATTCGAAAAGGTTGCCTTGGGGATCAAACTTGATTTAGACACAGAATCTTTTCATAAAATCTTTTCATTACAATGTAAAAATATGCTCTTCCAAAGAGCTGTTAACTGCTATTTCCGATTAAGGGTGTGGACAGAAACTTCCGCGTTCTTCGAGGTGGACAGAAAACTGAACGCATTTTCAAAACGCTGCGATTTGTAGCTTTACGTCTCGTTTGCTCCATGAACCAGGGAATTTCTGCAGAAACCCATGGGAAAAGCTGAATTTCCCAAGACACACGCGTGGGAAGTGTTTGGAATTCACATGGATATCCATGGGAAATCCGAACTCTTCCCATTCTTTTACCATGGGAAATTCAGCTTTTCCCATGGATGGGTTTCTGCAGACATTCCCTGCGAACGTACGCGTTCGTGCCTACGGAACACAACTTTGCAGCCGCACAAAACAATACGAAAACAGCAGTTTATCTCAGCACTTCTCTCAGCAAGATATATGGAAAAGCAGAAGGTGCGAGCTCTGCTATGCGCCGTGCTACGTTTTGCTGAGGGAGAAGACCAAAACACGTACTCGCACGGTTGGGATTTTCGGCCACTAGATGTGACGTTTATTTTTCAACTCGTAAATTATGTAAATTGGATTACAGTAGAGTGTATTTCTTAAAGCGTATTTCACGGGTTTATAAAAATCACTCTACTGAAAAAATATCCCAAATCTTACTCTGCGACGTAGTAAAGATTGAGTTCCAGAATTTCCCAAGTGCGTTTATCACATTTTTAACCGTGTGTTTATAATCGTTTAAACCACAACTCTTGGCCAATCAGAGCGCGCATACTATGGCGCTAGTTTTATAAATTGGCATATAGATGATGGTTAGATGATTTCGTAACTAATCGATTGTCGAAACAAAATATCCCAATTTTCCTCCCCCCTGCGATTTTGAATAACACCATGATATAAGATTTTGAGACCAGAAATAGAACACTGCATTTTGAGTTATTTCCAGGAGGAAATGAACATGATATTGGAGATATGGTGTTAGGAACAAACTTGTCAGGACTGAGCCCTTCTTTTAGTACCTCTGATTAAAATCGAAATTCACTTTTAAAAAACCTTCCTCATTTCCGCCCTAAACTTATAGCAGTCGCGGGCTTTTAAAACTTGTCACCGATAGTCAATAGCGGCCCCGCCTTTTTCGGAGATTTTCCCATTACTTTACTGTATTTGGTGAAAACATTTTGCAATGTTTGGCCCCTATATTTTTACTGTCCTGCCCTCCTGTCTGAAATTCCTGAATCCGCCCCTGGAATGGCGCCTACCATTCGCTGATGCACATTGATTCATAGCGGAGCTTCTAATCGGCCGAAGGCCGCAGAGCGGCCTTCGCGGTACAAGGAGCGGTACAAGGAGCTCCGCTTTTAGCCAGTGGCTAAATCTATATATTATTTCGGTTTCGATCGGTGACCTTATTTGGCCATCAAACCAGTTTGAGTGCAAAGTTCAAAGCATTCCGATAGGTTCGTTCCAACCGAAATTGTGGGACGATCTTTGGAGACAACCCGCCCCTACCAACTGGAATCCCCGAAAATCTCCAGTACATTTACATGTCATCCCCACCGGCAATTTTTTGGCCATAAAACCAGTTTGAGTGCAAAGTACAAAGCATATTCCGATCGGTTCGTTCCAACCGAAATGGTGGGGCGATCTTTGGAGACAACCCGCCCCTACCAACTGGAATCCCCGAAAATCTCCAGTACATTTACATGTCAGCCCCACCGGCAAATTTTAGGGAATTTTTGCATAATAGTAACCTCCCCCAGTTGGCAGCACTAGGCGAAACATGGCAAGGAGCTGAGTTGCCCAGTTGGTTTGACTGGTGGAACAGAAAAACCCAGCGCGGAACAATCATTTCGGCTGTAAGAAGTTTGATTCGGAAATGTTTAAGGGCATAAAGATGCAACCATATCACCTGTATATCACATGAATGTCTGTATCCTCTGGTTTGGTAACTCTCACGCATCATTAAAATTACAAAATATTACTCCCTCAGCTTCGGGAGTCACCCCTCCTTTCTCAGTTCCTGTAAGGCATGGCTCTCAAAGGTGGTGACCAAAAACCTTAGGGGTGGTCTATCTTGAGTACATTTCACAATTTCATTACTAAACTTCACTCATGTTATGGGGCACCAAGAAATAGCTAGATTTGAGTGTTGTCTCCATGGCAACATGGAATGTAACTTTTGAACTCTGTGTTTTAAGATTTTCAAAAACCGTCTCTGAAAACGGGGAAAAGCTAGATTTTCCAAGCATGTCTAAACGAAAACCTATTCAACTAAGTGCAAGAATTACAAATCCAACTGGAAATCATGTACACCAATTTAAATGGCAAAGTTATTGGAAGGTATCAAATTTCAAAATCTCCTTAAATATGGTTCCAGTTGAAAAAGTCACGATTTCCAGTTGGATCGGTAATACTTGCTCCGACTTTAATCACCTTACACTGAAACATATTTAGGAACTCCAGTCTTTCTACGTTTTCAGATGCAGTTTTTGGAAAATGATTAAAACACAGAGTTCAAAGGTCACATTCCTTGTTGTCATGGAGACAAGACTCAAAAACATACTTATTTCTTGGCCACTTACAAGCTGAACGATGTCTAATCTTGAAATTGATAAAACTGATGAAGATAGACCACCCTAAGGTTTTTGGGTCGGTGATTTTCGAGAGCCATGCCTTAACAGGAACTGAGTTAAGCGCGGTATATCCTCATTACGGCTCTAGGCCAGATCCACGCAGGACAAACATGTAAAACAGTATTTTGTTTCTTTTTTTCTACTGATGTTAACCGTGTTGAAATAAAGACTGTCTATTTCATATACCGAGCTCTTTTATCGTGCATTATTGACGCATACTTCTTGGACACCATATTTATGTCAACGTCAATGGTCAAAACATTCCAAGGACACCATTATATTTAGCAGCGAACATAACCGAACGGCAATTATGTGATTAGCACTTCTCATTTCTCATCTTATTTATTTTAATCCTCAAAGTCATACGACTATACAGGATGAAAAAATAGATATATTATACTAACGTATGATTGATTAATCAATACAAAATGCTAATTTCCTAAAAGCAGAAACCCAAAACAGCTGGGTGGGCTAGGCTAGTAAAGCACTCCGCAGATTGTGCATTTACAGCTGCAAGAGGAACGGCGTTCCATAGTGGAATTACCCGTGGAAAAAATGAAAACTTGTAGGCATTAGTATTGCAAGTGCAAAAATCTACAAGCGGGGAATGATGTGCGATGGTAGGCTATATATCGGTCATACACCGCGGCCACCTTTTCCAACGTGTCGAAGGGCATCTAAATATAGTTACGTCACGCTATTTTTTCTGTGTTCAGGAAAATCTCTAATAATCAAGGTATCTAATATTATCAATAATTTTGAATCCCACAGATGAATCACACGACTGCGCTTAGTGCTATTCTAATAGTGTCACTACTCACCTCTCGCTACGTCAAAGCGCGTCCTGGCTTCCGGCAAAACCTGCAGTCCTCTGCTCCAGTCTCGCATGGCCTAAAATACTTGGCGCAAAGACAACAGACAGAGAGACGGACACTGAAGAGTCACAATAGCAATCTACAAGTCCATCGAGCTCAACTAGCACCTTGCTTTCCGTTCTGCACACCCTCTGATTTGGACTATAGCGGAAGAGGGACAGTATATTCGAAGAAGTATATTCGGGAAGTAAATACAATTAACAGATCTTTATCTGGTGCAATCATTTTACGCTGCTTGGTAGAGGCAGAAAGGCAGATGTAGGTCAGGGCGGTATCTTCAAAACACCAGTTTTTTTCGTTTAAACCCTCACTGTAAAATCCAGACACCTGTTGTTACAAATAAAGATTATCTATTTTCAGCCATGATTACAAAGTATTTTGTTGCCCGATTCCAATGCACACTAATCCTTGTTGATGAAAGGGTATCAGCGGCTGTAGGCTGTAAAATTAGTCAGATCGGTTTTTTGCTATGTATACTCTTAGAGTAAATTTCAGTTTGCTTCTTTGATGTTGTGTTATCGTTAGAAAAAAGGGCCTTATCATGACAGGAGCCACTTGACTTGTTATGCCAAAAACACCCACGTCGGATTCTACGCATTCAGCATCCTTGGCGTTTCTTTGGGATAATCGGCTTTGGGTTAGTGGTTAGCTATCATTACGCATGCGCCTGAGAGGGGATCGTCCAGCGACTGTTACCATGGTAAAAATCCTTGCGTTTCTTTCGTTCTACAAAAATCCATGAAAATTCACGTCGAATCCAACCTCTTCCCCAGGGTCTTCTCGTTTTTCAAAATGGCGGTTGACTCGGTAGAAGACCCTGGGGAGGCTGAGTCACACGACCGTTTCAAAACAAAGGACAAACCTCAATCCCATGTCTTCAAACAGTGGTCATACGTGGTCATGTGACTCAGCCTCCCCCAGGGTCTTCTCCCGAGTCAACCGCCAATTTGAAAACGACCGAGAAGACCCTGGGGACGAGCTTGCGTGGAATCCGAATGGATTTTCCCAAAGAAACTCTAGCAGAAATGACGTAATTTCAGGCCCGTAGCAGTGGATTTTTATGGGGGGTGGGGGTGGGGGGGGGGGGGTAATCTTGAAAAAGCGGACTAACGTGGTATGAATTTTTTTTTTTAGAAACCGCTAGTCAAAATTCGCTAGAAGCCATTCGTATTCATCAAGAGTATTCATTTATTATTTTACGAGATATTCGCAGTTAAAAACGGCCATTTGGTTGGCTGCGGCATACACCACCCCACCGGGTACCATTCGAGTACCACTTCCCCAGTAATCTCTCATTCTTGTTGAGATCACTGAGTACGTTTCCTTCACCGTCTGAATTCCAAGCCCTTGAATGTGGACCTTTTTGTCGCGTGGGGAGGGGGGGGGGCCTGGCTACGGGCCTGAATTTAGGCACCTGAAGAAGAGCACGTGAAACTTGGTTCTTAAAATCTTGTCCCACATTAATCATTAATTCAGCATTAATTCGGGAGAAAACGATGACCAGATTTTTGTTAAGGCGACCAAAACTTTACTAGTTCACGACTAGAATGTTTTATTTAGGCTTCTTTGGACTTCGTTAGAAGTTTGTCTCATTGAACGGCAATCTCGTTAGTGTGATAGACTATAAAGTCCTGAACGTTATCAATTATAGTCCTTTCGATTATACTAGTCAACTGTCTGATGACATAAACATCAGTGAAATAACAGGGTATCCCGGGGGGGGACTCCCATATTTTTGGGCGGGGTGCTCGTCGTACCTTTTAGGGTTTAAAATCAGGCCTCTGGTACCTTTTAGGGGTAAAATTCGAAAACGTGTATTTTTTTCCAGATAGGTACCTGTAAGAGGTCCGTAATAGCAAATCAAGCAAATCACACTTGTTGGTAGCCTGAATTTCAGACGTATTTTCCCTCGTAAAAAATATGAGAGAAAATTACGAGAGAAAATACGCATTGTTGGTACTTTTTAGGAGTCAAAATCAACTGAGCGACGCCATGTTTGGTACCTTTTAGGGGTAAAATCGAAAGTTCCCGACGAGCACCCCCGCCCCCAAAATATGGGAGTCCCCCCCCCCCCCCCCCCCCCCCCCTCGAGGGTATCTCCCGCACGAAAACTTGATATCTTCACACTGTGAAATAACATGATGAAATTTCAGTGTGAAGAAATCACTCTTCCGGCCTGGTCAAAGCCCAGTCTCTTACCCAGGACTTTATACCGATTTCTCTAGAAATTGTTTTGGAGCCGTGGGGACTGGGAATGAGTACTAGACACGACGCGCAATGAATTGTGGGACATGCACCCTGTTAAAACTATCCCACACGTCACTGCGCACCCGAAAGCCTGGTCAAAGCCCCCTTTCGGCGGATTTTCTAAAACAAATGATTTAGTATTTCTTCACTGCTGTTTGTATTTTAATAAACAGAACATTACATGACCGCTTGGGGCACGAATCTTCTCATGTTAAAAATTTATCACACTCGTTACTACGCTCACTCGCCATTCTCGAACCCAGTGCTCCCCGGCTCGTCACCTCGCGGGGGAGGCTCTGATGACATCCACCGGCGCATGCGTAAAAGAAAATGCTGGTTTTATCCCTCACAATAATACTCTGAGAACGTTCAAGTCGAAGGCATAGGTTGAAAAAACGACAAAGAAACAAATGCCAGTCTTATTTTGACAGATTCGTTTTTCTAAAGCGAGATTTTAAGCTACTTTTATGTACGCCTGCGCGCCATTTCAGCCAATCACCGAAGGCCCTTCAAATGGATGTCACCAGAGCCTCCCCTGCAAGGCACGAGCCGGGGAGCTCTGGGTTCGAGAATGCTCACTCGCGAGATAAATTTTGGGCAAAATAGCGCTGCGCACAGATGACGCCACACTAATCAAAAAACTCAGACAAGCAAATATACGTTTCTCCCATTTCTCAGTTTTCTCTCTAAAGAACGATACAAAATGAATTGGTAAACTGGTAGTTCCACTCATTATAGCAGAGCTTGTATGTACTCCTACCCTGGCTCGTATTTCGAGCGCGACCCTTCTAAATGGGATTTCACAGGAATTGTTTGTCCGAATCTCACGATCTAATTTTAGAATCTGTGCGCAGCGCTATTACCTAAATATAAATCAACATTTTCAAATGTGACGTATAAGCCTAGTTGGTGTTTAAATTTCGTGTTTAGTGCGCATGCGATTTTAGTCCGAATTTCTTGATTTCTTTTGTTTTACAAGAACAAAGTGAAGTTGAACAAAATATTACGACTAAAATCGCATGCGCACTGAACACTTGGCGTGCATATTGTTAAGGTAATTCCCCTGAAATAAAACTTGTCGTAGAATTTTTTTCTTAATTTGTCTATTTACTATTTAGTATATAAGGAATGAAAATATGAAATAAAAAAAAGGGGGTTCCCATGATCGTTTAGAAACTGTGATGGCGCAAACATACCCCACTTTTAGTGCCTGAGGCTATTTGTGAAGGAATACGTGAAACAAGAAAATTGTGATAAAACGCTCACTAATGAAGCAATCCAGTTCGCTTGCAAGTTTGAACAGAACTGTGGATGCTTTACTACCTAGGACGAACATTGGAATGTTTAATTTCCTGTGCGTGTTGACGCTACTCTTGAAACTTGTGCAAAAATGTGCGCACCGCTCGTGATAATTTGAGTCTTTGGTGTCTCATTTTGGGGCTTTTTATGACGATAGCTCAAAACTTGCCGTGGAAATTTCTTTTAACTTTTTTTATAACAGGGGAATGATAGTCTTATCAAAATGGTAAAATAAAAAATGGGGGTGCCCAATCTTGTTTTCGCGCAATATCCCAAAAATCGACTTTTTCTTGGTGTTTCTCGCTCAAATGGGGATAGTTAGCTTGCGCGCGCGCACTCGATTGCGTCATTTCCGAACGAATTGATCGCGCGTCCATGCGCAGAACAGCGTGCGCCGTGCAAAACAGGGGAATAACCTTAAACGAGTTAGACTTTACGCTTGGTAATACACACAAAGAATATCATTATACCGAATATCGCTAAATCGAGTCTTTTCTACATTTTATATTGCAACGTTTGCCGGGCCCTTAATAAACGCAAGGGGTTGCGGGAAGCTAGGATTTGGCAGTCAAGGTCCCACAGTGTCAAATTTGTAGTATCTTTCCCATCTTGCAACCAAATATTGTTTCCTGGATCGACTACGCTGCAACGCAGAAAAAACATGACGAACTATCTTTAAAATCATATTTAATACTCCTTTGTGACAAAATCATCGAGACAATCTGATGCAATTACTATTCCGTTATTTAGGGATCTTATTGACATTTTCTTACATTAATGTAAATAAGAGCTGTGTTTTTCCTTTCTATCACACAGTCCGAGCATTTTCTTCATAAGAATTACTAAGTCATCTTTTTTGAACTTTCAAGATCACGTGACCAGCCACGTTGCCCGTCATGCTGTGCGAATTAACATGACGTCACTGATTTACATAAGAGACATTGTACATCTACGTTTTAACCAATCCGAATTGGCGGACTCATCCGGGAGTTTTTTGTTTTCAAAGGTTCACACATTGAAATAAAAAAATTATGTTTTCTACCGGGATTGAACTGTTCAATACAAAACACAAGAATTACAGAATGGTACGATGATTTACATCTCAGACTTATCGAGATCGCTTGTTGTCAATGCAAGAAGGTTGAAGAACCCTCAGTGCTTACTCGTCATTTGCTTAAGATCTTACTCAATCACTCCGCTCTGGGGTCTCATTGGCATTGGCAATCAGCCGTTCGGTACAATACACAAAACTCGATTTGTTACAATATATGATAAAGGTCTTTATCAACACGGACCATAGCAGTTCATACATATCAAAACAGTCCAGTGTTGGAGGGCATACTGTATCTAGCACATGTCACTGTACATATAGGGCATTTTATAATGTACAAGCTTGTAGCCAACTGCTGCTTCTAGAAAAGAGAAATATAGGACGCTTCAGTACACAAAAAACATGCTCCAGCGCGATCTTTGGAGATCCCAGGGAGATGTGAGTTAATGGAGGCGAAAGTGCGCTAATTCTGTGTTCTGCTGTCCGGATACCCAGCAGTCGAAAATACCCAAAAGCGAAAGCTAAAACACAAAGGAAGATGCTGAGGGACGTTTTCAAAGTGCGAGAACTATTTATCAAAGAAATAACATAACATGAAATTCAATTAAGCGCAATTAGTTAGCGACGTTAGCGAAGGCGAAACGATCATTGAGGTGTGATAATCGCTTAATTTCGGACTTTCGACTCCATTTTCTCTCAACTTCCTTGGTGACTCGAAATAGTCTTGACAAGACTACTGTCGTCTAGTTGTCACTGATTCGTCAACGGTAGGGCTTTGAAAGGGATATACTGGGTGTAATAAGGAGTTGCTGTGGGGACCAGATGTGGAATAATGAAGTCAAGGCAACGACCATGTGCAGCGATCAACCTTAGAAGCTGTGAAGCTGACTAGGGTACTGAGTAATGTAAGGACTAAGGAAAACGCGTGTCTAGATAAAGCTAGAAGAATCTGCTCTTCCGGCTGAGCCCTTCCACCTCAACTGTAGAAATCTCATAATAATCAGCTACAAACAAAGTTTGATACTTAGTTTACCGATTTCACTCGAAAACACTGGGTCAGGTTCGCTAAACCAGTCGATGGAAATCGATCCTTTTTGTATATTTTCTGGCCAACAAAATGACACAGGATGGTGTTACCTGCCATGCCAAGACGCTAACGAGTGCTCATTAAAACAAGCCACAATCCTTGAGGTTGTTCTTAATGATCACGTCTGTCACGGCATCGAACACAAACTGGATGTTATTGGTGTCCGTGGCACACGTGAAGTGCGTGTAAATTTCTTTTGTGTCTTTCCTCTTGTTCAGGTTTTCGAATTGCATCTGGATGTACGCAGCGGCTTCTTCGTATGTATTGGAGCCTAAAAATGAATCGAATCAATAAATCATTCTGGAATTGTCCACCATCCTTGATGTCATAACAGGATATTACTCGCCTCCAAAACATAACTGACAGAACGAGTTGGCGCTCTCAGATTCGCTGGTTTTAAGTTTATGCTCTATAGGGAAATTTGATTGGGTCCCTGCCTGTGTTTACCTGTGTATTCTGTGAAACAGATGGTCAGAGGAGACTTGATGATTTTCTCGGAGAAAAGATCCTTCTTGTTCAAGAACAGGATGATAGACGTGTCTGTGAACCACTTGTTGTTACAGATGGAGTCAAACAGCTTCATGCTTTCCATCATACGGTTCTGGGTAGAATGGAATGTATTGCGTTAGTTGCATCACGCTTCTGGTCCAGTCAAGCATTGTAGCTGAACATGTCCATTTACTAAGTACTGAAGACGGTTGAACATTGACGTCGATTTAATTGCCGTTAAAAATGCACTGAACATTCATTAAATATCGCTGAACATGCGCCCCGCACCAATGAGATCCCAGGAGGCGTACGAACCCTGTAATATGGCCAATTCTCCTACACTTGTGGGTTTTTAGTTTTATTTCTGGACAGTAAAAAAAAATGGACGAGATACATACCATTTCTTCGTCTTCAGCTAAGACAAGGTCGTATGCGCTCAATGCCACACAGAAGATAATGGCGGTTACACCTCAAAACAGTGAATCCACTTTTTTCTTTCTGACCTTTGACCTCCCACATCAAACATCCTGTAGGAAAGTTAATACAATTGTGTTTAAGTTCTAGAAAACTGTACTTAAACGGGTCATGTAGAAGCTATCGGAGGACCTAACCCTATTGGATTGATGCACCTCAGTGAAAACAATGGAAACACAAGAATAGTAGAGCAATGGGGTGCATCAAGCCAATTGCGTTAGATCTTACGAGCAGCGGATAAAGTTAATCAGTGTTCTTGTGCAACCTTACCCCGCTCTCTCCGTCTCACCGTCATGCATGGGCACACTCTCCGCAAAGGAGAGTTAAAGGCCCATCACCAACCGGGAGCCTTTGCGCCCCATTTTCTTTTGTTTTCAAATTAATCCATTGTTTTTCGGGTACTCTGATTCGCTAAGAGTCCGCAAAGGCTCTCGGTTGGTGATGAGCCTTTAACATAAACAGGAGCACCGCCAGGACACAAAGCCTCAATAACTTTATTACATTTCGTTTTCAGTAATATATCAATGTTTATGCTGACTACCCGGGCTATTTAGGCTTTTCTTGTCCCACGAATAGTGCTAATAAACTATTTATTATTACTATTTGTGAGATAAAAGAAGACTTTACTCACTTGAAGTGGAGATCTTTGAATGTGAAGTGTGTTTCAACAATACCAGTTGTCTTTACTCTTGTTCTTAGGACATCCTGCTCGGTCGGGATGTAGTCGGATGACCCTAATCTGTCCAATGAATTCAGATAACTGAAAAGGAAAGAAACAATTCCTTTAAATCATTTGGAGTAGAAGGTCAATAAGACATCAATATATTTCTTTAAAAGCAGAACATGCGTTTTGTAAAATTCCTACAATAGACTGTAATCCTCAAAATGTATCATGAACTTACATGTATCACGTTTTCAAAAGGTAGAACGAGGCAAAGTTATTTATACCACAACGCGCGCGTTTCTCGCGCACGTCATTCCGTGGTAAATAAGATGAAATACCACAAGGAAATCAGGACATTTCACAACAAAAAGGCAACAATAAATACAAAAACGCGCAGCCAAACGGCGTTTTCATTGGTTCTTTTTAGCGCGCGCGCTGATGATGGCGCGTTCCGTGGTAATGTACCCATGGCTAACGGGGGGTTATTTTTGGAAGCAGTGCTGACGCTGATCCACTATCCCAGAGCAAGTGCTTCAAGTGTCAAAGGGTCAAGTGTCAATGATTCACTTCTGTTTCTCTAAACCAAAGTTGATCTTTACTCTTTCCACTGTCAAGAAAGTCGTTTTGGCACCCTGTAGCTGTAGTTGATACCGAGTCCCGGGGTTCATATGTTTCAACTTGAAGCTACAATTTTAGGAGTCAGTTCTGTACTTCTTTTGTCTTGGCAAATTTCCTTTCTGTATTCCAGGAGTTCTCTAGGAGTCTCCAGGACTTTCAAAAACTTTTCAGTACACAATGAAACTCCATGACTTTCCTGGTTTTCCAGGAACCGTACGAACCCTGGGGTACTTACTATGCAGCTGAATCATTTAACTGATACTCTCTTGAGCGTGCAAAACAAGCCTGGATCCCAGAGTCGGACCATAATCTTCTCATGATTGACACAAGTTCTGACGTGAACTTTACATCTTCCATACTACCGGCTAATGCAAACATCTCCCTGGCATCATCCTAAATGGGAACAAAACAATTCAAGCGTAAACTTTCCATTTTCCATTCTACCAGCTAATGCAAACATCTCATTCACAAAATCAACAAAGAGAAGAAGATTAAGACCCCATCTAACGAATCCGGATATTTTTCAAACTGAACAAAAGTGGAAAATAATAAATCTGCAATGAGTCTGATAACTCACTAGATTAACCCTTAATTCGTGACATTTCCCCTACTGCAGTCTTCATAATTCTGCGACCTCTGAAGCATAAGTCAAACCATGTTTTAGCAGCTCCCTTTGATCGCACAACTAATACTTAGCAATCACAGACATCACTCAGCTGTATTGCAAAAGCTACTAGTTTACTTAGATATTTGATTCAGGGAATGCTTTGAAAACACAATACCCGAATTCGCACTAGAGACGAGTTTCCAGTCTGAGACGAGTTTCTCGTCAGAAAAATGTCCTGTCTTATGTGAATTCTATTCGGCTTATTATCGCCAAACTTTCTCCTTCAAAAAAGTTTTCATGTGATCACAGAAGAACAGGGAACCACATTGCAAGACAAGAAACTCATCTCCGACGGGAAAATCGTCTCTAGTGTGAATTCGGCTTATAAGTCAGTGCAAAGTTCACAGAATTATTAAAAGCACAGTAACGTCCTAATTCTGGTTTCTGAAGTATGTGCGAGAGACGGACCACTGTTAACTAACTCGATTAGCTCCGCTATTTTTAGATAACTGTGATCCTCTTAAGATTTTAATTGTAATTTTTTTGTACTGTAATTATAGTAACTACAGAGGGCATTAAAGTATTGTTGTTGTTGCTACAGTTCAACATCCTTATCCGAGAATGGATTCTCCAAGAACACTCATGGCAAGAGATACTTACAGCTCTCTCAGGATGTCCAAACTCTATCTTTAGAGTTCCCATGGCCCGTATGATGGCAATCATGGACTGTATCGTGTTACTATACACAACCTGTTTATATTGCGTACATTCTTCTTTCGAGTACCCATGTTCATGAATAATTCTGTGGACAAAAAACATATAATTTAATCTTCATGGTACACTATGGCCCAAGGTTTACAGAACAGTACTAAAGGGTTAAACAAGATTTTTACCCTGACACTATTACCATGGAAACCTTATTACATGAACCACACAAATGCTGTTTTTTAAACTTGATCTTCTGTCCTATCAAATCTGTCAACAAAATAATGCAGATGCAGACCAGAAAAAATTCCTGTAAAGATCCACAAATAGGCCCATGGGCCTTTGTTATTCCCTTTCTAGAGGGCAAAAATTTGGTGAGGGCATATATACTGGGGACTTACAGTGGCAGATCCAGATTCTTTTATGGGGGACCAGCCATTCTGGGGTCTTTCTTGGTGTTGCAAGATGTATTGTATTTTTGATTGGAGCTATTGTATTCTATCTTATTGTTTCGTTCTACGGTCTTTTGTCTTCTATTGTCTTTATGCCTCTGGTGCCTTGCAACACCAAGAAAGAGCATTTTGGTTTGAAGAGCCAGATTTGTCAGTAGGGCTAACTAGAAACAAGTCTTTTAAGGACTTCATTTTGTTATTTTAAACCATTTTGCATTGCAAAGGGGGGGGGGGGGGGGTGCACTGGGTATGCTAAAACTTCTGAATAAGAGGAATTGAAGAGGATTCTAAGGACTTCATTTTGTTATTTTAAACCATTTTGCATTGCAAAGGGGGGGGGGGGGGGGGGGGGGGTGCGCTGGGTATGCTAAAACTTCTGAATAACAGGAATTGAAGAGGATTCTTGCAGAAGTGGCAGGCGTGACCCAATGTATACCAGTATGCTAAATTCATGATGTTGCAACCATGATTTCGTCTCGTCAGAGGGCCATGGACAACAGAGAAGGATTGGCATACCTCTAATTTTTTTTTGGCAAGAATGAATCCCCCTCTTAAAATCCTGGATCCACCACTGAGTGGTATCAAGATGTTATCAGGGGAATTGTGAATTTGGTTCCTCATTTATCCCTTCTATACAGCTGAGCACAGCAAAAACGAATAGAATCATGGTTTCTTGGAGAGGCCTTTGAAATGTAACAGTGTAACTTCCTGAACTGTAGAAGCTAAAAACTTACTTCATCTGTTTGACTATAGTACTTTTGCCAGACTCACCCGCACCTGTAAATAACAAGATTGAATATAAATCTTTTTGTTATATAAACTAAAGCGTTTTATCATGATTTCGGCCACTGAGAACTATCGTAATTCACACGTGTGAAAAATTACGATAATGGCCACTGTCGCGAAATTCATTGAATCAAAATTTTTCACAAAAACGTTTATATGATAAACAGAAGAATACATGGGCCCTTGGAGATATGAAATTTATTTTCTCATGTTCAAATTTGATATGTCACTTGTTCGCTGCGCTCACTCGTGAGATATCAAATTTGAACACTCAAAGATAAATTCCATATTCCCATGCACCCATGTATTATTCTCTATATAATTAGCATTCTGTAATTTATTTTTAAAATAATCCATTTTCCCTTACTGTCCATATGCAAAACATAAGATAAGATCTAAAAATAAAAGGTTTGTAATTGACAATTATATTGCAAGATGTCTGCTCTTACATCAACTGGGTTGACACACTGTCATTTGATAATAACTTTGGTTTCTGTGTTGCCAAAGTTATTATCAAATTATTAAATAAATTATGAAAACATCTACTGAAGGGTAACTTTTTACTTTCAATTCATGTAGCTGATAGCTTTACTCATTCAAAATGGATATTTCCCATGAAATATTTCCCAATTTTTTGACTCATACTGGCTAACAGTGCTCCTTGCAAACAAAAAACAAATTCTGAACAAAGGAGCCCAATATCTTTGCATCAACCAAATTGGCCTAGCAAAGAAATAACTGCCATAACAAAGTCAAACCATTGTTATGTCTTGCCAACACAGAGACTTGACAATGGTTTTAAAACATCACACCTCGTACACCCATTTGATAACAATATTTCAACATAAAACACTGGAAATCATTGGTAGTTCTTTGCCTTTCAATGGCAATTCTAACATAATTCTTATTCAAAATATGCTGCTTTTGGAATTGGTCTTTGGTGGTCAGGGGCAATTTAACAATTAGACCTCGAGCCAGAAAGGGCTACGGGCCAATAGCCCATGAGGTCGCAGGCCAAATGGGCTATTGACCTGTGGCCCTTGAGGGCGAGAGGTCTAATTGTTTTAGTAACACCCAACTAGTTGGACAAAAAAAGTGAACAATTGTCTAGAAAATCACCAGAAACCTCAACAAAACGAGAAGCGGCCGCCATTGTTTTCATGTTCAAAATCAGCGCTTTTGCTACTAGAGGTCTATTGATAATAGTCCCCTAGTAGCATAGCCAATCAGAATGCAGCATTGGCAATAGTCCACTAGTTGGGTGATACTAATGTCTGATGGTCACTCAAGCAAAGAATTGCATTATATTCTATGCTTTAATGACCAATTCCCAAAGCAAAGTTTATTGGTTTGTGCATGTATGAAGTTTTTGTTACTCCCATAAATTCAGTGTATATTACTGCAATGTTTCAGTATTTTAGCAAAAACAACAAAAAAAAGCTTGAGTCAAACTACAACACTTATCACTAAATGGACAGTCACAAAAAAATCAAGATGTCCCGCACCCCATGTCCCCCCCCCCCCCCCCCCCATGAGGACCTCTGGATTTCCAGGGTGGTCAAAATGGAGCTTGGAATTCCAGTCCCGCACCCCATGTCCCCCCCACCCCACCCCCCCGTTGAGGACCTCTGGATTTCCAGGGTGGTCAAAATGGAGCTTGGAATTCCAGGGTGGGTGGTCAAAGTAGAGCTTGGAATTCTTGGGTGGGCACCCTTGAAAAACGAAATTCCTGGGTGGGTAAGCACAATTTCCAGGGTGGTCATGAGAAAATCACAGGAATTCCAGGGTGGGTGGTTCAAATTAAAAAATCCAGGGTGGGTAGCTGTGGCCCTCAACAGGAGGATGTAAATGATGGAAGGTTGGGTCCCAAAGACACTAGTGGTAGCCAAGCAGGCATAAAGAAAATGTCCTCTGTCCCAGCCCAGAGTCACAGAGATGCTAACCAACTGAGAGGTTATTCAAAGGAGGGTCTTGCAGTCATACCAGTCAACCCAGCTTTGTCAAAAGTCTTGAGATTCTCTCAGAAAATGTATGGAAAAATCCCGAGAGTGACAATGCGGGTGAAATACAGTAAATGTATGAAAATTTTGTCCATCCTTATGCAGGTGACATGCTTCAAAATCTTGTGACACCCAAGGGTGCGGGTGAGTTGACAGCTACCTATGTGCAGTGGCGGCTATGTCAGCCCGAAGAAGAGGCTGTTTCCCATACTCAGATGAAAAGCAATCTTATAACCAAATGTGAAGCTGTTATATAAACTTTTTAATTTCCCGCATTTCAGTCTCATATTCCACTCTCGCACCTTGAGTCCAAATCTCCCGCTTTTGATAAAATACTGTAATTAGGTATGTGATTTCACAGTTCAAGGTTGGAGTATGGCATCTCGTAAAATGTATTCCATAAAAAATGCATTATTAGTTCAATATTTTGTCAGCAAAATGCATGTCTCTTGACAAGCAGAGGCAAGTTGTGAACAAACATGTCAACAACTTAAACTTGTTTTCTGGAAAAATAGATTATAAAAATTGAGTAACAAGTATTGTTTACTTGTTTTTTTCTCAATTTGTACACCAACATCTGAATTCTTCTTATGAAGAAAAATAAATAGATTTTATTCACTCACACAAAAACCATATATTTTAAGTAAAAAGACAGCAAGAAATGTTTCTTTAATTATTGAAATAGTCATGGGTTGTCATGTCAATTGAAATATTAATTTTTGAATTCATATCACTAGCTGCAGGGTCTTAAGTGATAAATAAATAAGAAGCAATGGTACTTATTATTCTATGGTACATTCAATAATAGAATGGTAAAACTGAAGAGGCCTTATTTGCTCAATTTCCTTGCATCATAAAAAATAAATCCATCAAAACAAAAAGTTAGAGGGATTACTAAAGAATACATTGGACTATTTTAGGATAAAGGTGACAAAGATTAGATGATTATTAAATCTAACTGATATGGAAATCCAGCTAAAAATACTTGAAAAGTTGTGAAGAAAGCTGTGATGGTGCTATGATGGTGAAATTAAATTTGCAGTTTGCCATTTTTTAACAAAGAAATGGGGATAACAATATGACAAATTTTGGCAACCATCCAAAAGATTTGCAACTTTGCAAACAGGAAGAAAACAAAGGTCACAGAAGGCCATGCAAGGATTGAACATCTAGTGAAGTGTTCATAGGAAGTTTGCATTAAGGCAAAATAAATTGCAAATGAAAGTAAACACAGCTTTGAGTTGGATGCAATTTAGAAACCTTCAGGCTACAAATTCATGAGATGGTCATCAATCATGCTGGGGCACTGCCGAGCTCTAGGGATATGGAAATCTTTTGTGCTCTATAATAGCTGATGGGGATGATAAACTGTCTCTGTGAGTGGCTTATTTTTGTGTGCTAAAACATATACAGAGGAAGAGCCTTGAATTATGAAAAAAAGGAACCTGTGTTTAACATCAAATTATTGAGGCCTAACTGAACCAATAAATGCAATGTGAAATAAGAAAAATTTCAAGTAATCATTAACAGGGGCCCTTTTCTGCTCTATAATAGCTGATGGGGATGATAAATTGTCTCTGTGAGTGGCTTATTTTTGTGTGCAAAAATATATACACAGGAAGAGCCTTGAATTATGAAAAATAGGAACCTGTGTTTAACATCAAATTATTGAGGCCTAACTGAACCAATAAATGGGAAATAAGAAAAATTTCAAGTAATCATCAACAGGGGCCCTGAAGAGTCATCATTTTTTAGATAAATTTATTGAATATTGTTATATAACATACTAAATCAAATCAATGTTCTATGAAAGCAAAGTCTTTGACATTAAGTTTTCTTGTTTTAACACATGTGATGTTCATGTGGTTTTGAAGCATTGCCAACTACTACTGATGTTAATACTTCTACTGGTATTTCCTTGGGAAAGGATTGAGGACAGGAAACCTATAAATAGTCTTGCGGTGAGAAAAACTGACCAACTAGATATAAACCTGTTTTATATTACATACTGTACATTATACAGAAGAAGAGCTACAGAAGAAGAGCTACATAATAGGCCTTTATCACGTTAATATTGATTGATAATATCTAAAGTTATCAGAAAATGAAACCTGGTATTCAATTCTACACATCCGTATTAGTAAAACTGCAAAGTTTTACTACTTAAAATTGGCTGAGGCAATTAGTCGAGATCAAGGCTGGGGGATGGGGGCATTGATGATTTATTCTCATGACTAGATCTACGTAAAGTAGTGAATGAACCATTTTTAATGTTTTCTTCCTACTAAACATTTCCTACTTTAATTAGGATAATGATAGAGTTGATGTCAGATGACTGCCAAAAGTAAGCCAGGCTTGTGTTTAGTCAGCATTTCTATGGTTGAGAGCAAAGTCATTTGTCTTTCAACCAATCAAATTGCAAACTAAATCCAAATGCGCAATAACTCACATCATGACTAAACGTAAGTCAACTTCCTTTGCCTCCTGACTGGTTTGTTGTTGAATGGCTTCCACTCCCGATTGGCTAGAGGTTTTGTATTTGCGCTTAGTTTTCGACAATCATCTGAATCTGCTCTAGTTTGGCCCATCACCAACCAGCATGTCTTTATATGGGCTGTTGTTAATGTTATACAGCTGATTTATTAATATCCTTTTGCCCTACTTTCCTGGCAACCTTAATGTATCTCTCAGAATGCCAATTTCTTCCATCAAATGGAAACAGTTTGCATTTGACTGTTTAACCCCAACAGTTGCATGTTATGTTCGAACGTTGGAATGTTGCGTTTCTAGGATGGAATGAGACGTTTCTATGGAGAACCAAAGAGTTCTGTCTTCTCTGATTGGTCAGTGAAAATAAACATGGTGGTCGCCCTTGGAAACATCTCACTTTTTCTCTCACAACGCAACTTTCAAATGTCCAAGATAACATGCAAACTGTTTGTGTTAAACAGTCAAATGCAATCTGGCTGTAAAACCTTCATCAAGATGGCTGATTTATCAGGTGATGATGTGCAAATGACAACAGGGTTTTCATTTGAGGTCATACCACTTTTGAAGGTTATGAGAATTTTTCCTGTTTAAAATTATTAAAGAAAAACACCGAATCAAAATAATGGTGGCAAATTTGAATAACAATTGTTCTTGACTTACTAGCCTCTCATTCATGTGAAAATGCTTTTATGTTTCCATGTGAACATGAGACTACTAAGTCAAGAACAAAGTTATGCAAATTTGCCAGCATCTTTCAATTTCAGGTTTTTGTATTAATCTGTTGTACAACGCTGATGCTAAGGTGTATACCACCATTTGTGTCCATCCATGAAGTGTGACGATTTTTTCATGAAGGTTTACTTTTCAAACGTGCATGTTTTGTTGAAAAGATGTCACGTTTCTCGCTCTCTGGTTTACTGAAAAATAACGTTCAAACCTGCAGCCAATCAGCGAGCGAGAAACACAACAAATTCTCCACAAAACATGCACGTTTGAAACACAAACTAACGCAAAAAAATCATCACACTTCATGGATGGACCCAAATGGTAGTATTCTGTTTTGTCTGTTTATTATCTAATGAAAGTCTTTGTGAGAAACAAAGCACTTGTATACCGCAAATTGTCATATGGATACGTTAAATTGCAGCTTACAGATGTGGACACATTGTTGAATGCTTCCTGGTAGTGAGTTCTTATCTTGTGAGTTAAATACTAGTATTATATAATTGTTTGATTTGTCTATTGGTTATGTTCGATGAGTTAGCATTGACATAGGTCACACATGGTTACAAAACTTGATGTCTTGATAAAATAATTTAAATCAACAACACTGCAAAAATATTAGTGATGAGTCTACCTAGGTTTCTATTTTCAGTTGGTTTTCAACGACCTCTGCTAATATAAGGTACAAGCAAATTGATGCATATTTTATACGGTACAGGAATTATTCTGATACAAAATCAGGCAGCCATACCTCTCATTTGAGGTAGTGACTGATTTACTTTTAAAGGGGCTACGTCATGGTTGTGGAACAAAATTCTATAAAACTAGGCCAGTGGTCTACATAAATGAACTTAAATTTATAATATGTATAAATTATATATGTATTATATAGACATTTCTACCAAGTTTGAAAACTGTTCAACCTGGTAAGAAATCAAAAATGCCATTTTGCAATCCAATTCGATCCGGTCTATGACACACAAAAATACTCCAAATTTGTACTTATCTAGCAGTTGAAAGGTTATTTAACAAACCTAGAGGTTTGTTAAATAGGCTCATTGTGAATTTGACTGTATTTAAAGCTACCTAAATTAGCCTTAAAATTATAAGTGCCATCTAATAAACAATCTATCTATCAAACCTTTTTTAAATTCTTGCATCAGAGTCGACTTTCTTTGTTTACTCTTGTTGGATGTGTGTATCCTCCTTCTCTCTTTTGTGACGAAACTGTGATTACCTAGTTTTGTAGATATTTCTTGAGGTTTGCCTTAATGCACCTCTAACATTTCTCCATTCAAGACAAATGCAGTACAGTTGTAAGGTTCTTATAAAATGTCAAATTTCAGCCTGATGTTCTTAATCCATTTGATCTTATATGCAGGTGTTTACTGGTATTTCAAACAATTTTGTTGCTATAAGTACAAAATGGTAACAAAAATGTTGGTGGCCTGAGCCCCAAAATGCATTTGCCCCAGGACATTGGACAGACTTGAGTATGAGCTCTCATATAATGATCAGATGCAAGACCAACTTAGTGACCCCCCTGGGTTCTAATGATCATTTTCAATCTCACCCTTGATAGACAATTGTTCTCTTGTGTTGTGCTTAGCCACACAGAAATAATTTCCAATGTACCATTCAACATGAGATGGATGTAGTGGATGCCAGTAATTTCAATATATAAACTCTAGGAAAAAACAACCCTGAGAGACTACTGGTAGGCTTATGTAACAAGTCCCCCTGTACAAATCTCCCTTGACTCTTATGGGGTCCTTAAATAACCATGTTTCTTTACAAAACTTTGTTTAGGCCATATTTCTATCAACAAAACTAGTCAATTCATATAGAAATTGCACAGATTTTCCATGTGATGATCACAATTGATGCTTGCCCATTACAATGTGTATATTTATTCCAACTGAAAGTTTGAGCAAATAAACATTTAGGTAACATAATATGACAGTTGCTTTTGCCATCACACACATGGTTTGGTGTAGAATCTTAATTGAGTAATGATTAGGAGGAGGACAACCAAGTGATTACTGGTGCAGAGGACGAGGTAATATGTGCAGTTTTTCCATTCCTTCCAAAGAAACACAAGACACAGTGATAAGACAAGTGACATGAATCACATATTTGTTTTCAGTGAGAAAAAATTATATTCTTGAATTGGAAGATTTGATCATGCTTCTGACAAGCTATTCCAACAATCTTGTAGTCAAACTTCAGATTCATACAGGCTTTGTACAGCATGTTTGAAATGAATTGGATGTTTTTTTTCAAAAAACCGAGTTTCTGAGCCATGGTGAAGTCTGCTGTTTTGCTGAGAATTTAAGTACGGGCATGTTTTGTTAGGATAAAAATAGGAATCGTGTAAGACCACAAAGGCCAAGGATGTGCCCAATCAAATCTAAACATATAAAAACTGATACTGACAATCCCTTTTATTCAAAACTGTAGATCCGAATGAAATCTCGAATCATATCGAGCAAGCGGAGAATTCTGAAGTGCAAAAGGAAACATAGGATCGCTTATTGACTGGCTCGAATGATAGAAGGAAACGATACGACTCTTTGGTGAGGGAATAAAAGAATGTGTGCCGTTCGGATAAGTGGACAGTGATATATTGAGAAGTCAAACAAACGGTTCGAAATCGGTTATACGAGACAGAGAAATGAACACGCAGTTGAAACCAGCGTGAGTGTTATGAACACAATGGAAACCGAAACATGTTTTTCGAACATTCGATCAAAAACCGCACACGAGACAAAGCATAGTTCTTAGAGGTCTACTTTAAGGATAGCCTTTTTGTTGTTTTTTTCATGCAACCGAAGACAAAGAACCCGCAAAAAAGGTGAACAGTTCTCGAAATTTTGCCCATCAACGGTCACCGAGGCGTTCGAAAGGATAGCTAACCGATTATTTCTTCCAACCGGTGTTTTGATGTCATGAGCCTTTATTTCAGAACGTTCGATCGGATCTTGATGTAATTTCGTGTTATTCTCACTGCATTTCATTTCTTTGCCTAGTCGCGTGAAAATTACGTCAAAATAAAATTATATATATCTTACTTTTGGGATGAAAAAAGAGAAAAAAGGAAGTTACAACGCTTGCTGAATTGATGTTTTGAAATTGAATGCTGCGATGGAAGCAACACGAGATGGAAAACCACGAGAATTGAAAGCCCCAACGATTGTGATTCTCTGATACATATAAAATTAACACAGTCAAATTTGAGAGAAAAAGAAAGAAAATTAGCTGAGGATGTTAGATTTTCGCTGTAATGGGAGATAAACAGTGGAATATAGGTTGCTAGGTATGTTTTCATTTGCGATTATTCTACATGTCAAAGCACGTCTTCCACTTTGGAAAACCCACCAAAAATCAAGACTTTGAAACCATAAACAACCAGCCGCTTACAACGACTTAATCCTTGAGAAGCCTTCTGTAATTGCACACAACTCACGCATTCCAAGTTTGATGGAAACCCAACGAACTCTTGACAAAAACAAACACAGTTTTTTCCTTCGTCTGAATATTTAACTCGAGAGATCGAATTGGTTGGCGATCTTCGAGCTAAAGTCAGGCTTTGGCTCCTCATAAAAACTAACTTACCGAGCAATAGTAGTTTGACCTCCCTAGCAGCCCTTTCACCGTCTGCTCGTAGATTTTTATCAATCATTTTGCTCCGCTCCGCGGCTGCCTTGTCTTCGGCACTCAAAGTACAACCCATGGTTGAAGAACGGTTGACTTCGACAAGTCGGTTTTCGCTGTTCTCTTTTACTACCCAGTAGATTCGAAACCCGCTATTTGACCGGCCACAACTCTAGGATATTTCTCCAATATTGATCCAGAGTCGCCAAAATGTAGGATTTTGTTATCACGAATTCGCCATTTGGTTTTATTGAAGGCAGCACGATTCCCGGTTCTCTAATGGCGTTTCTTGTAGGAACCTCACAACCACGCCCGCACACTAAGCAAACAGCCCGCAAGGTACTGTGGGTAGTGGCCTGACCAGGAAGCCCCGGATGTTGCTAACCTGGCGTTGCGTGACAAAGGTAGTCGTCAAAGTTTCTGGAGGAGTGAAATATGGGACGAATTGGAAAGTGGAAGAATGAGCAGCTTTTGGAATGAAGGTAACAATAAGAAACAATATAAAAGCACGCAAGATTTCTGAAGGAAAGTGTCTTCGCGTATCAATGCATGGATGGTCAAATTAAAATGATGCACTAGTCAGGCAAAGATACAATAAAAAAGAAGGCCGTTGGCTATGGAAAGGGATATCCTGGTTCTTTTCTGTTCCGTTCTGCTCTACTAGCTGTCATGTTCCGTCCCGTTCCGTTCTAGTGTTCAAGCAGTATATGATATTTTATTTCAACGCTCATGGATCATGCGGAAAGCTATGGTGTGAGTTCTGAACGGCCATTTCACTCCGTTCATCCGTGCGTTACCACCCCTCCGCTGTCAAATTGTAGCTGCGGGACATACCACGCAAAACAGCTGTACTAAAAATAACCGTCATATTCAGTGATAGTTTGTTAAATCAAGTCCCAGCACCGTAGCAACACACACGTAGACATACCTTATTTATCAACGGATAAAACCAGTAAGAGATAAAATCTTAAATGTTGTTTTACGTGTTTGCCGTGTGAGTGCCGTGGCATGACGATGTGAAGGGGTAAGGGGGATTGGTTACTTTAATAACGACTAATTTTCTCAAACGAAGTTTCTAAACAAGTCAGTAGTTATATCAGATACCAGTGGTGGAGCTACCATATAAGCAATGTTTTAAAAGCCTGGGCGTAATTTTGACATGACCTAATTTTACCAAAAATTTAGATTAATTTTTGATATTTTTGGATAGCGGGCGTAAAAGGCCACGAAAATGTTGAGCACGCGCCGGGAAATGCGCAAGCGCCTTAAAAGTGTAGCAGGTGTGATACGGAATAACTCACATTTACTCGTTACAACCCGTTCTTATCGAAAAACATGATGGCGTTCAACAATTACACAACATCAAATCAAATTCAATTTCAATGTTTCAAAACGCATTTCCTTAGCAACTAGTTTCCCCCATGCATTAATAATAGCTTCTTATATCTGCATATATTGATTAAGGAGCAACCATTGTCCTATTTTTAGTAAGAAAATGCAACAAACGACCAAACAAATAAGAATTACGATTCCCTTAGGTAATTTGCACTTCTCGTTTTCACCTGTCCGTATTATACATGTAAGTTTTAAAATCGCTTATTCATAATGTGAATTTAAACAATAATTATCTTCTCTATTGATTCTTTTCTACTTTCTAACCAGAAAGTATTTTTTCCGAAATACTACCTTGATTTAACAAAGTATTGACTATCGATGTTCTATTTTGAAAGAGGCTCTCCAGTTGCTATGGCGACATGCCATTCCGAACGTCACGAAAGCCGACATTTCGGCAAAATGTGACGAGACTTTGCACCGAATCACGTGGGTTTGTCGAAAATAGTTGGACTGACTTGTGAACTGTGCTTATATCATTTGCAAAATAAAAACAGTTTGCTATCTTTTTATTTGCGTTTGAACATTGAGAGCATTGATAGAGTAACAGAATTAAGACTGGACGAGAAAAAAAAGTAGGCGACAATTTCTGGTCGACATCCGTTTTTTTCCCCGCAAAAAAAACATAAACTAACGGGGCCAATCATTGCGATCATGTGGTCGCCAATCGCGACTAGATTTAGGTTTGGCGAGCAAACATTTTAACCTAGTCGCCAAATGACGACTTACCGTACATTTCCAATCTGTCAACAGCATTAAATCGGGAGAAAAACGGATGGCTACCAGATTTCTATTTTGGCGACCAAACTTATACGCAATGCAGTAGCCCTGATGTTCATCAAGCTTTCGAATCTTATCCCTGAATGTTACCAGTTTATTTACTAAGTTAAACTGGAGCTGGTTGTGCAGGTGTTCACGTCCTTGAAGATAAGATCTCCGCGTTTTCCGAAACTTGTCACCAACTTCCTTTTCTTCTTGTGTCTGTTGTCGAACGTTCGGTAGGTAATGGTCATGGCTAGAAATTGAGGACACTTCAGCGGATTATCGCATGAGTGACGCGCGGGCTCACCTTCGGTGTTTGATTTAATTTAAAATCCAACTCTGACTGAAATTTCAAAGGAATATCTGACATGATGTTACTTTAAGCACATTAAACTCTAAAATGACAGGTTTCAACAGCATATTTAGCCAAGAACTGCAGTTCGGGCATGTGCAATAATAGACACAGGTATCCCGTGAACTTACTTTTAGGCTCCCTGTGTAGTTTAGCAATCTAAAAATGCAGTTTGTAGAGCTAATAATGCTTTTCTTGCGTGCAGAAATAATGGAAAATACAAAGAGAAGAACACTTAACAATATAGAATTCTATGAGCAGTGATATTTTGAAAAATAGTAATAAAAAATTGAGAAAAAAGAACCCCCAGGACTCCAGACAACGGGAAAAAGGCCCAGGCATCGTTTATGCCCAGTCCTACGCGGTATATCGAGACAAGATGGACGACAGAACGATCCTCGAGGACAGCGAAGAGAATTCTCCCAAAAAAAATTAGTTTTCGGCAATATTATGGCTGTAAACCTGGTACACTGGAAGCTATACTACTAAGTAAAAAGCTCAAACTTTCTCGGGAAAACGCCGAACGATTTGAAGGTTTTATGAGCTGAAAAGTACATGGATGTGATCCTTGTTTATCGAACCACAACCCGAGATGTATAGAGCTGGTTCAAGATTTACGGTTGCACGGCTACAAGAGAAAACGTTGACTGCACTTGTAGCATTGTACGATAATTATATGGAATCCTGAGGGTGGAAATCTGCATTTTTAAAACTGAAAACGCCGGACGACTACGGTTTTACACACGTAAACTCAAGCCGGAGGCCCTTGATAAAGCTGCAATGAACAGGCATGGATGTATAGAGGTTGGACCAGCTTAGCTAGAAAGGAGAAACTTTTGATTTTCTATTTTTCCCCAGTCAATTGCTATACGACCGCCATCTTGAATTATGATTTAAAACCCCGTAGTGCGCATGCTCGTAGATGAACGGCGGCCATACTGTCCTTAATTTCTACCCATGTATGACTAGTTTTACGGGAAAACTAGGTGGTCTGCGTCGGCGGAGACGTGAACATGAACAACAACAACCAAGGGTTGAGATTTATGTTAAACGCCGTGGAAAAATGGTGTTTTGCTGACGTTTCGAGCGTTAGCCCTTCGTCGGAGCAAGTTCGGTAGGTATGTCTCTTGGAGATTTGCATAAAAAATAAATAAATGCTGTCTGATCTGTTGGGATGTTACATAGCTCATCCCTTCACAAAATAGTTCCAAATTCTTCAGCTGAAATACACAACTTTCAACGTACTTTTTGTCAAGGAAGATTACAAGTTGTTTTATGGTTCATTTACACGCTGATTTGTCGGGCCGAGTACTTGTATAAAGCTTCATTCGGTATTGGCCCAACACTGAAAAAATATGTGACAAGTACGCAACATATCTTTTAGGCCAAGTAAAAAAAAATACATTTTTATTGTCCCCGCCCGCACCGTTTTTTGGAGCCGCATCCTTTTTTCTTTTATTTTTTATTTTCACAGATATAACTGAGAAATAATAAATAATAAATAAAAAGGGCCGCATGGACACGTTTTCGGAAAGCTCCGGACGATAAACATGTTTTTTTTTTACTTGGCCTTAGTGTTGAAAATGCAAATCAAATACGCCGCGGACTTCGCTGCTCAGAGTAAAGTTGGCTCGACTTAATTGCAGCGTATAAATCAGTCATTTATACAGTGTGAAAATGCGCGATTTTCTATTAATGAGTTGTCCTCTTTGGCAACGAAGGAATCAAGACAACCATGCATGAGAGCGCGCATATAAATAGCTATTTACACTTTATATGACCAAACAACTATTGACAAGAAGATTTAGAGCTAATCTAATCTCAAAATAAACTTCAGACATCTGGTATATTCAAATTAAAAAATGTTAATCCAAAAACAAAACAATACACACTATTTGTGGAAACCATTCTCACTTGAAAAAGGTTCCCTATTTTCGCTTAATTCTCAGTTTCAGGCTTAATAACTCATTTTGTCCGGATTGAGAAGTTAATTTTAATTTTAATTAAAGTTTGGTGTTCTAAAAGCATTAGATGTAGTTAAAGAGAATGAAAAGGAAACTGGGCGAGTGTCACAGCAATTAATCTCTGTTAGCAGGATAAAGTTTTACTTTTTCACTTTCGAAAAATGACTTTATATAGGCCAAGTAAAAAAAATACATGTTTATCGTGCCCGCCCGCATCGTTTTTTGGAGCCGCATCCTTTTCTCTTTTCTTTTCACAAATTGTCTCCAAAACGAAGTCAAACGTCACAAGCGGTTAGAAACTGCTTTGAAATGTGGCTTTATGAGCATGGAAATGCTTTATATGAACATAGATTGCCCTAAAACAGTCGTAGTCATTTTGTACGCGAAATATAGCATAAACCAATAAAACAAGGAATAAACAAGGAGCAAAAAGAAATAATAAATAAAAAATAAAAAGGGCCGCATGGACACTTTTTTGGAAAGCTCCGGACGATAAATATTTTTTAAATAAATTTTTATTAACAACATTTCTATCTCTTTTTCTACATACAATCAAACAACACTACACATTGTCACATTGTTGTGTACGTACATAGACTACTTAAACTACATGACTACTTACAACAAAGAACTACATGAGTGCCAACAATAATATTAAACATCTAAAGCAACAAATAGTTTTTCTCATTTCGAAAGGTGGTTTAGTAATAAGCCTCTTGATTGTGCAGTACATTTATCCGGACGATAAACATGTTTATTTTTTACTTGGCCTTATAGCCCAAACCATTACTTCGCGCTGTGAATTTCAAAGTGTTGTTTGACTTTAAGCAATTATTGGATGAGGTTTTTGTGATTTCCAGAATAAACAATGTCGAGACAAGTGGAATCAGGCGAGGCCGTAAGGCCGAATTTTTAGTAAATTTTTAGTAAATTTTTAGATTCTTACTAAAAATAGGACAAGGTTGCTCGCCTTAATCAAATATATGCAGATATAACAAGCTATTATTAATGCATGGGGAAACTAGTTGCTAAGGAAATGCGTTTTTTCACAAAAATTGAATTCAATAATTGTTTTATTATACATTGATTCAGTAAAAATACTTTTTTTTTCTGTCAAGCAATTTCTTTTACACAAGCGCCTTGTTAAATAGGGGAAACATTCAAGAACTGTAGTCCCATGATACATAATGCGCGCGTAGGATCAAGAATCAGCATGCTGATTCTTGGAGACCCTTAAAGTGCGTGATTCCCAAAGTTAAGCGCGCGCTTTTAGCCAATCAGAATCGAGATAGTTGAGTACAATGTATAATAATAGTGCTTATCAAGCCAATCAGGTCGTTGTCCTTTTTCGCCCTAGAACACAGTTAGAACAGTCAACTAGGGTGCTTACCATTGGTCACGAAAAACCGGTAGTTTCGGTTGGGATTCCAATGGTACAGTCGATATTTCGGTCATTCCGGTTGGTACGAGAGGTTCAGCTTCAGAGGTTGTCTCGCCGTTCCAGTTGGAACGAACCGACCGGAATGGTTTGTACCATTGGCACTCCAACCGGTTTAATGACCAAATAAGGTAGCCGATCCGAACCGAAATGCGAATAAGCGAATGGTAAGCGCCATTCCACTCGGTATTTTATCCCAACCGGAATATTCTGTACCATTGGACGCTGATCAAACCAACCGCTTTTCCTTGACCAATGGTAAGCACCCCTAGTCTTCAACTGGGTTTTCGTCGCTTCAGAAAGCCAGTCTACTGCTCTAGGTGAAAAGGACAAGGACATGATTGGCTTAGAAGGTTTGACAACAAATGGTTTCCATGAGGTCGCATCAGTCGTCCCAGTCGACCGTGAAACAATAGAAAAATTCCAACTTCCATTGTTACGACTGGAGCGACAGATAGGTCCTTATGGAACCAGCCTTTAAAGATTCGGGAAACACCGACAGATAAACAAACCCGTTTAGGCTTTTTTGGCTTGAGCACAGTGCTGATTTCTGCGATACGGTGGCGAGCAGCCACAACTTTATCCCGTACCACACAAAGGAAATATAGAAAATAGAAGACAAGAATAAGCATAAGTTAGCAGGATTAGTTTTAATTTTTCACTTTCAAAAACGTTCCGGGGAGTGACGAAGTGATCATTGGGCCGATGTATGGAAATTGAAGAACGGGACTCGAGTGTTATTCAGCCATACATTTTGTATGCTGCTTGCCTGGAAAATCTATCCTTTTGAAAATCTATCCCCAAGAAAACTCTGATTCCCCTTTTTAGAAATCAGGCCGATAAAAAAAACAGACGCAAATAAAAGATGCGCAAACATAAACATAGAAACCAAAATCAAAATCAATCAAGCAAACAAACGAGAAACTCCTGGAGAAACTGGAGCAACTATCCACTCTCAGGGAGTCGGGGCCTGGGGGGCTAGAGGGCTTTAGCTCCCCCCCCCCCCCCCCCATATTTCGCCAAGTTTTCTTACATTTTCACTACACTCAGCCCCCCCCCCCCACCTTGCCATACAATCTTAATAATAAGCCCCCAGTCCCCCACTCTTGGAGCGCACGTGTGAAGAATGAGGATGGAAATAACCAAGTGTATCATGAGCTTTTGGTGTTTCCTTTCTCACACGTCAGCCATTTTGGATAAGATCCATTATTGCTTTCCTCATGGAAACTCATAATCATGATGAGGCTTAATCCAAGATGGCACTGAGCCGTGCGATAAAGACGAATAGGATAGTTATCATAGTTTAGTACAACTACGAAAGGCTGCAACTACTAAATTTCTCGCTGACAAGTTTAAAAACGAGCAAGAAAAAAATGCGTAAATGAAGACACAATGGTTCCCAACAGCGTTATAAGAAGTGTCTATTTTTAGTAAGATATTTTTTCATGTGTATGTTTGCTTGGTTAGTTTCCCGCTAACCGAAAGCTTTTAATAGAACCACCAGCTGTTGTTGCATTTCATTCGACGTATGCGGTGCATCAGTACAATACGCAGTTCTGTTAAGCGGTCCTTCGTGTAGACTTAATGAAACTTTTTCACGTATTTCTGAACATCCACGTCTGATAAAACGAATCTAATAATAGATTGGTTTACAACTCATCCATGTTGTATTTAGAATTTGAACCACATAAAAGTCAGTAGCCGGGAGTCATTTGCGTCTGTAGCCTCGAGCTTTATTTAACCGCGCGCATTGAGATATTGGTTTACCTGTGGTTAGGAATCAAGTGAGCTTTCCTTCCGCTCTAATCACATGTAACTACAGCATAAAAGGAGGGGAAACGCGCCCTAGTTTGGCGCCGAGGCGACTAAATAGGCGTCTTGTTTTTCGACTGAGGTCGGAAGCAATTTTAACAGGCCACACCTACTTGGTTACAGTGCGTATCCGTGTATCTATAAATCGCTACGATAAAAAGACCAGTACCAGGCGTTTGTCACCTTCAGTTGTGTGTCACTGCGCGGGCCAACTGAGAAACTCTTGCACTCTATTTCTTTTCTACAACGCTAATGAGAATATAGAATATAACCACATCAAAAAGCTGACTTAAAGGGCCGACCAGTTGACTCTTGAGGTGACCTAAAAAACACTGCACGGCCCGAAGGAACGAAGACTCTGCAGACTTATCGTCCACTAAAGTCTTCGTATTTCTGTGAAATATATGGGTTGACAAACAGGAGTTAAATTCTAGGTTCACCACTGTCTCAGCATGTTGTGAAGCTTACATTCTTGATTGAAGGGGGTGGGGGTGGGGGGAGGGAGGCAAAGTAGACCATCTAAAGTACGAGAAAAGCCTTCACCGGCTCAAGATAGGTCCACTCTACGTTCGCTACTATTTTCGAAGACGAAGACTCTGCCAGCGTCGCGTTGTTCAACTGGCACGTGCCCGGCTCCCCTTCCTTGTAATTCACGGATTCGCATTCAGATCCCGCCACGAGACAGTACCCGACACAGACTTCCACGGATGTCACGTGAGTTTCTTTGTAGAAAACGTGACCAGATAGGTAGCGCGCCGTTGTTGGCGCAAAGAGAATATCAGGTGAGGACATCTCCAGATCTGTGGGAATGGAATACTAGATTTTAATTTCAACTGTCGCACCTCGGGAAACATTGTCCATGCACAAAGCGGATGTTAAAAAACGTAAGTAAATCTCTTGCTTTGAAAACAAACTTCCCGCCCATAACCTGACCTATAGCAAGCACGTCTCACAGCCCATATTCTAATATTTGATTCCGAGGTGTTTGTTCGAGGAGCGTTTCTGATTGGCTTACATGTTCCCGCCATTTTTGACGCGCGCGCGTGCGACACAGGAAGCCCACACAAAATATTTAGCAAATATTAGTTTGAATATTAGGAAGTCTATTATTATTTCTTTTCTATGAAAACATCGAGTAACAGAAAGTATTCAGCCGAGTACCAGGCCAGCCATATGCAAATACAAGGTTGATTAAAAAACTGGACAAGGTTTCGAAATCTTTCAGTATTTAACATTTTTCGTTAGAAAGTGACGAGTTCTTTCTGGTAAATAATAATAAGAAATTCCATACCTCTAATAGTAGCGAGTCGCCGCGTGTCCAAAACACTGCTCGGCAGTCTGCCAAACAAATACACGTAGTAGCCATAGCATTGCCGCACTTTGACGGTCGCCTTACGGCTGCAACAGTCACTTCCGGTTCGATAACAAATATCACGTGACACGATGCCATTCTCTCTCCTTGGGTGTTGCCCATTCATCCATCCAGGAGACTGGCTCCCAAAGCCTCCCAGTTCAGGGCAATGGCTTGCTATTCGTACTGGATATTGTGCTTCAAATCGATACCAATTCCCATTGGTTAATGACGCACCATCTCCTCGTCTCGCCACTTCTTTTAAACGAATATGATGGAAGCACGGGTGGTATTCTCCTGCAATTGGTGAAATGCGTCAATTTTCATAAATTTGAAGCACCAATTTGAAGCACATTTCTTTATAGCACCATCAAAGCTATGAATTCAACGTAAGGTCTCCAGCTCTCTCGATGTTGCGCGTTGTTCTTCCAGTGGTGGACTACTTAACCATTATCCTGCGAGATTGCGCAGAATATCGTCTGATACTTAGCCGACGAGGGACGAAGTCCCGAGTTGGCTAACATCAGACGATATTCTGCAAAATCGAGCAGGATAATGGTTTTATTATTCAGCACATCGATAGCACAAAACCCCCCGAAGAACATGACTTTTGTGTATTATTTACGAGCTCAAAACATCATATTTCCCTCAGAGACGGATATCGCAGGATAGCTGTCATGTACAGAAGACAGCTATTGGCGTTCCAATGACCATATTTGGGCAGTGCATCGATGTGCTGAATAATAATAGAAGTTAGCTGTGACCAGACATTTGGATTTTGAAACTTAAATACCCGGTTTTTCTTCGCATCATTTCATGCCAAGTTTCTAACTGCAATGAACTCTTACTAGCTGAATTATCACTTAGTAACAAGTACAGTACATTGTATTAAGGTTTGTCCTTGTAGCTGTCTGCTCTTGGGAAATAAAATTTAAAACCAGTTCAATTAAAATGGAGTATAGTTAGAAACGTTCCTTGCACGGAAGGGGCTTGCAGACCAGAATCCCCCAAAATATCTTCAAAGACTCGTTGTGTGCTGGTGCCTGGTGTCCATAGAGATAGTCCGCGACCATAGAAGAGTGAGAGTACAGCCTTACCCATAGCGATGCTGCTGCCCTTGTCCTCGTTAATATGTTCTTGAGTCAAAGCTGTTCTGTAGATGCGTACGTTTGCAATCCATCCTCTGTACAATACTGACCACGGCATCCCGTCATTCCCAATACGAATCTTAGTAAACAGCAAAGAGAAATGATCGGCGGAGGAACAAACAGCAGTTGAACGGTATGTCCTAGACACAAGTTGCCACAACATACCTTAGACGTTGCTCGAAAATGTGTTAAAAATTGCTCGAAAGTTGCTGTTTTTTCTCGTAAAGTAGCCCAAAAGTGGCTAAATTCTTTCACAAATTCACCATAAGGTAAAGTCAAGTGCAACTGCAAACTGGACTCCCATATTTTTGGGGCGGGTCTGCTCATCGTGCCTTTTAGGGGTTAAATCAGGCCTCTGGTACGTACCTTTTATGGGGTAAAATTCGAAAACTTGAAATTTTTTTCCAGATAGGTACCTCTGAGGGGACAGTTCTAGCAAACTAGCAACAATGGTTTTATCAATATCACACTAATTAACTAAGCCACGCCCTTTTTGGTACCTTTTAAAGATAAAATCGAAAGTTCCCGACGAGCATCCCCGCCCCAAAAATAGGAGCTGAAAGTGCGAAAGAGGTTTGATAATTTGGCCGCGTGAAGCCCTGCACGTTTCTCTGTCCTCTTAAACACACGGGAAACGCTTGCTACGCAGGGTAAGATGTTGGAAATGATGATGTTGCTGATGATGATGACATGATAAGATTATTGCCTTGATGAAGACGCCAGAGAGGTTGACGATGGTACGTGTTGTCGATGTTTAATGATAATGATGGAATGGTGGTGCATGGTGGTTAACCAAGAGCATACCTTATAATTAGTCGACAGCTCGATTTTTCCTGAGTTTCGCTCATCGCGTTTTACTCCATCAACATAAATCCTCTGCACACCAGACGGATAATCATACGTAAACGCAACGTGTACCCACACGTCCAGAGTTACATTATACGAGCTCTCTGGTGGCAGATTAAAGGTGTCTCTCCTGGAAAGCCTCCCATACACCGATCCATGTAGCATCACTAGGTGAACGCCCCACACGCTAGAGGAAGGCGGTCTGTAGGTTACTAGGGGACCGCATTGTACTTGAGGGCGTATCCAGGCTACTATGGATATTGAATACCTGCCATAAAGGGAGAGAAAGGGGGGAAAAAGATTATATTGCTAGTTAAAAGTTAGAATTAATCAGTTTGCATTAGAATATTTATTGGCCCCATAAATTAATGCGCATAAAGAAGTGCGCAATCCATGCTAACACTGGAGTGAGTGAGTGACATGCAGTTCGGCGTTGAGCAATGAATTTCCCTGAGATTTAACCCCAAGTAAACAGCATTCCTGCACAACAGAATAGCACTTTAGGAGTAGTGTGTCAAAGTACCTTGTATCACGTTTGTTGTTAATGGATTTTCAATATACTATTTGCCGTCCCGTCAAAGTCTAATCTTGTGAGAGTATTGTGTTAATTACCTTGTATCAAGTTTGTCGTTAAATGGTATTTCGATATAACTATTTGCTGTCCCGTCAAAGTAGAAGGCTCCTCCTCTTTTCCCGCCCGGCCCGTCACTCACGTGCACGTTGGACTGAATACCATTCGGTAGGTTGTTATCGCTGATGTCTCTCGTCCCGTAGACAGCATTGAGGGGATAGTAAGCCACAGGTTTGGGAAACCCTGGTATTAAATACCAAATACAACTAAGTTGATGGGGGAGGGTAGGATATGGCGATTGGCCGATAAAATTCGAGGTATAAACCACGCTAAGCGGCAAAGAAATCTGCATCAGATGGTTAACGGTGTAGGTTGCTCTCTTGCGCTGAGTTATTGGAACTATTTTCAGTCTAGAATGAAATTTCGATGCCTTGAGACAAACTCGTACCACCCAGTACTGTAGTGGCGCGCAATGAATTCTGGGGCGAGAAGCGAGGCGCGCAAACGTTTGTGGACCGGGTGAAAGAAGATAAATCCTCCCCATAGCCTTTGCACGTCTGCCAAGTAAAGCAAATCGGCAACAGCCCGAGCAACGCCAAGACTCACGAAATAAAAAGATAAGTAACGGCTGGGTACGAGTGTGGCCTTTAGATTCGATTTATCTATTAGAATCAAATAAAAAATTAAGGTCCTTATGTGACGAAAAGTACCAATAAATAGTTACCCATATGAGAGCAAGCGTGTGTAGTTTCGCTGATCTGTTCCGCAGTTAAAGCTACGTTGTACACCTGAAAACAAGCTATTCGTCCCTTGTAACAGCGACTGTTCCAACCGTTTCTACCAAGACGTACCTGTGGATGAATGACTCCTTTTATTTTAGTTGTTTTCGGAAGTTCCTGATCCCCCCCCCCCCCCCCCCCCCCCCGATCTCATTACTGTGGGAGAGCTTTTTCGTTGAATTTTGTATCCGTTTGTTTTCTCATTCGATCTGTTACGTGATCAAAACCGTCGTTTTTGAAACGCTAACGGCCAAAACCAAATTTGGAAGTATTTACCTTATTTGGAAGTGATGGTAGATCCCCTTCCGATAAGAATTTTGTCGACATTTGCAAAGAAAAAACACTGAATTTTAAGCGGGAACTTCCAGAAATTTTAGCGACTCGATTTTTCAAAGCATCCTCCATATGTTGGATCTAGCTTAGCAGCCAGGCAAGATCTATTTTGAGCATCCACAGGGAACCCGCGCGGCTTTCCCCAGTCCCCTTAGGCATTTTGCAGAATGACGGCTTATTTTTGATATGGTAATAAAGTACGTACCATGTGATTTGTGGCTTGCTCCTGCTGAACAGCATTCGCAGTAGCAACCTCAGTACCATTCAAGAAGAGCTTTTGATGTCCAGAGTAGTAATCATACGAGAATGCTACATGATACCATCCAGAAGACGAAGGTTGATCCAAGAGATTGTACGACACAGCATTATCCATCGCCCAATCCCCACGTCTTGACAACCGGCCAGAAATGTACGTGCTGCTAATGATCCAGAAGTGGACTCCGTAAGAAAGATTTGGCGCTATATATTCCATAATCGGACCGTCCTGGTTCTCCGGTCTCACCCAGGTGGCAATCGTGAAAGAGTACCTGAAACATACAATATCATGAGTAGCCCATTAACAGGAGCATCCACTAAACAACATGTGTCTCTCGGTGGTGAAATCATTTTGAGCCTAAGTTGTAATATTGTAAAAATTCCTGTCGATTTTACGCCACTTTAAAGGAGGTCGCTGGTCACCGGCTGCTTCCGATGTTGGTTGAGGTTTCTGTTCATAAACTCAAATAACATGGCTGCCACACTACTGTGCTCCTATTACCAGATGATTGTTTAAAATCGAAGAATACTTCCCCCAAATACCTTGTGTCTATTTTGTCGTGTTGTGGAATGTCGATGTAACTGTCCAACGTTCCAGCAAAGTAGTATGACTCCCCTGGGCTTCCGTCCGGACCATCTTGTAGCTCTACGTTAGATTTATCACCAGGGGGGAGGTTATTCGCGCTTATATCCAGCGTCCCATACAAGCTGTTCAGCGGATAAAACGCCATGGGTTCCGGTGCACCTGAAACAAAAGAATCGATACACGAAGAAGTTTGAAACCTTAATATTTGGTGAAACCAGCTATACATACACATCTTTATGTTTAAAACACACAATTAATACCTTCACAACTAACAATTTTATAAAGTAAAAAAAGCCAGGGACGTGTAGCGTATGATAGAAGGTCAGCACGACTCTGCGAAAGACATATTAGCGATTCGGCAATTAAAGCGCAGCGTGTTAACGCGCCATTAGAACAATATACGTTAGCACGTTAGTCATGCGCTATAGAACAACATACCTGATCCACTGGCCCCACGTAACAGTGACACTACCTGTGAAAGAAACAACAGTTAAAATGGCGTGTTATAATTTGGTGCTGCTAAAACAAAAGGGGTAGTATGTAATACCACTTGAACCCTGCCAAGCGAAAGGGACCTTTTACATGGTTTTGTCAAATTTCTATTTTGAAGTGTTTTAGGTAGTTACTCTTTCACGATGACAGAGCGGAAATGACCTGCTAAAATCACTAAATTTCTAATAGTAAGGTCTTAACTCAGATAAGCTTGATTTTTTTGTATACAGACTCCTTATCCGTTGAAAAACGAAATATCAAAAATGAATTTTTTCTAATGGATCCGTCTTTGAGATATTAGGCTTTAAACTTTGGTTTCTATGCCATTTTATGGGAGAATTAGGGTTTTGATCAGGAATTATGCAAATTTTGTCGAATCATATCTAAAATTCCTATTCTTCAAATTTCTTTAAAATCTGGACTTAAAGGTTTTGGTCATAGAAAGTCCTCGTATACGGAATCTTGAGCTTATATATTTCCCGGGGGGGGGGGGGGGGGGGACTCCAACATTTTTTTGTCGGGGATGATCGTCGTATCTTTTAGGGGTTAAAATCACGACGGTTTGGTCTCTTTTAGGGGTGATCGTGATCTTCAATAAATTTTAAGGAGATTGGTATCTTTTAGGGCCGAAACTGTGTCCAAATTGTTTTTTCTTATGATGGTGCTTCTAAAAACCGTGTAAGTAAATGAGATTATTCTATTCGAGAAGACGATAAATTAGAAACAAACACGGGAATTTCTTGATGGGTATCTTTCACCTGTTACCTGTTAGTCCGGTCAAATTAGCCCGAAAAAACCCCGAACCTGGAAAAAATTGCAACATGGGAAATTTTTTAACAGTGTCGACTTTCTAGCAATCGAACGGGCTTCCTGTGGTGTCTTGTCTACCTTGTTACCACGTTCTTGACCGCGATAAAAACGGCAGAAAATGCACATAGCATCTTTCTTCGAGTGTATTCGAGTTCTGGCTGAGTTTTAAGCTTTCTGGGTCAATAAAAATAGTGAAAAACTTACTGGGATTCCAAATATGGTATGGAGATATTTCCTTATAAGGAATTGAAGAAAGTCGACACATTTTCAAGGGAACTATCTTGATATGCATATGTAGGAATAACATATCCAAATTTTGTAGAAATCCGGCTGGGGGAAGTTGGTTAAATTTTTGGTTTTACCGGCGACGTCAAGGGCGCCTTTTTGTTTTCGGCGGCACTTAGATACTGAAAACACAGAAACTGGGAGAATGTTTATAGACTGTACAGATGAAACCGGGGAAGATTTAACAAGGTTTTTCGGTTGAAACAAATAATCTGAGCGATGAGTTACGGCTATGAACAATTTATTTCTTTTATTCTTTTAGTGTATAATATTCGAACTTTAGTGTATCACCACGCGGGAAATACAAGGATCATATGGGATTTGTCAAAACGCAGGATTATTTAGTTATTATTTTGCAGAATTGGTTATAAACAAACACAAAATTCACATCTATGCAATCACATTATGCAGTAGAAAGAAATAGTTCGATATATCGGTCAATATCACACCGAGTTACGGCCCTACAGTCTATAGCCCTCCATTCGAATTGTTCGCTTTCATTGTCTAAGTGCCACCGAAAACAACGGGCTTTCCTTCGTGCAGACGGAAAACCCCAAATTTAACCAACTTCCCCCGAACGGATTTTCACAAAATTTGGACACGTATTTCTCACATATGTTCCTGAGAATTTGCTGTATAAAATTCCCATGTTGCAATTTTTTCCAGGTTAAACGCTAAATTGACCGGACTATGTGTCCTTCGCGCCTACTTGGTACATAAGACCTCATCTTTTAGGGTACCTTTTAGGGTAAAATATTTTTTTAGCCACGCCATGGCCCGCCATGTTTGGTATCTTTTAGGGGTGAAACTGAAAATTTCCGACGATCATCCCCGACAAAAAATATTGGAGTCCCCCCCCCGGGATATATTTAATTAGTATATACTACACGGGAACCTCCATAGATCGCGCGTTTTGATTGGTTCGCTATCTCGGGATAATGCCACAATATTCCGAGATCGGAAGCATTATCCCGAGATTGAGAAGCCCGAGGGCAAGTGGTTCGGATATTTTTACTTTCTAAAGGAACTATCTGATTCGAAATGCAACGGAAAAATCTTTCTCAATTAATTTATGTTGTCTCTTTAGTTTTTTCAAGGTGAATCAGAGAGAGAATGTATTTCTTGAACTTCGAAAATGTGCTGTTCTTGTTTTTCAGTTCTCATATAAAACATACCCCGTACGAAAGGTCACTAGAAGAAAATCTGCTCACGCCCCCACTGGTTGTCTCTTATGATTTCCCCAAAATCACGCAATATTTTTGCAATTTGCCAATTTTACGCCAAGTAATACGAAATATCAAAAACCAGCATACGGAATATAGAATATACATCTTCCCTCTCTATAGTTGTGATAGTTTGAACCTCAAAGTCGTTTGTTTCCTGCGGAGAATTTGCAATTGTTTCCGATCGCTTGTGACAGCATTTACAAGGCGTTCATCGACTTCTAGGCATATGTTGGGATAGACTGGGTTTTTATAAGCTAGCAAAAGGACCAATCAAAAACCAGCAACCGTATTCGAATAGTCTATTGAATTTCACGGATTTTGATGCATAATATGCTCTCGTTCGGTGCGATTTAGCGCGGAGAAAATGGCAGCGGAAAACTTGTATGTGCTCAAAATTACCGTTCTCGTGACCTTCTCGTCGTAGCGCTAGGCGATCAAAGCACTGGAAATACTGGATCGAAAGGCATTGAGAATACCCATCGTTTAATTACGAAATTAACAAGTAAGTTCAGTTTTGAGTTTTATTAACTCGAGGTTTTATTTCGATTGATCGCTCTATATTTTAGTGAAGATAAAGTTCTTCATGAAATAGTATTGATCGTTCTGGCATGGTATCCGAAGATGGAATTGTAATTCGCTCAACAAGGCAAATAAATTAAAGTTTGGCTTCATCGTAATCGTACTACTTCGCCGAATCCAATTCAACATAATGGTTTTCAGTGTCGCTTGCTCATTGTCTTTGAACTTCGTATAGCTTTCTATCTTTCTATTTTCCTTTACTTGGCAGATAGATTTGAGGTAATTTGTATTTCGTGTTGAAACTTTAGTCTGACGGCTTCGGCATGTGAATTATTTAATATTTGAGTCAATTACGCATGCGTAGAGCATCAAAATAACGTCCGCGCTGGCCTGGACCCCAAATTAGCAAATGTTCACGCTTGTATGGGATAAGTTTCATATGCGGAATCACAGATCGATGATTCGTTCACGGCACTTTTTTTTGAGAGACGAATTACATTCACAACAACATATTAATTAAGGCAATTTTGTCGAAAACATATCACTTTGCCGAACATTTACATGTACCTGTAGGTTGGAAGGGACAGTAAATCGTAGAAGCCAGTCATTGAGTGCAGTTTAAGAGAGAATTGCTTACCGTCGACTTGTTGATTCGCTTGATCACGAGCCATCCGACATCAAACGTATTTAAAGTGGTCTCTCTTTATGAACAAGGTCTTCCTCGTTGTCCCAGAGTTTGAAGAGGTTAATTTCCCAAATTTCTGTTTGAATATTCCAAACGAATCTTGAATTTCTCTGCCAGCAGGTTGAAAAATATAGTCATCCATCGGTGGTGAAATGGCGACCAAAGGCAAAGTGTTTTCAGCGAAGCAACTCTGCAGTTTCACAATCCATAATCCAAGGCACAAAATGCGAATTTATCCCTTGAATCCATCCTTGCAACCTTCTAAAAACTTAAATCGTTTATCGTAGTCGATATTAAGGTTTTAAAACAAGTGTTTTCTAGCGTTTTTGCTTCTCTAAAACAGCAGCAAGTTTCCACCATGTGTTCAGTAGTCGAATGCTTGTAGTGAAGTCTGACGTAATGTCACGTGCGTGACAAACGTCACGCATACAGAAAGAGGCTACAAAATGTCGGCAAACGCCACATAGTGTCGTTCGGATATTTTTTGGAGTGTTCCCGTGTAGTATATACTAAAACAATTATTCTCCTCAGGCTCAGTGAATAGTGGCGAATAGTCCCCTCGACCTCCGGTCTCGGGGACTATTCGCCACTATTCACTTCGCCTTCGGCGAATAATTGTTATATGGCGAAGTTAGACATAGTCATTTTTGATCATTTTCGCTCTATCTTTCACGATACTTATGTATCTAAACACTGAGCATATTGGTCGTCCAAATTTCGCACCGGCAAAGTGGAGATTTTGGCAGTTCGATTTTTCAATTTTATTATATAGATTTAGCCACTGGCTAAAAGCGGAGCTCCTGGTTGTAAAATGTTCTGTGTGAATGAAAGGGACACCATATCACGAGACCACATCATTTCGCTCATCTGGTGACCTAGACTACACTACCAAAGTTTGGTTGTTTTAGAGTCTTCCCTTCACGAGATATTAATTTTTCAATCACTGATGACGTCATCGATGACGTCACATCATGTGTCCGTGTTACAGCACCCCCTTGTGGCATAGACAAAATATCCCAAGTATGGTTGTCTTAGCATGTTCCCTTGAGGAGATATGATTTTTCTTTGCATACCACAGGGTTCCCATGTGTACACGGACGGACGGCGTACGCGCGCTATAGGTTTAATACCAGAAAAATAAGAAAAAATCATGTCTCCCGAAGGGTAGCTTCTATAGAAGCCAAACTTGGACAAACTTTCAAAGACCATAAGAGGAACTCTACACCAAACTCACGTGCCCTTACGTCATCAATGACGTCATCAAAATGATCCATAATGCCCGTGACGTTCAAAAATCAACTCGATAGTATACTATACGTTTTTCCCTTAGGTATGGTGCTCCGCTAGCGCGGGCCTTCGGCCCGCGCAGGAGCTCCCCTATAAGGGTCTGCATAGGGACTGTAGGAATTCTGAAACTTCTTTCGGGGCCTCACTTAGCGACTAAAAATAAACAACTTTTTTTCAGCTTTATGGTGCTAGGCAAGTTTGAATAGACTGAAAGTCTAAATAGTGCAAATAAAGGCGGAGTATTTGTGTAATTGTTAATTGCGTTTTTACCTTAATAATTCCAATGCAGACTTTTGTAAGAAGCAGCATTCTAAAAGTATTATCTGGTTTACCCTGGTACCAGAGTCTCCGAGAGTTATCCGTTTGACAGCGTGTCTTGCTTGTAGAATCGATAAAAGAATCACAGAGTTCTCCTACGGCAAAATTTCACCTGCCTTGTTTAGTGTCAAATGCGTTGCAGTGGTTATTAAACTAATTCGCTTGCGTATTGTGAGAAACTATAGAAGAAAGCACTCTGGGTATCCGCGGGGATCGACCATCATTCGTATCATTTTGACTAATTAAAGTTTGTTGTTTTACTCGACGTTTGTGCATGCGCACGAAATTTTCAACTTCTACTAACATCGCTTTCTTTTTCAGTGAATAATAATAATATATAGAGGATATTACACGGTGGCTTGAAGATATGAGTTTTATTTTCGAGTGGCAAGAACAATATTTCACGAATGAGCGCAGCGAATGAGTAAAATATTGGTTTTTGACACGAGAAAATAAAACTCATATCTTCAAGCCACCGTGTAATTTTCTTTTTATTATATAGACAAACCAGAAAAAATATTCCAAATTGATTTCCAAGCACTTTTGTTTTGACCGATATCCTCACTAGTGAGGATATGGAAAATATGTCACTGAGGACCCGGATGTAGCTTCGTATGAGATCTACGAGTGGCGTATTTCCCAGTAAAACACTCATGTCTATATAATAAAATATAATACAGAATTTCTATAGCGCCATTTCCTGAAGCTCAATGGGGCGCTATTGAGCTCTTACCGATATTATTATAGCATAGCAGGCTACTTGGTAAATTAACAAACTTGGTCAAGTGGCACAAACTTTATTTAGTTTAAAAGTTTATAGATATTGTATTAGAAGTTTAAAAGTTTAGGTATTGTATTAGATAAAAGCTCGGTTGACAATGTTATATGATTAACACTAATATTGTATTTTGAATTCCCCCTCATCCCAAGTTAGTTACCGCAAAAACCTGCAGGGGAAAATCCCCCCCACCCCCCCAACAAAAAAAATCTTTCACACAACTTATAGCTTGCTCAGCAGTAGTAGCCTGAATTTCAGCCGTCATACCTCGTTCGCGGATTTTCATATTTTAGTCTACAATTTTCTTCCTACGCAACGTTCGGAGTGAAGGAAGAAAAGACGGCTGAAATTCAGGCTACAGCAGTAGATAAATAGGTAATTAGTACGGTGGCTTATAGGGGACACGGCAAAAATAGATATTTTTCTACTTCAAGATAATGATCTCGAAACTTCGTGATATTATCTCGAAATTTTGTGATAATTATCTCGAAATTTTGTGATAATTATCTCGAAATTTCGTGATATTATCTCGAAATTTTGTGATAATTATCTCGAAATTTCGTGATACTATCTCGAAATTTTGTGATAAACATTGTTTAGTTTAAAAGTTAAGTTATTGTATAAGAAGTTTAAAAGTTTAGTTATTGTATTAGAAGTTTAAAAGTTTAGGTATTGTATTAGATAAAAGCTCGGTTGATAATGTCATATGATTAACACTAATATTGTATTTTCAATTCTCCCCCTCATCCCAAGTTAGTTACCGCAAAAACCTGCAGGGAAAATCTCCCCCCCCCCCCCAACAAAGAAAAATCTTTCACACAACTTATAGCTTGCTCAATAGTAGATAAATACAGTCGAAGCTCTCGTAAGCGACCACCTCGGGAACGGAAAATTGCGGTCGTTAACGGAGCTGGTCGCTTACGGCTTACGAGAACGGCTCTCGTAAGCGACCACCAAGCGGCTTCCTACTTGAACAATAGGTGTTGGTCGCTTACGAGAGCTTAGTACAATAAATCTACAAAATGTCATGTGATACTAATGCTTAAAATAGTTTGATTTATTTCCCGACTTTAAGTAATATATCAAACACTAGAGAGCGTGTTTGATCAGGATTTCCAAACACCTTAACCGACTTCGAGGTTTTTGAAATGCTCATCAAAAACTCTATCTAATGTTTGATATAGCTTCTCAAACGAATGATTTACAGCCATTCTCAGTTGGATGTTACTAAAACGGGGAGCGGGGACCGGGACCCGGGGAGCGGGAATCCGGGGAACGGGGACCCGCGGTCTGGATACGAGTTTCGATGGATTTTTCGCGAGAACCAATACGTCCTTAACTGCATAGATCTGCAAAAATGAAAATAACAGAGAATTGTTTCTCTGATGTGAGAAAAAGAGAACCGTTATTACGTTGGGGATATTTTCATCGGCATGTTTTCCTTCTTGTTAAAACAAAAGCTTGCAAAGAATATTATGGAAACCCAAGAATTATGTTGATGAGAAAAGGTATATTTAACAATTAGACCTCGAGGCCGAATGTGCTATGATGAATAGACCATGAGGCAGAAGGCCGAATGGTCTATTGATATCATAGCACATGAGGACGAGAGGTCTAATTGTTTTAGTATAAACCAACTAGTTGGTCGGTTTTGGCAATGAATTATTTTATGTTGAAAAAATCAGGTTTTCTTGCAAAGAAAGTCGGTTGTTTTGCCAGGCACGGTCTATCACTAATAGACCATTAGTAGCTCAGCCAATCAGAATGCAGGATTTGTAATAGACCATTAGCTGGTTTATACTAATGATGTATAGGAGGATGGAAATTACGTGACTTCGCACTACTTCGTCTTAACATATGAACACAGAATGTGCTAGGGGGTGTTAACAAGACCGCACTCTCCTCGCTCAACTGCCAGACGAGCCAGACAGTCAAAGTACTATCAACCATCCTCTGATTTCCTGGATATAGAAACATGAGTTCTCAAATAACCTTGAGTGGGACACTCATGAACAAAGAAGAGTAAAACTTTTCGAAAAGCAGCTGTGGCCTCTATGTTTTGTGTCATTAACCTCTCTCCAGTGCGACTGAAATCAATCATCACAAATTCATCTGCCTGCCTCTGACTGCATTTAAAATGGTGTTTTAGCACGAAAACCGGTAAAACGGCTTGCATTTCTTCGAAAGGAATTTTCAATCGCGAACGGCCGCCATGTTTTTATAATGCAAAATGGGCAAAACCGCTGAAAACTCGTCTCCAGACCGCGGGTCCCCGTTCCCCGGATCCCCGTTTTAGTAACATCCTTCTCAGTTACACGCGGTCGCCGGGAAAAAAGCTTGCAAGCGAAAACACGTTTTTCTGTCTTTTCTGAGCGCGACAAGCCGGCGAAAGCACGTGCGTTGCCATGGAAACTTTGACAAAAAACGACTTTTTCGCTTGCAAGCTTTTTTCCCGACGACCGCGTGTAACTGAGAATGGCTGTAATGTCCAGAAAAAGAAGGAATAAAATCTCAAAATTCTATGCAAATTAAGATCAGGTATCAAACCTTCCTCCACGGTTGATTTTCTTTGTTCAAACTTGATGAATTATTGATGAGTTTGAGAATTAAGAATAGATAACCGCAAATATGTACATTGAAAATAGCATTTCTCCGGTGCAGCTTGTATCAGTTTAGATATTTATGAGGTGATGACTGATGTTTTAAAGACAAAAATTACTGTGGTCGCTTACGAGAGCTTAAAAACAATAGAAAATCTCTATTGGTGATTTGAAATTGTGGTCGCTAACGGAGCTGGTCGCATCGATAAGGCGGTCGCTTACGAGAGCTTGAAATAACAGAGTTTATGTGACATTTCAAATGGGGTTTCGAGAAAATGGTCGTTATGGGAGCTGGTCGCTTACGAGAGCGGTCGCACAGAGAGCTTCGACTGTATTGAAAGTTGAATTGTTGATAAAAATAATTATTATTTTTATATTTAACATATAAAAATACGATTGCATTTGTGAAAGGAACAACCCTGGAACAGGTCTGCACATTGCCAGCCAATCTGTAGAAATGTACTTCACCATCTTCAGAGCAATATTAATACTTCAATGCAGACTAGAAACCACTACTAGTATCTAAAACTAGATAACTATCTAACTAGTATTTAACATGGAGAAATTCGATAAGACAAAAAAAAATCATGTGAAAAAATACCGAAAAAAAGTTCCTGCACAGCCATGGCTCGCAAAAAAAAATCCCTACACACTAATTCTACTCCGAAAAAAAATTTCGTACCACACAAAGGAAATATAGAAAATAGAAGACAAGCATATGCATAAGTTAGCAGGATTAGTTTTATTTTTTCACTTTCGAAAACGTTTCGGGGAGTGACAAAGTGATCATCGGGTTGATGTATGAAAATTGAAGAACGGGACTCGTGTGTGATTTAGCCATACATTTTATATGCTGCTTGCCTGGGAAATCTATTCTTTTTGGAAATCTATCCCCCTTTTTGGAAATCAGGCCGATAAAAAAGCAGACGCAAATAAAAGATGCGCAACATAAACATAGAAACAAATAAAAATTAAGACAAAATCAAGCAAGCAAACAAAAAAACTGGAGCAACTATCCACTCTTGAAGCGCATGTGTGAAAATGAGAGGAATGGTTCCCGGGATGGAAAATAAGTGTATCATGAGCTTTTGGTGTTTCCGGAATGAGCCTTTCTCACTCGGCAGCCATTTTGGATAAGATCCATTGTTTTCCCCATGGAAACTCATAATCATGATGAGGCTGGACATGCAAGAACAAAAAATGTTCCCATCAGAAAGGTGTCTATTTTTAGTAAGATATTTTCATTTTTTTATGGTTTTGTTTGCTTGGTTAGTCTCCCGCTAACCGAAAGCTTAAAATAGAACCACCAGCCGTTGTTGCATTTCATTCGACGTATGCGGTGCGTCAGTACAATACACAGTTCAGTTAAGCGGTCCTTCGTGCTTTTTCACGTATTTCTGAACATCCACGTCTGATAAACGAATCTAATAATAGATTGGTTTACAACTCATCCATGTTGTATTTAGAATTTGAACCACATAAAAGTCAGTAGCCGGGAATCATTTGCGTCTGCAGCCTCGAGCTATATTTAACCGCGCGCATTGAGATATTGGTTTACCTGTGGTTAGGAATCAAGTGAGATTTCCTTCCGCTCTAACCACGTGTACAGCATAAAAGGAGGGGAAACGCGCACTAGTTTGGCGCCGAGGCGACTAAAATCCCCTCAGATAGGCGTCTTGTTTTTCGACTGAGGTCGGAAGCATTTTTGATAGGCCACACCTACTTTGTTACAATGTGTATCTATAAATCGCTGCTCTTAAACACGATAAAAAGACCAGTGGCAGGCGCATACTCGCGCGCCAGTGTCCTTCCCTCACCTCCCCCCTTTTCCTCTTTCCCCTGGGGGGAGGTGAGGGGAGGACCTGGCGCGCGAGGATGTGGCAGGCGTTGGTCACCTTCAGTTGTCAGTCACTGCGGCCAACTGAGGAACTCTTGCACTCTATTTCTTTTTTACAACTCTAATTAGAATATGGAATATAAACACATCAAAAAAGCTGAGGGCCGACCAGTTGACTCTTGAGGTGATCTAAAAAAAATACTGCACGGCCCGAAGGGAGGAAGAGTTCTGCAGACTTATCGTCCACTAAAAATCTTCGTATGTCTGTGAAACATACGGGTGTTGAGATGACAAACAGACGATAAATTCTAGGTTCACCACTGTCCCAGCATGTCGTGAAGCTTACATCTTGATTGAGAGGGGGAGGAGGTGGGAGTAGACCATCTAACTTAAAGTACGAGAAAAACTGGCTCAAGATAGGTCCACTCTACGTTCGCTACTATTTTCGAAGACGAAGACTCTGCCAGCGTCGCGTTGTTCAACTGGCACGTGCCCGGCTCCCCTTCCTTGTAATTCACGGATTTGCATTCAGATCCCGCCACGAGACAGTACCCGACACAGACTTCCACGGATGTCACGTGAGTTTCTTTGTAGAACACGTGACCAGATAGGTAGCGCCCCGTTGTTGGCGCAAAGAGAATATCAGGTGAGGACATCTCCAGATCTGTGGGAATGGAATACTAGATTTTAATTTCAACTGTCACACCTCGGGAAACATTGTCCACGCAAAAAAATTGTTTTGAAAACAACTTCCCTCCCATACCCTGACCTATAGCAAGCACGTCTCGCAGCCTATATTCTAATATAATCTTTGTTCGAGGAGCGTTTCTGATTGGCTTACATGTTCCTGCATTTTTGGCGCGCGCGCGTGTCACACTGGCAGCCCACAACAAATATTTTGCAACAAATATTTCTTTTCTATGAAAATATCGAGTAACTGAAAATATTCAGCCGAGTACCAGGCTAGCCATATGCAAATGCAAGGTTGATTGATAATATGGAGGAGGTTTCAAAATCTTTCAGTATTTAACATTTTTCGTTACAAAGTGACAAGTTCTTTCTGGTAAACAATAAACAAGGGATTCCATACCTCTAATAATAGCGAGCCGCCGCGTGTCCAAAACACTGGTCGGCAGTCTGCCAAACAAATACACGTAGTAGCCATAGCATTGCCGCACTTTGACGGTCGCCTTACGGCTGCAACAGTCACTTCCGGTTCGATAACAAATATCACGTGACACGATGCCATTCTCTCTCCTTGGGTGTTGCCCATTCATCCATCCAGGAGACTGGCTCCCAAAGCCTCCCAGATCAGGGCAATGGCTTGCTATTCGTACTGGATATTGTGCTTCAAATCGATACCAGTTCCCATTGGTTAATGACGCACCATCTCCTCGTCTCGCGACTTCTTTTAAACGAATATGATGGAAGCACGGGTGGTATTCTCCTGCAATTGGTGAAATGCGTCAACATTTTAAAATAAATTTGAAGCATCAATTTGAAGCACATTTCTATATATATAGTACCATAAAAGCTAAATTCAACGTAAGTCCTTCCTGCTCTCTCAGTATGTTGACTACTTAGCCATTATCCTGCGAGATTGCGCAGAATATCGTCTAATACTTAGCCGACGAGGGACGCAGTCCCGAGTTGGCTAAATCAGACGATATTCTGCAAACATCGAGCAGGATAATGGTTTTATTATTCAGCACATCGATAGCACAAAAAAATCCCATTTTTCGTATAAAATACGAGCTCAATATATCATATTTCTCTCAGGCGACGGATATCGCAGGATATCTGTCATGTACAGAAGACAGCTATTGGCGTTCCATTGACCATATTTGGGCAGTGCATCGATGTGCTGAATAACAATAGCAGTTTGCTGTGGAGATAAGGAGTTTGCTGTGGAGATAAGGAATTAACCTTGTGTGAAAGCTGAAGTGTGAAAGCCTCCCATGTGTGCTTCTGAGCGTTAGCAATGGCTAACCGGAGAAAGAGAAAAAATCTCTGACCCCGAGAGGGATTCGAACCCATGACCTCCGGAATTGTACGTCCGATGCTCTACCAGCTCAGCTATCCAGGTCAGACTGGGAGCAGACCGGGGTATATTATACACTTAATGACTGCTTCCGAGGGAAACATCGAGTTTTGTTTCCCGAGAATCTCGATGTTTCCCGAGACGAAGTCGAGGGAAACATCGAGATTCGAGGGAAAACAAAACTCGCTGTTTCCCGAGGGTGCAGTCATTAAGTGTTTTATTATATAGCAAAAAGAAAATACGGTAAAAATAGTCCGCCGAAATTTCTCGTTCTAGCGATGTCGCCCGCGCGGGCAACAACTCGCTGTTTCCCGAGGGTGCAGTCATTAAGTGTTTTATTATATAGCAAAAAGAAAATACGGTAAAAATAGTCCGCCGAAATTTCTCGTTCTAGCGATGTCGCCCGTGCGGGCAACAATTTTTTACTTGTAGCCCGCGCGGGCTACATTGAATTTGTAGCCCGCCACGTGACCATGATAGAACCAATCAGAGCGCGCGCTTTGATCGAATAAAGACGAGCTATATAATATTATTATTCAGCACATCGATGCACTGCCCAAATATGGTCATTGGAACGCCAATAGCTGTCTTCTGTACATGACAGCTATCCTGCGATATCCGTCTCTGAGGAAAATATGATGTTTTGAGCTCGTAAATAATACACAAAAGTCATTTTTTTCGGGGTTTTTTGTGCTATCGATGTGCTGAATAATAAAACCATTATCCTGCTCGATTTTGCAGAATATCGTCTGATTTTAGCCAACTCGGGACTTCGTCCCTCGTCGGCTAAGTATCAGACGATATTCTGCGCAATCTCGCAGGATAATGGTTAAATAGATGTTATGTTCGCGGTGATGAAGTTAGAAACGTTCCTTGCACTTTCCCGCTAGGGGCTTGCAGACCAAAATCCCACAAAAGATCTTGGAGGATTCGCTGTGTGCAGGTGCCTAGTGATAGTCCTACCATAGAAGAATGAGACTATAGCCTTACCCATAGTCATGCTGCTACCCTTGTCTTCAATAATATGTTCTTCTGTCAAAGCTGTTCTGTAGATGCGTACGTTGGCAATCCATCCTCTGTACAATTCTGACCACAACCCGTCACTCCCAATACGAATCTTAGTAAATAAAGAGAAATGATCAGTGGAGGAGAACAAACACAGCAGTTGTACACGGTATAGACCTGGCCACAACTTACGTGCTGGTCATTCAAAATGCACAAAGAATAACGACGAAAAGACTCGGGAGTTTGATTTCCGGGAAGCCAGAAGGCGGTTTGACGGTTGGAAATCAATAGCGAGAGCTCGCAGAATTATGAAAACAGTAACAGTAACAGTAAATTTAATAGCACTCTTTTTACAAAAAAAATATAATGTTTACAATCTTTCAGAAAATAGGAGAGAGAGCACAAGCCACTTGCAGGTAGTTGAAATAACTAATCAAGTCAAGAGGCTAAAGCTCAGCGGAAGCAATACAATTTATTATACATGTTTTAGGAAAATACATCAATACAACACTAAAACAAGAAACAAGAAAACACACACAAAGAAAGACGAGATTAAGAAAATTTTCAATTGCTTTGTCCAAAACAAAAAGAAGAAATAGCAGGTTCAGCTCTCTTTATACTTGCTATAGAAGTAACCGCAGTAACCCCAAGAGCATACCTTATAATTAGTCGACAGCTCGATTTTTCCTGAGTTTCGCTCATCGCATTTTACTCCATCAACATAAATCCTCTGCACACCAGACGGATAATCATACGTAAAAGCAACGTGTACCCACGCGTCCAGAGTCACATTAGACGAGCTCTCAGGTGGCTGACTAAAGGAGTCTCTGCTGGAAAGCCTGCCATACACTGATCCATGTAGCATCACTAGGTGAACGCCCCACACGCTAGAGGAAGGCGGCCTGTAGGTTACTAGGCAACCAGTTTGTACTTGAGGGCGTATCCAGACTACTATGGATAGTGAATACCTGACATAAAGCGGGAAAAGGAAAAAGGTTATATATTGTTAGTTAAAAGTTAGAATAAATCAATTTGCATTAGAATGTTAATTGGCCCCATAAATTTTTATCGCATAAAGAAGTGCGCAATCCACGTTAACACTGGAGTGAGTGAGTGACACGCAGTTCGGCGTTGAGCACTGAAGTTCCCTGAGAAAATCTACGAACAACATCAGGGGAGTTTAACCCCCGAGTAAACAGCATTCCTGCACAACAGAATACCACTTTAGAGTTAGTGTGTCAAAGTACCTTGTATTTCGTTTGTTGTTAAATGGTATTTCAATATAATTAGTGCGTCCCGTCAAAGTCTATTAATCTTGTGATAGTTTTGTGTTAACTACCTTGTATCAAGTTTGTCGTTAAATGGTATTTCGATATAACTATTTGCTGTCCCGTCAAAGTAGAAGGCTCCTCCTCTTTTCCCGCCCGGCCCGTCACTCACGTGCACGTTGGACTGAATACCATTCGACAGGTTGTTATCGCTGATGTCTCTCGTCCCGTAGACAGCATTGAGGGGATAGTAAGCAACAGGTTTGGGAAACCCTGGTAATTAATACCAAATACAACTGAGTTGATAAGGGAGGCCGATAAAATGCGAGGTATAAACCACGCCTAAGGGCGGCAAAGAATCTGATGGTTAACGTGTGGGTTGCTCTCTTGTGCTGAGCTATTTTAAGTCTAGAATGAAATTCTTTCGATGCCTTGAGACAAACTCGCACCACCCAGTCACTGTAGTGGCGCGCAATGAATTCTGGGGCGAGAAGCGAGGCGCGCAAACGTTTGTGGACCGGGTGAACGAAGAGAAACCCTCCCCATAGCCTTTGCACGAATGCCAAGTAAAGCAAATCGGTAACAGTCCGAGCAACACCAAGACGCACGAAATAAAAAGATAAGTAACGGTTGGGTACGGGTCTGGCCTTGGGATTCGATTTATCTATTAGAATCAAATAAAAAAGGTCCTTATGTGACGAAAAGTACCAATAAATAGTTACCCATATGAAAGCAAGCGTGTGTAGTTTCGCTGATCTGTTCCGCAGTTAAAGCTACGTCGTACAACTGAAAACAAGCTATTCTTCCCTTGTAACAGCGACTGTCCCAACCGTTTCTACCTAGACGTACCTGTGGACGAATGACTCCTTGTATTTAGTTGTTAGTTTCGACTCCTTGTATTTAGTTGTTAGTTGTTGTCCCCCCCCCCCCTCCCCTCCACACACATGCACGCACGCAGGCACAAGCACAGATAAGGTCCCTAAACTTCTGGCTTAAACTTGCCAGCCCTAGTACTTCCCAAAAATTATCTAAAATTGCCAAACATGTCTGTCAGAACTCAGAAAACAAAGCATTTTGGAGCACGAAAGTAAAAAATCGACTGAGACCCCGTTCACACGAGACCGGTACAAAACTGGACCGGTACAATTCTGGTACGGTACCGCCTGTTCATACGGTACAGTGTTCACACGGCCTAGCCGTGACAAAATCGGTCCGGTACCGCAGGTCCCGTGTGAACGCGATACGGTACCGTACCAGAATTGTACCGGTCCAGTTTTGTACCGGTCTCGTGTGAACGGGGTCTGAGCCAGATAGGATTCACAGAAATCTGGCTCAACCAAGACAGACTCGGAGAAAACAGCAACTTAATTGGGCAAACTATTAAACAACGAATCAAAGATATTGAAATTCAGACATGGCTAGGCGAGATCCACAATGACCGCAGGAAAGAGAGCAGCCAACAAAATAAGTTAAGAACGTTTAGGAAATTTAAGATCTCTTACGATTTCGAACCCTATCTTAATCAAGTCCCCAATATTAAACACAGAACTGCATTAACAAAATTACGAATAAGTAGCCTTAAACTAGAAATTGAAGTCGGGCGACACAAGAAGCCATATCAAAAAGTAGAGGAAAGACTTTGCCGTTTATGTTGCAATTGAGAAATAGAAGATGAAAAACACTTCCTATTAAATTGTAGTTATTTTAAAATTGAACGGAATAAACTTTTCAAACAGATAGAGCAGTCAAGGAAAATTAAGACAAGCAGAATATCAGACAATGAGCTCTTCCTCTTACTGAGAAATCCACCTGAAAACTTAAGTAAAATTATTTCAAAGTATATTTTTAATGCATTTACTGCAACACAGAATTTTCTTTCCTTTTAATGGCCAATAATAGCATGATCTACTGATAAGATATATATCCTAAATGTTTGTTTTTGCTTTAATTATTTTATTTCATTATTGGAATTACACCGATGTAAATGTCTATGTCTACGCACGCACACCGATCTCATTAATGTAGAGAGCTTTTTCGTTGAATTATTATCTTGTCAACCAACCCGATACATGCATTTTGATTCAGAGTAAAAAATGGTGGGGGCACAATTCGCCACAAGCCACACCCTGTGGCAACCCCACAAACCAATATAGAGGAGTCGTAATAAAGTGTGTGTATGTATGTACCATGTGATTTGTGGCTTGCTCCTGCTGAACAGCACTCGCAGTGGCCACTTCAGTACCATTCAAGAAGAGCTTTTGAAGTCCAGAGTAGTAATCATAGGAGAATGCTACATGATACCATCCAGAAGACGAAGGTTGATCCAGGAGATTGTACGACACGGCATTACCCATTACCCAATCCCCACGTCTTGACAACCGGCCAAAAATGTACGTGTTGCTAAGGATCCAGAAGTGGACTCCGTATTTAAGATTCGGCGCCATATATTCCATAATCGGACCGTCCTGTTTCTCTGGTCTCACCCAGGTGGCAATCGTGAAAGAGTACCTGAAGAGAGATAGATAGGTTTATTTGTACCTCTTGCAGCGAAACTGAATTACAACAGGTCAGAGAGAATAATAAATAATATAATACAAGGCTGGAGTACATGAGAATTAGACAAATAATTACTGGAAAATGACATTCAAACTATAACCCGGACATACTTATTAGTAACATTAGTTGACTTTATGTGCCTTACAGCAACGCGAAGATTGTAACGGGTGGATGTTGGCGCTAGCTTCAAAGTTCAACTTCAACTTTATTATATCTTTTTTTAAATGTTACTAAGACAGCACACCGCCTGTAAATAGCATAGCTAGTCGAGGCAGGCGATGAGAGGACAAAGAAGCAGAGAGAGACGAAGGGTAAAGTGACAGAAAAAAAAACCCGTTAATAACAAGCGAAAAAGAGAAGGATGTAAATAGTTCAAAGTTTAAGAAATAGAAAATAACACAAGCGGCACGTATTCAAAATTATACCCTGCTATTTCAGGATTGAAGTCAAGGAAATTTGCATTGGTAATTCTAGTTTCAGTGAAGGCAATTATATTAAAGTAGAAGTCAAGTTCAAGCATATGTGTTTGGAAATCTTCAAGATTGCTTTTTAGGCTGCATATATTACAATTATTATGGCAAAAGGATAACTGATTTTTGGCGACTGGTTGTTGAGACATTTTGCTATTCATTTGGCTAAAACTATGCGGTGAATAATATTTGCAACGAATGGGACGGATGGCTAATGAGTCTGAGAAGTGCTAGCCTGCTTGATACGACTGGCATTGTAAACAGGAATGCTTATGTATCAGTCAATTCCAGCGGGGACCATGCCCCCCCCCCCCGGGCTTTTGGTCATTTCTAAAAATAAACTGAAAATTCCCCGCCCCCGGGCTAGCAAAAATGCAGAATACCCCACGGCGGGGAACACAAAAAGCGGAAAAATGCCCCACCCCCGGGACGAGAAAAAGACGGTAACTCTGCGTGACAAAGCTTCATAACAAAAACTTCAACTCCATTTAGACTGTCCGAGCATTTACAATTCGTTTTTAAATGTACTTTAGTTTTCTCGCCTTTGAACGAGTTCTCATTTCACTGAAAGTGAGACAAAATATAAATAAAGAAGTGACATTCCTAGGCCATTCGCGGTTGTAGCCATTTAGCTGCATCTCTCAATGCGAAATTTATCTTTATTCTATTTGCAGAGCAACTATTTCGCAGTTATGTTACTTGACTTTTGCGAAATTGGAACTCTGTTTATAGTGTCAATTCATTTTTATGTTTTTCCACTGAGACGAAATTGCGAAATCTGTTTCTTCTCTATAGAAGACGTTAACTGTGAAATGTGCAAATGTGTCAGTCTCCAAACGTGGTGTATACGGGCCATGCTCTGCATTATATTTTATGTGGCGTTATTTTCTTTAACTGGGTTGTAGTTCGCAAAACCCGACGCGCTTGAGTGCACTGGTGTGCAAATGCCCCACGGTGTCCGGGGGGGGGGGGGGGGGGGATGGTCACCGCTGGAATTGACTGATACATTACTTCTAGTTGCGTAAGTGAACTTTTTAC